>JACCIC010000011.1:3307500-3572500 GCA_018907035.1 Sycobia sp. Sy_11
CTTATGGATATCGAGTGTTTTAATTATATTAATTTCAATAATTAAATCAAATAATGATGACGATGAATTGCCTTAATAAAATGTCTTTCAATTAATATTCTATTAACAGAATTATTCCTTAACCAGTACCAGAAGACAATATGAATTTTTTCTATATTCATTTCTCGATCAATATTTAAGACGCCAATGTTTCCGCCATCATCGCGGATTATTTTGTGATCCTTATCAAATATATAATAAAATTATATATAATATACTACAATTAGAGTTTCGAATTACGAGTTCATATCTAATTGTACGTACCAACTACAAGGGAATAATATGAATAATCACAATTTCAGATTTGGCATTTATAAAACATTTTGTTCGCAGTAATTACTAAATGATAGTGATAATTGCAATTTTCATTAAAGATCTACTTATTTCGAAATGTGGTCGCTTAATAATATTGAAATTTACCAACTCCAAATTTGCGTATCATGAATGTCTTTCCTATTTGACTGACTGCGCGATTATAGAAACGACCATGTCAATTGTAAACATGATATTCCCAACAGAGTTTCTGCTGGGCATGCGTTACCACATTCGAAAATTCATTTAACGCATATACTCGTATTTATATATCTGCACGACTTTTCTGCACGAGTTTTGGTTATTTATTTCATGTGCATATAAAATAATTCTGAAAAGTGTCATAATTCTGAACAATAATTTTGTCCATGATCAAAAATGTTGGGTCTTATTATTTAATGAAAGTTATATACATAAATATCATGTATAAAACATTCCTATTGACTTGTGCTATTCTATTAAGATCTTTATATTAAAATTAAAATAAAAAAATAACTCAAGACCTGTTCAATAACTTGGATGCCGCAAAATAATGCAATAATTATTGTTAACTTACTCTCCTCCTATTGTTAAGTTATTGTGTACAGTGTACGTGAAAAAAAAAATTAATCTACGTTTATGAATAAATCTCAAGAATTTTAATAAAACACTAAGAAGCTAGATTGTAATTTTTTCTGTACTTTTAGCAATAATGCGATTCGCTTTAGCCTCTGTCTTATTTTATGCTCGGCTCTCGGAAAATTTCCAAAATTTCTATACACAGTTGATGCCATTATTTTTACATTTTAGTACGGAGCCATTTGCATCTTCGATTTTATTCCCACAACTTAATCCGAAAATTGCAATATATTTTCCATTTTGCTGCTTTCTTGATCGCCTAATGCGCTTCGATAGATTCTCTTACGTTTCCTACCGCGAGACCCTCCCTGCCAACAGGAACGAATATAGATATCGGTAATTTTCGATATATATCAATTGAGAGTTCCTAAAGAATTTACTTTAAAATTCTATATATGGTAATTACAGGAGATACATATGTAATAAACATTTTATATAATATAATTGTAAATAGCACATCAGTTACGCATATATAATAAAAATAAATAAATTAGCTTGTCGAGGCACACTTCTTGTAGCGCGAGCAATGAATGTCCAAAATTTTTATCGAAAAAAAGGAAACCCTTGAAAACAGATTTCGAAATATGTACGAAAAATTTATAGATTCTAACATAATTTAATAGTTTCATCGAACACCGACATCGATGCTCATCTGTAATACTGTCAATAGCTGAAGTTTTATTCTATTCAGATAGCACATTCGTATATTAAAATGAGGTAGCATTTAAATTTTGGCAGACATTAGTCGGCTATAACTAGAATCTTACCAGAATACCGAACTGAGAAATTTGTAAAAAATTTTTTTGAAAAAATCGTCTATTTTAAGAAACTAAAGAATCACGATACTTGTTGTGTAATGAGTAACAGTTGTGTACTCTTTTAAAATTTCATTGTCGAATAAATTCTCGAATTATATCAGGAATAATAAGGCGTCACCATTTGAGCATCCTTTGTCTCGACTCAAATTCGTATCTTTATATTATATTATAAAAACTCTACTAACGTTCGTATTACGCGGTGATAAAAAGAAAAGAATGAAGAAGAAAGAAACGCTTTACAGACAGCAAAATATTTTCTTCGTTTTCATAGCGCCAATAAAAAAAAGAACAAAAAAAAAAAAAAAGAACGAAAGAAAGACGTAGGCTACACTGAAAGCTGCGTAACATAATTGTCTGTAAAAAATGCATAAATCTGCCCCTTTTTACGATCAAATTTAGATTTGTGTGCCAAGTTAAAAGTTTTGAGAACTTTTTTATTCGCCGGTTATAAAAACGTCACGTTAATTGTTGTTCAGCGCGACGGGCTTAATATTCTTGGATTTCCGGGCCCGATCCCGCATTGCGCCGGACGAATTACAAATATATAAGCACACATAAATAAGTATATATATATATATATATATATATATATATATATATATACATATAAACGTCAGCGTACGCTGCTCAGTATTTCTCACATATATGCGCGCATTTAATGCATTACGGCTGTTTTGAAGCAGCTTCTCCTATAATACAGTGAACTGGAGGGATTTTTGTTGATTCTCTCTCGTCTGTAACGATAGTTGCGCTTGTTTAAACGATAATTGACGTTATTAAAAAGGGCCGTTGCCGTAATAATTGGAGGTTAGAAGTGCCGTATAAACATTGCCGGGTTAAAGTAAAGAAAAGGATTTTCCTAAATACAGAGGGGATACTACCTATGGCAGGCCAACCCCTATAATGTAGGATAAAAACATCGTTAAGGTCGAGGATTTTCTCGCGGATAATGTCCGCCGTATAATGTACACTTTTTAAACTTTCTTTTATTCTCGTATTTATAATCGATCCAATGTACGGAACAAATAGTAAATAGCTTAATTATATTAATCGCTACAATGTTAACAATGAAATGCGCTTCCTGTACGAATTCCTCGGTCATAAACTTCTGTTAAATTAAGAATGATCTTTTTACTTGTTGTATTTTTTGTAGATTTCTTTCATTACATATAATAATAATAATTTCATTACGTATATAATGAAATTCATTGTGAAATACTCTCACTTCAAAGTAGGCATTTTAATTTATTTCTTTGAGAAATAGATATAAACTATTTCTCAAAAGTCCAAACATGCAAAACGAATAAGAATGAAAGATATCTTTTCTCCAAGTTGATAAAATTATTCTAAACGATCAATCAACGAGCGGGACCTGCGTAATCTCGAAAAATTGGAAATGTGCTCTTCATTTATAAAAGGAAAGCACGGGACGTTATTATTTATTGGCCTATGAAACATATAAAGATATTATCTTCAATATAGTCTCACTAACAAATTCAACCGACAATGTAGGTCGATTTTCTTTTTGGAACTTTCATTTGCCACATTCTTGCTTTTCCATTGAAATTTTCCAGTAATTCGAGTCGTGCTCGCGATTCGCCTTAAACCGACTGCCGACACTTGCAAAATTTTATTGAACCTTTGCAATGGAAGGAAAAAAAGAATAACAACCCATAATGCGCGCGCGCCGCGTATAAGAAAATTCATGGCGCGACGGGTTATTGAAAGTACTGTTTTAGGACTCGATCGTATATATACGAGTGCATAAAAAGCGCGATATGTTCCCTTACCCCCGATCCCCCCCCCCGCCCCGGCCGCAGATACAAGTTCACTTATTCGAAATTGCGAGTCGGCTATTTTGGTATTATCTATTAGTTCGCCGGCGTAATTCCGCAGATCGCTGTGTACCTGCTCGGGGATTTTTAATACAATTTCCACACTGCAAGCTGAAAGTGTAATTCCGCAGCGTGCGCCGGTAAGTTTGCGCTGAAACTTTTTAATTTATTAAATTTTATTGCGTTATCGCGTCGGGAAGTTTCCTCGGCTCTTATTGTAATAATCAATGAGCGTCGGGGAATAAAATTGAAAATCCATGTATTTTGTTTCTGCACTTTAACGTATTTCAGTCGATTGATAACTCGACAGCGCAAACAATGTAAACATATACGTCTGGATTATGGTAAATTGTTTTATTTTTCGCTAATTTTTTAAGAACTACTGTTTAAACGTCTGATTTTAAACAAAACGTTTGATTTCCTAAGAAATTAGCGGCTACGAACGATGTTCCAGTTCGCAAGAGAATCTGCGTATTGGCCGTATTGTATGTATTGAGATTGAATTTACTATCAATATCACTGCTTTGTATGCAAGGTATACACACGTTATATACAGTTCTCGATCTAACTTCAATTCCTGGACCCGAGAGCCGCTGTGTCAATAATGCATAAGTCCCGAGTAAGTTCCATTCTGTTTTTAAATTAAACATTCTTATTTAGACATTTAGTTGGAAATTGCATATAATGCTCGTATCGCATAACTTAAGATAAACGTCAGTCTGGGAAGCTTACGATGCATTTTTTTAAATTAGGCGCCTTTAAGTTTCGAGCGAATGCACAGTTGGCTGAATTAAGATGCATCTGAGATATTGATGGAATTGATAATAATATTAAATTAGATATTATCTTTTACGTTTATGTATTTCTTATAATCTATATAATAAAGACAATTCAGATAATTTCGTTGTCCGATAAATAGAAATAGAAAATTTAATTCAGTATTTTCTCCTAAACTTCTATTAAAGTAGAACATTAAAAATTCTTTTTTTCCCCAAATAATGATAAAAAATTTCATTCTAATTTTTGAGATTTATTTCCTAGAAGTATTTATTGCAGACGAATCGAAATTTTTACGAGTTCGTATTGATCGCGGAGAAATGAATCATTCATTGATGAAAAGATTCTTCTGCATTTTTCCTTCCATAAAAAGTTTTAAGTAGAGGCGCTCTCGACAGATAAGAAATTTCTTTTTTTCATAAATATTTTTTATTTTAACTTCATCCTTATATTCGACGAATTTTGAAGATTGCTTTTTTATCAGAATTCGGCTGTACGCTGGAGATAAGTAAAGATCGTAATATAGTACGATAAATTTTTCAATCGGCTAGCTAGAGGATGATTTTGATAATTATCCTAATTTAATATCGAGGAATGGGATATTAGTAAAAAGTTTATTTTCTCTGTAACAAGTTTAACAGGATGCATCTGTTGGAGCCAAATCAACCAACTCTCAACAACTCTAGTAACAGGATGCATCTGTTCGAGAAAATAGAGGGTGATAAAATGCTCCATCCAATCGTTCGAGAAAAGAATAAATGAAATTTCGATCATCTAAGCTTCGTTTCTTATTTATTTAATTTACCTCTCCCCCTAGAATAGGAATGGAAACATCGAAGGAATACAAAAAAAAGTAGATTTTATTAAAATGTATTTTAAATATAAACGACTTCAGTAGTCTCATAACTTTATATATTGTTTTCATTTCAACAGATTAAAATACAAATACCGAGTGGTTGGTTGTTCCTTTTTTTTTTGTTTTTTTTTTTTTTTTAAATCTGTGCTATTTAATACGGAGCTCGTGTACCGTAGATTTAAAAGAGAAAAGATAAAGAGGGAGAGAGAGCGCGAGAGACAGAAATTCTCAACCGACCAAAACCGCACACTCTTATAATTAGTTTTAATAATCAAGGGGGCGGGGGAATGAATGCAATTGAATCCCGTTCGCGTTGAGTATAGCGCGGCTAGACGACGGCCACGGGCGAGAGGGCGAGAGCGAGGAGAGCGCGCGCACGGAACAGCGCTAATTGAGAATTCGTGGCGGCGCTATGCCGGGAGGGCGGGGAAGGGGGGGGGCGTGCCTTAAAACCCGTGCCACCCCCCCTCCTCCGTCCGAACGAGGTGGATGAATTTAAAATTCAAAAGCAGGATAGGGACGGGGGAAAAAGAGGCGAGCGCTTCGAGCCCTCCTCGCGTCCTGGCATGTATATATATATATATATATATATATATATATATATATATATATATATATGCGCATACGTAATCTTTTTCGGGCGTATAAAATTTGCTGTATATATTCTCCAAAGCCTTGGAAGTGTGAAAAGTCAGTCCTAGAGAGTGGATTAGCACTGGCGTAAAGGATGCCTTCAACTTTCATGAGAATGAATGATTCGCTCTCTAAACACTGAATATTACAATTTGCGCGTGTTTCTCATTGCAAGAGCTTAAAGAATTTGCTACTTGAAGAAATAACGTAAAAAACAGATCCTCTATTTTGTCTATGCTCGCCCGCGCAACAGTTTGACCAATTGTTAAAATAATACAATAATACATCGTGTATCTTCATCCATTCGATTATGTAGCATGATAGTATAGCAATGTAGCATGATGTAACAACAATAAATCCGAGAAATTTTCGAAAAACCTTGAATATGCACATGATATGCAGAGAAAAAAAGTACGTAAAGAAGGCAATGTCAGAGACTAAATCAGTTTTTCCGAAAGGGGGCGTCAGATCAACATTTAGACATGCGTGGACCTTCAAAAGCAACGCGTCTTCGCGGAATCGCGAACGCGCTCACGTCTTTCACTCAGGGACGACACGGACAAACCTTTACGGCGTTGCGAAATTTTGCGAATCCCAGCAAAGTCACGCAGTTCGGCCTGTGAGCGACTGTACAGGGCGTGATTTAACGAATTTTTTTTCCCAAATCGTCCTTTTACGGGGTAAAAGTTTCGTTAGCCCCCTGGATTTTAGAGACAAAGTGTACGTATGTATTATGCATAGGTCTGTATATAATGCAGATGTATACGCATCCAGAGAGCGTACCGATACGGTGCTATTGATTTTTCCGGCGCGAGGCTCCATAGGGCGCGTACACGCTCGCCAACCGAGCCCTAACGCGCGACGACCCAATTTTCTTTTCGAAAGACACTACCGCGCGTAGACGACCGTTTTTCTGCCGCTCCCCCCCCCCCGCCATCCTTCTGTAACGAGTTCATGTTCACTGGTTCTCTATTTCTCTCTCTCTCTCTCCCTCTATCCCTGCCCCACTCTCTCATTCTCCGTCGGGGATATATAACCCTCATATCGTTCCCGGGGACGGGGACGGGGGGCGTGGGTGGGCGAAAGAATTCCGCCTCGGCCCCGTCTAAATATGCAATGGGATTGGGGGAGAGGGAGAGGGCGAACTGCCATATAGTTAGCCGGCAAAATATTCATGGGGGCACGGATCGCTCGCTCGCTAGCTCGCCCGCTCTGCTCTCGTTCGTTTTTCCATCGCGCCCGCGCCCGCCGCGCCGGACGAACGGACGGACGTCCCCGCGGGACGTTGCCACGAATTTGCAGAGCCGCCGCCCAGGGCAGCCGCGAGAGTTCCGGCGAATGGGCAGGTATTATGTATGTATGTGTATATAAAAGTCGACGGGAGCGCCGAGGTCTGTACGGGACGGGGGAAGAGGGAGTGGCAAGTTTTTGTTGAACGAGAATCCTAGGAAGGATCGGGTGGAATCGGGGGCGGGTGAGAAACTGGCTTGCAACTTTTAACGAGTAGGGTGACATATATATATATATATATATATATATATATATATATATATATATATTACATGTATAAGTATACTTATAAAGTTGGGAGGAGAAAAATTTCCACGAGAACTCCGATCGATTAGTAATTCCGACGTTTATTGGCCATCGAGAGGGTTCGCAAGGGTTTCGTTATTCGCGCTGGACCCGCTCACTCTCTTCAGCTTGATTTGCCTCCCAGATAACTCCTAAAATGTCGCTAACGTGCTCGCACGTTCGCTCGCTGGATTTTCGCGAAAGAATGAATCTTTTCGTTTATGCAGCCGGTATTTATAAATCTTCCTCTCTTTCATCCCGTCGCGGTCGAATGGAAACTGAGTGCATGGATAGGCGGGCTAAATTTAACGGGGTGAAGAATGGAACGTCGCGAAGTTCGCGAATAGGAACCGTACATAATAGGATTGTTGTTGGACAGAAGTCCACGCGAGACGTTGGCAAAAAAAGAGTTCTTTTCCAATTTTCCTTTTGGAAAGGATAGGACAAACGTTATCGATTCAACGTACCGTCCACCCGATACTTTATAGACTTTGCCTTTCTTTTGACATTCTTTATGGTGTTGTAAATGCCATTGATATTAGTCCATTTTATTACTTCTTTCAAATTGGTGGACTGCTGTTTGTCCGGTGACGGTTTCATCGATAGTGAATTAATTCGAAACGACGGGAACACAGATTTTCAGAGTAAGGTGGCAGCCTGATGGTTAGTATTTCTCAATAGAAGAAAAAAAAAACAGATTTGGCCACGACTGCTAGTCCATTTTGCACGTTCTCCCATCAATGCCTGGCTTAAATCAGCCATTTGTCGATAGGCATTCTTTAAGAATTGCCTATTTCACCGGCTATTTCTAACAACTCATGACAGCGTGATACCATTTGATCCCAGCAACTGTATCCTTTTCATTCTGCACAGATGCGGTCGGACAGTCGATAGGCCAAGGTTTGATTGGCCAACCACGATATTTCGGGGTTCGGATGCATTTTGGGCATGCTCCTGTAGAAGTATAAGTTATAGGATTCTAGTCAACGAACGATGACTGCCGACGATCTTTTTTGTTACCACGGATTTTAAGTTAATGAGTGAATGTAAATGCTATTTTACAGGAACCAAATGATCACTCAGCTCAAATCAGAGGATAAAACCTGTGTAATTGTAAACACGTATCGATATAATTTTTCGTCATCACATTGGTAACATTTACAAGGTCAAAATACCTAATCTGTAGTTTCATGATCACCTCCCTATATTGGTAGATCAGAGTTGACTATGCCGAATTAAAAACGAGAGTAGATTAATTTCTTGGGCTAGCAAAATTTTCAATCTACAACAAAGCAATAGATTTACAATTTGGTAAGATATCTATTCAATCATTTTCGTTGCATTTTCATGTAATTCCTAAATACGAGATGGAGGCGCATCAATATCATTCAAAACACCTTACAAAGCCGATTGTTTCGCAGCGATGAATTCTTTCATCGTCAAGAATATTCCGCGCCTAATTCTCGCACGACTAGCCGCGATTGCGGGGGAAAGACCACACTGTTGCGTTATAACATTTTATTCCATACTTATCGTATACGATCAACGACATATTTTGTCGGGAAAAAATGAAAAGAATTCTCTTCTGCAACCTGGAATATATATATATATATATTCCAGGAATATATATATATATATATATATATATATATATATATATATATATATACACGATAAAGAAAGATACACAATACATGCCTTATTCAGCGCGAATACTTCTGCGATTTTATTTAGTATTCCGGGGATGATCACGGTTTCGCGTGAGCGGGGCGCTGAAAAAAGTTCCGGACACCGTGGCGGCGGGTATAAGACGCCCGTTTCCAATCGTATCCCCGAGTTATTGCCATGCAGCAATAACATAGCAGGCCTCGGAAAATGCGCGGGAATACGATATCGTCCGCGCGTACGCGCGCCTCATGAATACGCAAAAACTTCGGCCACCACCACGCCGCTCTTTGCCCCGCGCATCCGCGTGGAGCGAAGAGGGTAGGAGGGGGAGGGGGGGGCGTAAAAAAATCTCGGGACGCGAGACGCGGTTTTACGCGCGTTCGGGGATGATGGGAAATTTCGACCGGCCAAGGATCACCCGTCTACCCTAAGGAAGCTCCTCCCCCGTCCCACCCCGGCCCCGATATATAAAGCCGTTGTTCGGAGATAACGGCCAGCCTCGCGGACGGGGCGAGGTCGAAGAATGCCCGACAGCATGATGTACGAGCGGGTTGCGCAACTCTCTTATATCCGCCTGACGTTCCGTGGAAAGAAAGAGGTAAAAAAAAAAAAAAAAAAATAAGGGGGCAAAACTCCCGAGCGGGACAAATGAGCTCGTGGTATAAGAACCGCTACGGCTGAAGTCAATGAGGAAGCAGCTCTGAGTTCTCTACCGCGCCCAAATGGGAGAGGGCGAGAGGGAGAGGGCGAGAGGGAGAGAGAGAGAGAAAAAGGGAGTGAGAAAGAGACAAAAATATCGATCTTTTAATTTACTTTTCTTTCGAGCATCGGCAGCCCCTCCCCTCACCTTTTTCTCGGCGGATAAAACCGATCGTAAAACCAACGCCCAGCTAACGCCGTTTCTCCCGACTGCTTTAAAGAGCCGAAAATACGGGATGCCCTGCTGGATAATATATATTTGAAAAAATTCTTGCTTAGATATATACATATATATGTGTGTGTGTGTGTGTGTGTGTGTGTGTGTGTGGTGTGTGTGTGTGTGTGTGTGTGTGTGTGTATGTGTGTGTAGACAGAGAAGGAGAGAAAAAGAGAAAGAGATAGCGTCGAGGCTCCCTTGAATGTTTCAGAATATCTTTGCGGCCAAGGGATATTTTCACGTCCGTATACATACATAGATATATATGTACATATATATATATATATATATATATATATATATATATATATATATGTATGTATATATAGACAGTGAGGGCGAGGTGCATATAAATAATGCCCGAGCACGTAAGTTTCAATGCGCTCTCGCCAGCATGCAATGCGAAGAAGAGGCGCTCGAAAAAAAAAACACGGAAGTAGCTGCCCCCCCCCAATCCCCTGGGCCCCCTTTATACGAGGCTCGAACGCGAACTACTCCACATCGTCTCTCGGATCAATCGACGCTGGGACGATATTTCGCCCGCGCCCGCGCACCAAACGCCTAATAACGGAGCGCGTCGGTCACGCTCGCCCCCGACCCAGCCCAACTCCGCCATCCGGAATCGAGCAGCTCTCTTTCCTTCGTTCCCCCGTAAGCGCCGCCGGCCGCCGGATGAGGACGAGGAGGCCGAGGGTCGAGGGGAGTCTGCTGCCACTGCTGCTCCCGTTAAATTCACGAGCGTCAAAAGTGGGCCACGCGCGGGTAAAGCTCGTTTGGATGCAAAGTGGCGCCCCGGCGCAATGAGCCCGCATTATTTACCGCGGGGACTCGGGTGCCGCCGAGACACCGGTGAATTTGCGGAAGCTAAACAAACCACCCTATTCTTCCTTCTCCTCCGCCCCTCTCTCTTCATCGCGCACGTGCCTATTACGAAATACACACACACACATATAGTGTGCATGCGGCGGAGCGCATAGATTTATCCAGGGCGATCGCGGACAATGTTCCATACTCTGCTGCATATATATATATATATATATATATATATATATATATATATATGTATGTAGCTGCAAATATTTACATATATGTATATACATATACAACTAGCCGTGGAATTTAACACCTCGCCGAATTAGAAATCTTGGCCTGGGGTTGCGTCCGCATTTCTCTACATTCTCCCTCCGCCCCCGCTCCCTCGACGTACGGAATGTCATCGCCAAAAAGCGCTGATACGCGCGGCAAAATGGGTATTGCTTGCGGATCTTCCGGAGGAAGGCGAGGAAAATCTTGCGGAGGAAAGCTGCGTCGCTCTCGTCTCGCGAGTGCGAAATAGAGGGGCGAGATGAAGGCAAAGAGCAGGCGAAGGTGGGCGGAGGTGTGTAGAGTAAGAAGCAAGACAGTGAGAGATAGAGAGAGAGAGAGAGAGGGGAGGAGAGAGAGAGAGGGGGAGAAGAAGAGAGACCAGTGCAAGGGAGACTAAATAAATTTAAAGTAACGGATGTGGTAGCTTGTAGTAGGAAATGTAGGAATGGATCAATCGAATAGAAGAATAGACGATCAATCTCCAAAAATATAGATACATATGAACATATACACACACACTCAGAGAATTTGTCGGTAAATCGTGGCAATTGACCATGGGTCTTCGCACCAAGTCGTGGCAGGAGCGGGCTATGGGTCCTTTTTGCCGTGAAAAGTCAGACGTCAACCGCGAGGGGAGAGGCGCCTAAGATGAAAAAAATAAAAAAGCCGAATATCTTGATCTGTGGCGTAAGAAGCGCGCGATCGGTGAAAGAGGAAGAAAATGGGAGGGCGCCTCGTGCGAAATTCTCAAGAAGAAGGAGAGAGAGAGAGAGAGAAAGAGAGAGAGATTCCGCACAGTTGCGGAAGGAAATTCCACCGGTTGAAAGAGACTTGGGCAAGCTCGAGCGCGCGTTGAGCTCGCGCGAGCTCAAACGAACGTTCGCAGGGGCGAGGTGGGGGGGGGGTGAATCTCGCCGATTCGGAGATGGCATTTGCTCTCTCTCTCTCTCTCTCTCTCTCACTCTCTCTCCCTCTCTCTCTTACCCTCCCTTCCACAGCAGGAGGCACGGTCCTCGAGAAGCTCAAAGCAGAGCCCCGCTGAATATATGAATTTTAATTGGAAAACCGGATTCCGTGCGAAGCAACCCGTTCCACGGCCCCACCCCGTCGCCACAGGCGCGCCACCCCCCCCCCCCCCCGGGGCGAGACCGCGTAAAAGGTAAACGTGCGTCGCGGACACTTGACTGCGATGAGAGGGATAATATCATCGGCCGAGGACTCATCGAGTGCGTTACGGGACGTACGTCGGCGACGGGGCGAGGGGGGGGGGGGTGAGGGTCGAATGAGGAAGACACACACACGCACCAACAGGTCCGTCGCACGAACGTCGCATTGCTTTATCTTTCGCTTCGCTTCCTACGACGACCCGGTCCGACGGCGAGAATATCTCGCATTTTTCCCTTCGACTCGATGTAGTGGCATCGCGCAAGGGTCGGGCGGCATTCGCGTGGCAATCGCCGGCCCACCCTCCGTGTCCCCCTGGGGCTTTATGCTCGGCCGCGCGTCAGGATCTCGGAAAAAGACCACGACGACTCGTAGTAGTAGTATATATATATATATATATATATATATATATATATATATATATATATAAAGATTGAAATTCCCTCGCTAGCCCGCGGACGAGCCAGCGCGCGCTCGACCCGCCCGCGATTTAAACGCATCCGAAGAGCTCCGCGGAGTCGTTAAAATTTTACGCCCGGCAGCCGCGCGGCTGCTCCGATATTTATCATCGTTTTTTCTCACTTGTCTCGAAAAAAAAAAAAAAAAAAAAAAAAATGGAAAACACGACCTCGTGCCTCGCACGGCGCGTGCGGCTGACTCCGACAGCTGCCCGAGTAGCGTTCGTCATTATCGATTCCGGGACGGCCGAGGGAGCGGGGGTGGGGTGGGGGGTGCAACGAGCGTCGCAAAATGCGCTGCAGGGATATTGTGTTTTTTTTTTCTTTCTTCTTCCTTCCCCATGCTCGGGTCGTACAAAGTGCGTTATATATTATGCGGCCTGGACGAAATATATGTTCGCGAGCATTTGCGGCGTGGCGTCGTCGATGGCGACCGAGATATACGCCGATCGGTACAGTGATGTAAACGAACGAAACCGCCACGTAGGGGTAATCGTATTTTTTTTTTACAGCACCGAGCGTAAAATTGTAATTTACACCCTCCGCGTTTAGGGAGGCAAAAGCTCGTTTTTAAAAAGTATCCTTAAAATTTGATTTAACGCCACGCGGTCGTAGTTTACGCTTATAACGCACTTCCATCCAAGCGGCGTAAAATGCATCCTCATATTTATCCCTTACTATGTAGCTGTGACATTGTACTTTTAAAAGTATACTCACCTTATTTCTCCCATATCAGTCGCGTAAATTACTCCCCCATATTTACCCCATTATGTGGTAAAAAAAAAACATATTTTCAAAAATACACCGACATTGTATCTCCGATCCCATCTGGAGCCAATACGCCATTACATATATCCTCTTAATACTGTAATGTAAATTGGTCCTGAAAAAATAAAAAACGCCCACATCACGTCCCCGTGTGAGCCACGTAATATACATCCCCATATTTACCTTTTTACAATGAATTTAAAAAATTACACTTTTTTTAAATATCCATATAATATTCCACTATTGTAGTTACCTTAAATAAGCCGATATATGTCGCTCTTGGTATGGGGATGTCAAATAATTCTTTGAAGCATACGCTCACATCCCGTAAAATATGCCGTCATATACAACCCCGTACTATGGATGTTGAAAATTACATTTTTTTTTTGTAAACACGGCTACATCACGCTCCTCCCACCAGTATTATTATATGGAAGGGATATAACATTGTTCTTACGTCTACCATTTTTAAAGAAACACAATAATTAGGTTGGGAAAATACAGTTTGAAGTATAGGTATCCTCGAACCGCTATAATATTCCGTTTGAGTAGATATATATATATATATATATATATATACACGCCTCGTCTCGACCGAACTCCAAAGTGACCCTTTGTTTCGTCCACTGGCAGAAGGGAAGGGGGGGGGGATGGTCAAAAGTATCTCTAATCGAATGAAGCGCGCGACTCCGTACCGCTCCGTGGCTCGGTCGCGCCCGTATCGACCTGGCCCGCCCGCCTCGGCGCGCCGCCGCCCAACTTCACGGACCCGCCCCTCACCCCCTCAGTCCCTGCCGCAGCATCCGAAGCGTCGCTTGTCCGCCACCGTCGGCGTCGACGATTATTATTATTAGTATTATTATTATTATTGTTATTGTTATTATTATTATTTGCCGAACGAAGCCGCGTCGGGGGGGGGGCGCGCGGCGTGCTTGGCAATCGCTCGTCTCCGCCGCCCGTCGTACGTAGATCTTTGACGCGGCGAAGGATGGCGGGCGTACTCGCCCCGCTGCCTAAGTTACGTCGCGCTCGTTCAAGCGCCTCCCATGCCCGCGCGAATTGCCATCAGCGCAATCAGTCGCTCTCTTCCCGGCGGGACGTTGGATATCCAATTGAGTTGCGGTCTCGATGTGTAAATTGTATAGAGCGGGGGGGGGGGGTCGTGGACTTTGGCGAAATTATATATATATATATATATATATATATATATATATATATATATATAACTCCACGCGATTTAGTAGCCGTGCTAATTTAGCGCGCAAAGCGAGAGAATATTGCGGAATAAAAAAAAATACAGTTGACTAGCGAATCGGTGAAGAAAGGATCAAAATAGATTTTTATCGCTTAATGCAACAATACGACTGAACGTGTTATTTTCGAATGACTCAATTTAGTTCTTGGATTTATTTGCCGAATAAAAATGTATAAATTTCGTGCATTTTAAATGTAAAATAATGGTGCAGTAACAGTTCTTGAGAAGTCATTAAAATTTTTAAAGCCTAATTACGAGATTAAAGTTTAATATAACGAATAGCGTCTCATTTATAACAATAATGCATAAAATCACTTTGTTCTCCCATTTCCGTCGCTTTGCCAATTCCCGGGAGGGGGAATTGTGGAAATTTTGGCAAAATTGAAGAGGCGGCGACCCTCTGTTGAGAACGGCAAATATGAACATCAAATGCTTAATATCGGTATGATTCTTCGTTTAAAATATAAAAAGAAAAATTCTTCTACGTTTTTTACGAATTCCACGTGCTATTTTACAATCTGTGGCAACGTCAATTTTTATACGAATATTCGTTTTCGTCAAGCAATGAGTTAGATGAGAATAATCTATTGATTATTGAAACTCGGTGCTAAAAATCCATTTGAAATTTTGAGCCTCGAACTCGCGGTCCGAAACGAGGTAATTGAATTTCACGTCTCGTGTTATTTCCGACGATTGCGTTAGAAATCAGGCGTTAGTTTGTCCATTTCTGCCAGCGACAGATCCATAGTTTATCGAGCAATTTTTCAGACCGGCGGGAGGGGGGCGGGGGCGAACAAATAGACCCGTGATTATATCGGGCCTGCGGGGCTGCCTCTCCACCCATATATACAAGACGCGATCAATTCCCCTTCATTATTGCTCTTGTCTCGATCACATCTAATTATCCATTTCCACTCAAAGGCCTCAACTGCGAGTGCACTCAGTCAAATCAAGCAATCATAAACCTATAGTCGAACCGGCTGATCGATTGCGAATTATTATTGCTACTACTACTACTACTACTACGACTACTACTACTACTATTATTTTTTTATTATAATTATTTTTTATTATGATTATTATTATTATTATTATGTAATAATTTTGCTGGTAAATTAAGATATATCTACGCAGTCAGAGTAAAAAGAATAACATTTGTTCGTATACGTTGTAACATAAAATTTTTCGCTTCAGAAATTGCTCTATAAATATATTGTAAGGCTTAAGGACTTACTCCCGCGTCCTTCTGAAACTTTATTACTACAGAGACCTTTTTTTATTAGGGAACTACCCAGCCTCGAATCCAAAATTTTTCTCCAATTTTCAGTGAATTGTGCCAGATATGCAATTACAAAGTACTCATAGGTTTCTTTACAGTTCCAGCTCAATTGTTTTTAATTTACGCTTCAATCAAACCTAATTACTTTTAAAAACAAAAAAGCGGATTAGTTGTAAAAGTAACTTATGCGTAGTGTAACGGTTAAGGCACAATTGAATTTATTTAAATTTAAATAACAAGAGGCAACGAATCTTACGAAATACTTAACGCACTATGGCTAATACAATAATACAGATACACTGGCCAATAAATACGGATCGATAGCTTTAGTGCTTGGATATGCTTTCTAAATATCTATTCCGCATTTTTCATTATATGAATTATATACAATAAAAGCTTCTTTTATATTAAGTGAGATGTTAAAAGATTCGAGCAATTACCTGATAAAACGGTATGATAAAAACTACAACAAAAAAGTTTTTTTTTTTTAAATAAACAGTTTTTTTAAATAACAACGTGAAACTTTAATTTTAAATAGACTTAACGTGCAAGATTAAATTCTCTTAAAAGAGGAACACTTATTTTTGATAGCCAATTCAAAGAGTATTCTATTGAGATTAGTTTGAAGATTATAGGAAAATATTACAATATCTTTTAAGCTAAATATTTTCTATGATATTACAGTCCTTGCGAATGATTAACTTGATTTTTAGAATTTTTTTTTTTTTGTTAAATAATATATATCAGTAAAATTTTCATAAAGCTCACATGCTTACATACAATTTTCATAAAGCACATGTACTTACACTATAAAATTTGAACAATTTAACAGATACAAATGCATGTTTATATATTTAGTTAAAAATGAATCCAAAATTGTTCTTTTAACAAACAGATGATGTACAATATCAGAAATTAACTGAATGGCTGTACATAATTGATACATATAAAAAGGTAAAGGTAAGACGATAACTGTGAAGCGATCCATTAAAAACTCTAATTTTAGATTAAATACAGTCCTGAAAAGTAGCAAAAAAATTGTTAACATAAGAAGTACATTAGCCGCAAATTCTCGAAAACTTTACTAAGCTTCTTTATATTTTTTGGGGAGATTGATAATCTTCAGATTATTGTTTGCGCACCTGGCCAATAATCGAATTTTTTTATCGCTTTAACTATATTTATATGAAATATACATTACAGAATCTGACAGTACAGATTTAATTTGCAGGTTCGCTTTATTCTTCTTAAAGTCTACCCGTACTCTTTCTGCTTGCTTTTTGATGATAAATGATATATGTCCAATAAAATATAAATAGCGTCTAATATTATAAGTCTAAATTTAGATTGCTTAAGCCTAAAAAAAGAGCTCATGTTAAAATTGGAATGTATAATTTCAATTTCAAAAATACGGAAATCTAGAACAATAAATTTACTTGATAATACTTTAATAATGTTTTACCAAATTTTCGAGAAATAATTCATTATTTAGCGATCTCTTTTACAACTACCTCGACATCTAATATAGTATTAAAATGTATTATTTCATACTTTGAACATTGAAAATATAATTATAAATTTTATTAATACCATATTACTTAGTTTTTTGTCTCATTATTCATTATGATTATGTCCATATAAAAGTAGTTCACAAAAGGATCTACTTAACAAAAATGAATGTATGCCGAGACAAAAAGAAATTTTTCATTTTTTTTCTATTACTCGAGGCTCGTTTTATAACTGAAATTAACGCGAGTAATTATTAAGTTGGTTAAATGTAAAGGACACATCGTTAGTAAATCAGGTCCTCGCAGGTAGTAAAGCGCGCCTTTATGCAAGAAACAGAAGCGTAGTTAAAGAGCAATATTATACGAACGTATGTTATGTCCCTGTCGCGTAACGGATACGCGCGCGTGTACTTTTCCGAAATTGGCCCGAAACTTGAAATAACAGCGCGGCAGCTCTAACCGCGCGTTTCGACGTGTTTTACGGAAAAACTATTTATTTCGTAATCGTGCCGAAATTAACGCGTGTACCTAAGATAATTTAATTAAATGGCGCAGCGCTGGTTACTTAATTCTCGAAGGCCTGAATTTAATATTCATAATTTTAATTTACTGAAATCGCCCTTGGTTCCCGTGCAAAATGGAGCGGAAAGTTAAAATATTATATAATGCTCCTTAATTTTTACGTGGCTGACTTAATTTTCTTAATAAATCAAATTATCTTTCAGAATTTAAAAATCAGAGTTTAATAAGTTCCTCGTGTTTTTTTTTGTGTAATTTTACAACAACAAAAAAAAAGGTTTTTAATTTCTTTTCCAGCTAAAAAATCTCACTTAAAGCGTTTGTCTCAAAATTTCAGACTTTTAATGTACAATAATAAAGGCTTTAATTATATCTTCTATTTCGCATTTGTATCGTCTCATTGCATCGTCGTCTTTTTAAAGCCAAGAAGAATCTCAAAAAATTTTTTAATGTTCGCGAGACATGCTCCAAGGATCAAAAAGTACGTAAATAATCTTTTTAGGAGGATGCTTGAAAATTAAAATGTACCTTTTAATTTCCAGAAATTACGTCTTATAATTCTGAGGGAGTTTGCTCACGGAGTTATGTAAAATAACTTCAACGAATCCGGAAATTGTTTTAATTTTTTTTTCAGCAGAGCATTTTTACATTTCACTTTTGTGCACTCCATCCTGTGCTCCCTCATTCAATTATTCATTAAGAAATCCATTTTTTTCTCGGATAACGTTAAATTATTTCGTGCAAAAGTAATCATAATGGAAAATATACCATTATTATAAATCCATTTTTTTTTTGGTAATAAAATTTATTTCAACGCGCTGTCAAATTCTACAATCCGTCAAATTTTCATTGCTTGATCGAATATAAATATACATTGACATATTTTATTGTACATTCTATTTCCTATTTTATTTTGTAGTGGGTGTATATGACATATAGGAACGGAAATCACTGGTGGAAATCACAGAAAACGTAAATGTCGTTTTTCATTGTTTTGCAAATTGAAGTTAAACATAAAGATATTTATTTTCGTCGTTGTAGCTCTGTCACTAAAACTAATAACTTAAAAATATTATTTTTTCGCCCTAGAATATCGAGGACAGGATGACGTTCCTTCAATTGAATCAATAATATTACATTTTCACTTCACCGAGATTCGGTCTACATTCTACTGTGAAAAATGAAGAAAAAAAAAGTCAATTATAATCAGCAGCCATTTTCGCCGCCATGATTTTGCCTGTATTTAGATCCGTTCTTCTCCGCGGTAAAATCAAATTAAATTTACATGGATATGCGGTTTCACGCATCCTTTGATACATTTGTAGTGGAGCGTCACCGGCTTTCGCTGATGCAAGCCAGTGCCTAAAGAGCTTATATAATATTATTATTGTCCTTTTTTTATATTTTTTATAAGTTTTTCTTTAATAAAGTCGAACAATAGGTTGGATCTTGATTAATATCAATCCAAGGTTTTTTCAATTTACGAAATCAATTCTGACGCGTTCAAAATGAAAAATATTCCGATCTTCAAACATGAATTTGATAACTCTTTAGAAACTAATCAATTTTCAGGAAAAAATTAAATTAAAGTAAATTTAAATAAGTTAAAGCTTGTATTTATATAACATTATTCCATAAATAATACAATGTATGTGTTAAAAATCATTATTATTAGAGGATAATTTTATATTTTTTTTTTAAAATTAAATACTAATTTTATTATATTATAAATATAAGGTTCTTTTACTGAATGTGATATGTATAAATAAAAAATCAAATACATATTTCATGCTATAATTTATTAACAATATTAACATCAGAGACATTAAAATTAATATAGTAACATTAAATAAACTGTTAGTTATCTGCTCAAGGCTGTTGATAATCTCGGCTTTATTTTATAAAGGACTGGCATTTCCAAGGAAATGAGATACGATTGGCCTGGATTTCGGTGTCCCTCTACACCGGGATCTAGATTTAGTGCGGCTCGGCGATGGATGTCCATGGAAATTCTCTCTCCTTATATAGCAAAAAATCAAGATGGAGGCTTTAGCTTCTAAGAATCTTATTCTGTGTAATTTAGATTTTTATGACGGCTAGAATGACAGTACCAAAAAAAAATAGTCAAAAAAGTAGAAAATGTAATTGTACTTTACTAGGGTCTATAAACGTGATAAAATGAACTTTCATTTATCTGCGATAAGATAATTGTATCCCTATTAACTACGTCAAATTGGAAATATGTACGTGCAAACTGAAAATATAGCCTTCAATATAGAAATGTACAAGTGTATTTGAATTCTAAAATCCATTTATCGGCTTTTGAAAAAATCAATTTTAATTTTCAATTTTAATAAATTCACGAAAGCTCATAAAATATCCCATAAGATTTCATCATGTGCGCAATTTTTACATTGATCTACTTTTCCAATAAACATATAGTTCTTCCTTTTATTTGTTTGCATATAAATTGTTTGTCTTTACATATATATATATATATATATATATATATATATATATATATGCTTTCGATGCAAATAAATGCATATATTATTTAAATAACCCTTTTATATACATTACCTTATCTATACTTGAATTCCTGATTTTGGTTCCACGTATATTTTGCGGCAAAATATCCAATTTGCCAAAAAAAAAAAACATGAAATAAACTGAAGAAAGGTGTCAATACGTGCTTAAGTCGCAAATTAAATGAAGTATATTTTCTTTGCTAAAAATGCCATGCAAACACTATTATATACGGGAAGAAATATAAGGTAAGAATGAAAAATGTGCATAAGACAAAATGAATTATTAATGAAATGGATATGAACGGGAAAAATTTAAATCAGAAGCAACGGCAGCCGTCTAATTAAGTGGCGCTAAACAAAGCCGTAAGTTCGGGACATCGTTTCGCCGTTCGGACATAATTCTATCCTCTTCCGTGGCGGAGTGTCTTACGAGGAACGAACGAGGGGCGGCAAATAAAGCGCGCGCGCGCGCTCAGAACCTGCGAGGCCAAAGAAAGAAAGTCGGCAAAAAATTCGGGTAAAAGTGCGAGCCCGTGAAGGGAGAATGAGGGGATCGAGCGATTCTCGGCGATTTCCGTTCGAACTCATCCTCCGCTCATTATTGTTTCTGAAAATTTTGCACGTAACGCGTTACAATGATGTGACGGTTCGAAGACTTTTTTCGTTATTGAAATAAATTACCGACTAGGATTTATTTTTTGTTTAAGAAGAGGTTTTTTTAACGTTGCCGCGACCAGTGATAAAGACGCGGGGGGGGGGGTGAGTGTTTGCCAATTAATTCAACGACTTCTCACGCGCGGCAAGTTGATAGATCGTGATAATTCGGAGGAGGGGGGGGCGAGACGACGACCTCCCGCACATCGCGATAGGTGAATAATTAATTATTATTTGAGAAAACACAAAGGTCCGCCTTGCGCTCTTTCAGGGAGGGGGAGCGAGAGCTCGAGTGCCGGAGCACTCTCGGAGCCGTTGAATTATTAATGAAGTCCTTCTCACGGTCAAAAAGATTCAAATATATCTGGCAGCAGCTGGGCGGAAAAGGAAAGAATAAAAGGAACGAATGAAAACAGAGCTAAAAAAGAAGCAGAAGAGGAAGAAGAAAAAAAAAAGCATAACTCACGGAGGCGTCGAGGGAACGAGGAGAGGAGAAGGGGGAGGGGCTGGGAGCAGAGGCGCACCGAGCTCGATCGAGCCCGGGTCCGCAATGACGAAACAACCATTTTGTCGTGTGAGAGAAAAATCCTCAGTACTTTTATTATTTTTTAAACAATAAATTTATAACCGCTTGTTTATTTAATTGTTTTACATACTTGGATAGTTGTGTAGATTGTAGACGTTAGTTTACAAATAAGTTAGTTTAGTTTATCCATACATAATATTTTAGAGTAATGGCATTTTATTAGATAATTAATACTTTATACATAGCGTCATCGGTTTCATCTCGTTATATGTTTCCTCCGTTATTTGGCGCAATCTTTTTGTGCTCGTCGGACTGAGGAGCGGGGGGGGAGGGGCAGGAGCTGCGGCGCAATGCCGTTCGAGGGAACAGAAGCAAACAACCAAAAAAAAAAAAAAAAAAAAACCCGAGAAGCAAAAGTGGGCCATCGGCTGGCTTTACGTCGCTTGACTCTGAGTTCGGATAAAAGAAGGAGAAAAACAAATGAGATCGCGCATTTTTCCTCGTTCGACGGGAAATTACGTAACGTCGTTACTCGCGCAAAAGAGGATTTCGGTGGATAGGGGGAGTCCGAGCGAGATCGCCGGCGCCCGACCTGGGTTAAACCAACGGCGCAGACCCGAGGAATGTTCCGGCGATAAAGGATCATACAAAATGATAAAGAATAAAGTTGTTGGGATTGCGTCGCGAGCCACGTTTCGCATAATCACATCCTTGTAACAGCGTCCCGTTCACATTTTCTATTTTCGTTTTTTTATTTTTTTGCATTTTATTTTGTCTTGCTTTCATTTTCTCTAAAATACCATATACAAACAGCATCGTTTAGTAGTATAGCCGTTAAAAAGTCATACAAATGTAACAATCGCATATTCTTTTGCCGTCTCACCGACGTTGAGAACAGTTGGGGGACTCGGGACTTTGGGTCTGGATGCGGGGACCGGGAGAGATTTGGATTTTCAGGGGAGTTTAATCCACCCCCTAACAAGCTAACCCATCCGATGGGTTTAGGTTAGGGTGGTAGATTCGGGTTCATGGGAGGTGTGTGGGTGGTGGGGCATTCATTAGTACAATGGCAAAACTACCGTCGATTGTCAATGATTACGAATTGTTTAATGGAAGAGATGTATATCGAAAAATCGTTCTTTTCTTTTCATTTCGCTCTCTACCTTCCCCTCTCTCTCTCTCTCTCTCTCTCTCTCTCTCTCTCTCTCTCTCTCTCTCGCTTGTTATTATTTTTTTTGACTGTTGCTGACGAGTCGCGTGGAAGCAAGTGTTCACAACAGAGAGTTTTATTTGACGATGGCGGTGAGCGCGGCGATAGAAAAGGCGACGACAACGAACGACGACGGCGACGCGCATCGGAGCTATATACATATATAGATATATGATATAGCGCAATGACGCGGAGGGTGCGCGCGCCGGGTTTCGAGACGATGGGCACATCGCGCGCACAGACGCACGTTAGACACAGAATTTCTTCTATTTTTTTTTTCTCGTCGCTTTACACAACGGGGATGGGTGAAAACGGACCGACGGACTGTGACAGATATAAACAGAGACAGAATTGCGCGCCAAGGATTCGCATTCCTTTTTTGTTTTTTGTTTCTCGATTATTCGTTGTTTTTTTTTACTTCTTTATTTAAAACAATGACTCTTAACAAAGATTACGCGTTTCACCTCTCGCTGTTAAGAGATCTCATTTAGGATTTATTTTTAATTTCACGAAATCCTATCTCTCTCCCTCTCTCTCTCTTTCTCTCCCGCTCTCTCTCTCTCTCTCACTTTCTCTCTATTGTTCTTTTTCATTTCATTATAATTTTTAACAATTTGGGAAACGAATTTCACATTCTCAGCGTATCGCGACAAAAGACGGTAACAATGACGATAACCATTTCAAATTGTTTAATAATGATTAATCGCATTAAAATTTTTTCGATTTTTTATTCGATAAAAAATTGTAGGAATAATATTATGAAGACGTATAATGTAAGACTCGCTTGGAGCGCATTTACGGATTATTCGTATATCGTTTCTTCTTTCAATTCTTTTTTTTCCTTTTATTTACTCGTATGTACATATGTATATGGAATTAATTATATATATATATATATATATATATATATATATATATATATATATATATAACTGTGCACTGCGTACACTCCCTCTTGCATTCGTCTTTCGTGTATAATATAATATGTATATATATACGTATATGTATATGTATGAATCGCTTATACTTATACATTACCGATTATCACCGTCGCGCGATAATAACACAATTGCACACTAACGTTATCATAATACTGACTGTGTTATTAATTATTATTTATACCGATAATCCAAAATTAACGTATATAAGAACAATCACTCAAGGCTCGTTCTGCGTCAGCTGTTACGCCATCCACTTTTAATTACAAGCACTTCTCGCCGTACTATTTATTCATATACAAATAACGAAGACATTGACATTGACTACGTTTCCACCGATTATCTCCTTCTTTACAATATACAATTTTTCAAAGGTAATCCTTATTTAAAAGTGAGCTGCCTTCTTAAACAAATCTTCACAGGGGCCTTTGAATAAGGATTAGACTTTTAAGTAAAAAACGGCAAAAATTTTCGCGCTTGCTTTCGAAGGAGTGAAAACGTAACCATCACAAGAAAAAGTACATGTACGCATTGTGTATAAGCAAGTTATACGGTTGGGGGATATACGAAAATTGGCACCAACGGACAAAGTTATCAACAAAAACGATGCGCGCCCGCGGAGCGGCCGTGCCGATACCGGCATTGCGAATGACGCCCGGCGACTATACCTCTATTCATTATAGATAAATTAACTAACTACGCCCAATAATTTACGTGCCGGCTTTCGCGCTTTCGTTTCGACCTCGCGACGATGATCGGGGTGAGCAGTGGGGGGGGGGGGAGGGGTCGAGATCGATGCGACACAATGCGAACGAACGCGTTCTCAACGGCGAAAAGTGTCGATAATAAATTTTTCATTAGTCCAGCGTTGAAACGCTGAATATCGTTCTATTGGTCAGACGTTCGATCAACAGCACGGCGTAGCGTTGTTTTCGTTCTTTTTTTTCGTTTTTTTTTTTGTCTCGTTTTTTTCTTTTATACAACCAATTGTACGCGACTAAAAATTCTCTTTACGTATTTTCCAATATTACGTGGGTTAGTCTGCGGTCATTGTCCTGTCGAAATATCGATATATATATATATATATATATATATATATATATATATATATATATATAACAAGAGTTCATTTGTTCACTCTAAATTACAGAAAAACAAAAAAAACGAATAATTATCTATGCATCCTATAACGATTCTCCGATGAAACAGTACATGATACCGCATATAATAACCGCCTAAACTCACGCATACAATAAAGGCATAATAAACGCGTACGCAACAACAATATTTAAAATTCTAGTATTAAATACAGTGCATACCGTCCTTGTGGAACTATATTTATATACCGCGGGATCGACCTCTCCAAATCCTCGATTCGCAATATATGTATATATATATATATATATATATATATATATATATATATATATAAACAATGTGTGTATGTGTGTGTAGCGTGTCTGTGTATATAAATTGACGCCCACAAACAAAGACTGGAAAAAAAATTTTTAGAGCGCGAAAATAAAATATTAACGAATAGCGGCGACAAGTGATACAACTCAATATTCGTGACTATGGGTAGCGCAATAAGAATACCGCCAGCAAAAGTCACGTTTTGTGAGTTATGCGACGAAAAATAACCTAATTCACGAGTAGCGTCGGTAAGTATCTATACAACGTCGGTAAGTATATATATACAAATAAACTCACATAATTTTCCAGGGACAAATTGAAATAACGGAGCGTCTTGACTGTCGCTACAAAAATTTGCGCCAGTCTTCTCTGTAAAAATGTGAAATTTTTCATGTAAACTTTTGAACGTCTTCCTCGAACTTACTTCAAATGCGTTAGTACCATTTATTGGATGCTCTGTATATATATATATATATATATATATATATATATATATATATATATATACAGAGTGTAAAATTGCACTGAATCGTCGAGCGAGCCCAAACCTATTATTATCGCGCAGGATGAGCCAGCGTTTTATCAACGCTTTGTCAACGTGGCGAAAATTATCGCATGGAGTTGTATATATATATATATATATATATATATATATATATATATACATATGCACATACATACATACATTCACGCGATTTTTAAACGTTCGTTTATCACAATGGAATTTATCATCCACGCGCGCGCAAGCGCGATCGCCCCCTACAAGCCACCCGGAATCACCGGCTCAAAGCACCTTTAAAAAATGAGGGAAGGGGAATCTGGGGGAGGTGGTAGAAGTATGATTTAATAGGCGCTGTTTTTCCATTGCGATATACATATATATATATATATATATATATATATATATATATATATATATTGCGAGCCAGCGTTCCCGCCCGCCGGCGCGCGGAAAACTTTTTTCCAATCGTTCGATGGCTCCGAGAGTCCGAAGCCCGCTTCGGGAAGCCTTTTTGTTGGGAGTGTTCTTTTTTTCTTTTGTTTCGCGTCCTCGCAAACGCAGCGCACGAATCCCACACGGTTTTCCTTTCATTACGAGGATTTATTATCGTGCCGCCGCCCGGCGCAGCGCTTTCCTTTCGCGTTCGCGTCCCCGCTTCCCCCGCGCGAACGTCGCTTTCAAATTAATTTAACGATCGCGCGGCGCGATCACAAGGAACGTTCGTAGCTCTTTTGGCATTTTGCCGATGTGGATGAGTTTAATAATTATAATAATAATAATCTTAGCAACAATTTGTATGAATTTTAAGAACAATAATTCGAATGCTTAATGCTTCGATAGATGTGTATAATTTGTTTATAATTTACACTAAAAAACAACAATAAAGTTTATATATATATATATATATATATATATATATATATATATATATATATAGAAGCATTCAGGGTTTGCTCGACGAAACAGCTCCAGTCCGCTCTACATATATACTGCGTATGATTTTTCTGTGAAAAAAAATATTCTGTGAAAATAAATTAAAAAACTTTTCGACTCGAATACCTATGTAGTGTACGATTATACTATAAGATTTTCTTCACTTGTATGACGAGTCTTGAAAATGTCCGATGATTATAAACGGAACTATCGGCGTATTAGTATGTATATTTATATATACTATATATATACTTTCATTACATATATATATACTTTCCGCCTACGACTGAATTAAAGTTTGGTGCATGTGAGTGTGTTCGTATGTCCGTTGATTGTACATGTGCGTTCCTCCTCGTTTTCACAACTTTTGCTTTTTTTTATTCTATTTTCTCCCTCCCCCCTACCTTGAATTTCCTGCGCGTCCCTTTATTCCGCTTATACAAATATCTTGATATCCCACAAAAAAGTGAGAAAAGCGGTATTATTCCTCCCTTACAGATTATATATATATATATATATATATATATATATATATATATATATATATATATAACAGAAAATGCCGCACTGTCGACGAAGGCCGCCGTCCTCCCCTTTCGTGCTTGACTTGCGGAAAGGGCATATAAAGGAAAAAGAAATAGAGGCGAACCCAAAAGTGGGTATCGCGAGAAAAGTTCTCGATTTTCCATTCTTTTTCCATTTCCTTCCGGATCCTCGCGATTCTTCGAATTTTCACTTGGAATTCTACTTCCCCGCCCCAAGTTTATTCCGATATATATATATATATATATATATATATATATATATATATATATATATCGATACGCATTGAGTTTATCGTGCTGCTTAAATCATAGCCGAATAATTCACGAGTCGCAACGCCTCTAAATAATCGCCAGCCGATAAAATTTATGGAATATAATAAGTTGATGCTTTAAAAGTATTTCACCGCTGCTCTTTCTCGAGCTTCCCGGATATTTCCAGGTATGTTGAAATCTTCATTGATGTCCTAAACTTTAAAAACTGTTGTAAGCGTTGTTTTTTTTCCATTTCTTCCTCTCATTCTTCTTCAAAATGCAATCTGAGAATGGGCTAAAATAACCTCGTCGCATGGTAATATCCTTTGCTTTTATATTACATCAATGATAAAGTAAGTAGATATCCAGGTAGTTGTGTGCCGTGTGCAATCTCGTGCAAGTTTATACAACGACTATCCATATCCGTGTAGAAAAATGAGTATGTAATAAACGTGCACTGCTTATGGATCAACAATTTCTCAATAAACCTTCCGTCCGACATCCGTCCCTTGTATATTGTATGTATATGAAAGAATCAAAAAAAATACTTCTCAAGCAGCTCGTGACGTTGATTTTTCGTTCTCTTTTCTTTCATTTTCTTTTTCTTCTAAATGCGTGAAAAATTCGGTCGACTGCTTAGATGGACGCACGAACCCTCGTCTCGACGGAGGAGGGAGGGGGCGAAAGAAGAGTACTGGTTCTAATGTGCTGGTTAAAAAAGTCGATTAAATGACCGACGCGTCGCCCGGGGCAATAAGAAGTCTGATTGTCTGTATCAACGATATGGCGCTCGAGTCGCTTTTACAATGATAGGCAATTACGTTATTACGATTAACGGCGCTCGTGATTGCTCATCGGAATCTTGGAGAGGCCGCGCGGATGCCTCTAGAACGAATGCGTATCGCGGCTGGAATAGCCGTACCTCCCCCCCCCCCCGAAATGTAGGTGAAGAGTGCAAGATGGGTGGCCGATGAGAGAGCCGGACGCGCGCCTCTTTCTTCCGCCCGTGGTCGGGGGGGGAGGGGAGGGGAGCGCGGAGCACGCGGAAAGAAGAATCTCTCGTGTTTCCAGGCGAAGCGTGCCGGGGCGTGGGATTCAGGCTGCTTCCCCCCATCCCCACCCACCCCCACTGAGCCCCAAGACGTATCCCACGCAACGGGTGTTACGGGGACGAGGACCTCCGCACACTTTTCGCCCGTTAAAGTTTGTCGGTCGAGTTTGTTCTCGTTAGAGAGCCGGCGGCGAGTTTACTTGTACCGGCCCTCCTCCCGCACCCCCCCCCACCCGCCACCTTTCGTCCCCGTCGCCTCGTCCGCTTCTTGTCCCTTTGAGCCGAGCGTTGGCCGCTGTGTGCGCCAGCCCCCCACCCTCCTCCCTCCACCCCCGGTCGTGCTCGTCGGCTGAAGTATGCGCGCAGGTAGGCAGGTACATAGGTGGGTACGTACAACAGCAGCAGCAGCAGCAGCGCCGAGGTGCGCCTCCTCTCCGCTTCTACGTTTATCTTAAACGTGTGTCGGCGAAGCGCCCCCCCCACCAGCCCCTGGGAGAACTCGCCTCGAATAAGCCAACCTTGGTATAAAGACATTCTCGATCGATCCGAGCAATTGTAACGTTGCTCTTTTCTTCCTTCCTTCCTTTTTTTTCGAAAAAGTATGCCTTTCAAGCTCTCTGCCCTCAGGGTGTAGACAGAGGGGGAGGATTAAGGAATCGAGAAGGCAGAGAGAGAGAGAGAGAGAGAGAGGGAGAGGGAGAGAGAGAAAAAGCAAGAATTGTTCTTATGTACACGAGCACGCCTTTTAATATGTCTAAGGAAACGAATATAAGCACTTGTGTGATGAAATTTTTTTTAAGGCGTTACTTTCGAAGGATTCAGAAGCAGAATGTTCTACTTTGCTTCTCACCCCGAGGGGAGCGGAAAGGAAGAAGGTGGCTGGAAAAAAAGAAGGAAATCCAGCCCGTACGCCCACTCGGTCCAACTGGCGCGAGATTGGACTTGTCGTGGGGAACCCCCCCCCCCTCCAAGCCAAAGCTCGGCCTGAGCAAGATTCAGCAGCTAATTTCGTTTCCTCGGCGCTCGGAGAGGCGAGCATAAGCGAGGGAGAAGGATATCGGAGTTTCGAGAGAAGCAAGCCCCTTTGGCGTTCTCGACGTTTTCTAGAGGCCCGCATCCAACGATGTTTCGATGGGAAAGTCTCTTCTCCTCTTGTGCTTTTCTTTGTTTACGTTTTTTTCCTTTTTTTTTATCCCCCAAGTACGATAAATAATTCTGGGATACGAATGTCCTGTGCTGCTGCCGTTGCTGTTTTTGCATTTCTAAACTTCGAATTTACTACCTAATAGCATCTCAATCCGGCTAAGAAGGAAGAACGAAACGATCTAGACGACCCGCCAGTTTTTCACAATTGGCCTGAAACTAATCAGAGCGAGTACCTCGGAACTGTACATTGAATTAACGGCCCTTGCGTTTCATCGTGCGCGAATGGTAAATTTTCCTTCGTCCCGTTTTCGTAGCAGCTCGTAAGTAAATTTTGTATTGCAAATTTTCCAAGTCAGTTTGTAAATAAATCGTGCGCCGCGCCCTATTATCCGGAATCCGCGCGAGTCGAAAGTTTGCTCGGCGTCAAGTTCGGCCGATCGTTCGTAGGAGACACCGGCAAAGAACAGTCCCGGCGATCTGTCGACGATTGAAAAACGTGCGTGGCAGTGTGCTTGCTCGCACGAACAGATGTTAGGTGTATATATATATATATATATATATATATGACAACGACCGACGAGCTGGCGACGCAGGAGACGCTGCCACCATAAGTCCGCGCAATTTCTTCAATGGGCTTTTATAAGGTTTTCTTAAGGTCTCGATTACTTTTGTTTATTCGGTATGGACGGTAAGTACTGCTCTCGGAATTCGAGCCCCGGTACGATTCGAGGACGGGGCAAGGAGTCGCGAGAAGCTGCGCGCCGAGGCCTTGGCGCGTCATCTCTTCGCATGCGCGATCATTGTCGTCGATCGTGGACGACGCGTCACCGGCTCTCTTCACGGAATATCGCCACGACGAGTCCTCGCTGACGACTGAATCCCGATTGGCTATTGTCGGAGCGGCGCTTCGACTTTGCCTTGTGATTCTCGACGCGCATTGGCTGCGAGCGCAAATTGGGAGAGATCGTCGCAACAGATTGGGACAATGGGACCAACTCCGAATGACGGGCTTGCGTTAAAAAATTGACCCTCGAATAATTACATAATGATTGCTTGGATTTCTCACGAGATGGCGAGCGGATGTGATTGCGGCTCCCTGTGTCGCTGCTTCTGCATCATCATCATCATCATCTTCTTCTTCTTCTTTCTCTTTATATAGAAATCAGTAAAACGTACTCTTATCAGTTAGTGCTAGCTCGAAATGTATTTGTACACTAAGAAGATATTCTTAAACCGATAACTATTATTATTAACTTGCTTAATTAAAATACCGTTCGGTGGCGCCTTCATCCCACCCGATGAATCGAGCGAGGAGGAACGAGAACGAACGGAAAAAAATATGCCTAAGGCTGGCTTGTGTATATATATATATATATATATATATATATATATATATATATATATACACACAATATGTATGTATATATGCCTATGTATGTATAAATAGAAAACGGCGCGACGCGGTTGCGCGTGGTGGCGACGAACGCCGCGAAAATGGGGGGAGGAATCGTATGGGAAGACGCATGATTGATTGGGCTTTCTTCGACACATCGAGAGACACGGTCGGGACCGGACAAGCCCCAAAAACAATGCCCGTCCCCCGCGGTTTTATTATTCCCTGTGCGGGCGATAGAGTTATAGAGAGAGAAAAATAGTTTAAGTAAGAGACAGACAGATAGGGAGCGAGAGATTGAAAGAGAGAGAGAGAGAGAGAGAGAGAGAGAGAGAGAGAGAGTGAGTCAGGGAGGGAGCGCGCGCGCGTCGGTGCACGCTACTTTGTTTTTACACATCGTCGCGCAATCGATTCCGCCGGAGCGGTCGGTCAATCAATTATATCTAACTACACGTCGAGAATTATTAACAACGGTCAAGCACGCGCGTACACAGACACTCACACACACACACACACGCGCGCGCGCGCACTCACATTCGCACACAGCCGGACGCGCGTACATACATATTCGCATTATCGTTTTCTTCCTCGTCGCGTCATCGTCTTCGGTCATTGTCATCCTGGATTATCACGGCTTACCTTCCTCGATATACATGTACCAATAATAATAAATGATTTAATCTCTTTATTCGTCTATATGTATATGTGTATATATATACATATACATATATATATATATATATATATATATATATATATATATATATTATTTTTAGTTTATTTGAACCGCTTATGTAACATTTATACCGTACCCTTTTTAATATTATACAAATTTCCATCCGCGGGTCAAAACACTCGCCTTTCCGGCTTCTCTACATTATTCGTTTTATTATACCTTTTATAATTCGTCTTATATACGCTTAAGAGATTCGTTAATGTCCTGCGTTTACCATTTATTGTTTTTAACCCTTGTTTATTTATTTATATTTATTTTTATGCTTTATTAATTCAATTTCCCTTCTTTTATAATAATATCGATATATTATTTATGCGACTTATTTATTTATTAAATCGTTACTTCGTTAAATCTTTATTAAATTACCTAGCGCGGCAGGACCGAGGGAGCGGCCTCCGTCTCAACCATTGCAAATATTCCAGCCCCCGTGCGCGACCCTATCTTCACGAGGTCTCGTCGTCGGCCCCCTCCATTCGTTAACGCGATCCCCGCCACGCATCGTTTGCCGCGACGCGGGCTCGCCTGCTAACGCGAGCCACGTGGCTGCCGGCTCGCGACAAATATCAAATATCATTCGCTAAGGAAGGTTGTACGTACAAAAAAATTGCGCTTACGGTACTTAAGTATACGAGACCGAGTACACACGTTGAACCAAAGCCGAACCGTACGAAAGTTAGGCGCGCGTTTCGTTCGCTCGCCCATTAGGTACTCCAAGAGTGAAAAAAAAGGCCGCCGGTATATATATATATATATATATATATATATATATATATATATATATATATATATATATGTGTGTGTGTACATATATATGTATATATATGTATAGATATTGGAGTCGAAACGAATTGCCGAGGACGTGTGCGTGCGCTCGATGGATTGTTGACGCTGTCGCCGATGTTGATGCTACTGCTTCTGCTGTTGCTGTAGCCGCTGCTGATGTCGCTGCCGCTGCCGCCGCTGCCGCCGCTGCTACTTCTGCCGACGACGGGGAGCGTGTAAAACAAAAAGCCGTTCTCCCGGCTCCCGTATGCGCGCGTAAGAGGCGGGGGGATGGGGTTAAAGGGCGAAACTGAGTAATTTTGAAAGCGGGACGGGGGCGGGGGCGCGTGGGATAAAAAAGGCGGACGGTCAGTGCACTCGTGCGGCTCGTCTCTGCTGCCGGTGCGGCGCCGCGACGGCGAGATATACTAGCCCGCGAGCGAGAGCGAGACGGGGAGCGAGGTAGAGAGAGAGAGAGAGAGAGACAGAGATAGAGAGTAAGAGAGCTGCAGCCGAAGAGAGAGAGAGAGAGAGAGAGAGAGAGAAAGAGAGCGAGGGCGTTGGGCGGAAGGAGCGTGTGGGGGGAGCGGAGAACGAGCGGCAGCGGCGGCGGTGTGCGGGCGCGCGCGGACTATCGATCGGGCGGTAGCGCGAGCGCGTGCGGCGGGGGAGGGCGGGGATCGCCGAACCGCCGCTGCGCTGGAAGCTGCGACGTGGCTGAAAAGTCGCCACGTGTAACAGCTGTGTGTGCGCGCTCTCGCCCGCGCACGCGTCTCCCCCGAATCCGTTGATAGGGGTGGGGGAGGGGGATGCAACGGGCGGCTCCCTCGGGAAAATATCTAGCTAAACTTATTCTTCGCGAAACCGCCCCGCCTCCGCGCGGCTTTCACCGGTCCTATTATAAAATTGCCCGAAACCTCTTGGAGATTGTCGCGGCTCGAATTCCGTGGCCTCACCCTCTTTTCTCCAAAATCTAGTTTATTAATATCTACTTACTTAAAGTTCATAATAAACTTATTCATTCACGCAAAATAAGCATATACTTGCTTTCTTCGTAAGTAAAACAAGGGCAATTAATGATTAGGTGAAAATATATACTTACAATAAGTAAAGATTTATAAGGAAGAAAAATCAAGACGAATAACAATTTCATTATCCAGGCGTAAGCCGCCTTGCATTAATAATTTATTTAGTTTCAGACAATATTAAAAAAAAAAACCGGTCGCCATCTTGTGGCCGATGATAGAACGAATTGACTTTATATTTATATCTTTCCGCATATTTTTCAGATTTGTTTTTCTTTCACTTATTCATGGAGACGCTAAAATAAAGATAACATAGCGAATTAGTTAAAAAATTTACATCATTCAATGTTAGAGTCCCTTACGCTGCCGCGGGCCCGCGTCGTCCTCCATCCCCTTCTAAGACCGATCCAATGTAACTGTCGATCGAGCGTGTGATTTGGCAGATTGCTCGAGACTTGGCGGGGATGGAGGGAACAAAATTTTTGGCACATTTTGGCGTGTCCGTTCGTAAAAAAGCTATCCTTCTCCGACCCGCGCGGCCAACACCTTATTCTGCCTCTGTGCCGCAAACCGGAAATGGGAAAAGAGGCCACGCCTTAGAAAATTGGCAGTTGCTTTCGAATGAAAATTCTCTTTAACCCGTGCTAGCTCTCTCTCTCTCTCTCTCTCTCTCTCTCTCTCTCTCTCTCTCTCTCTCTCAGTCCGACTCTCGTTCTTCCTCCTTCTTTCTCTCACTCGCGCTCTGTCCATCCCCTCGCATTCCAATGCTCGCGCGCGCTCGTCTCTTGCAGTCACTCAACCCCCCCCCCCGATTCACGCCGCAAATCTTCCTCCCTTACACTTATAACGTATTTATACTACTATGTATATTTATATGTGTGTTGCATGGGAAGTTAGTGTGTTTGGCTTTCGCGCGTATAGGTTCACATAAACTTAACGCGACTCTCTCTTATATAAAATCGGCAGTTCGGGATTTCTGTTAATTATTTATTTCTTTTTTTCTTTCTTTTTTTTGCGTTCAATGCTTAATGTCTCTCCTTTTAATTTAATTTAATTTAATTTAATTGTTTTTTTTGTTAGTTTTTCTTTTCATTTTTATTACTTTTACTCTTTAATCTCGACTTTTTAGTAACGCTGCATCACGACGACTCTCTAGCATTACGTATGAAACCAGATTTACAAAAATACGGTACGCGCTCTGCCGCGGTATTTGGCACTTTTGAGACCCTCTCTCTCTCTCTCTCTCTCTCTCTCTCTCTCTCTCTTTCACTTATTTCACGTTGCGTACGCGGGGGCACACGCGCGCAGACCGAGCGACCCGCCGGCGGAGGAGCCGCGAACGCCGAAGGCCCGCGCGATCGTCCGTGTGGCCAGTCTTTCGTCCTCCTGCCCCAACGACGGCCGCCCGAGGCCGCGGCCCGCCCGGACGCTCGGCGTCCCGTCGGGCGGCGCGCCGTGGACGGGGCGACCGCGCCCCATCGCCGACTAGTCCTCCTCGGAGGCCATGTTCAGCAGCATCAGCTTCTTCTTGGCGATCTTGCTGTACTTGATGTCGATCGGCTTGGTCGTGTCGTAGAGGCTCGGCGCCTGCAGTATTATCAGCGCGGTGCCCAGGACGCAGGCGACCGTGAACAGCCAGAGGAAGATCCTGTCGATCACCATCGCCACGTACTTCCAGTCCTCCTCCACCTGAAAGCAGAAGTAAGGGGGAACGTGTTGCGTGAGAAAGGTTCGGCCGAGGGACGGTCGGAGTATGTTTGATTGTTTCGTGCGGGCACGACAATTCGTTATCGTGGAACTGTTCGACTTTCAAGTAGGATGGGATCGAAATCCATACAAGTGCCTGCGATACTGTAAATATTTCATGTAAAACTGGGTCGAATGCCAAATAGCAGCCGGCTTACCGATAGAAGCTGTGCCGTCAAAGTAAGCCGGCGCGCACTATGATCAATCCATTTCTAGCGATCGATCTTTTATGACCATCAAAAATGCTGCGTATTATATCCTTTTTTAATGAAAATTAAGATTTTGACTCTAACGTTTCGGAAATATTTTTCCTTGGTTAAAAAACAATTCAATAATCATCAACGTATCGCAAACCTTACGACCGAAAATCTTAAACTTAAAAGCCGAAATTCCAAATATCCAAAGACCAGGAACCCCTATCCTGCAATTTCCAGTCCCACGAATTCAAGCCTCGCAAACTCCAACCTCATAGACTCCAATTCCCCAAAAATCCAACCCTACAAACCCTCATCAAGTTCATCACCAATGCAAAAAGCCCCAACTCCGTAAATGCCAATGCCAGAAATCCCAACTTTTTAAACTTCAATTTAAGAAAGCCCAACAAACCCCATCCTCTTAAGCTAATTTGTGCCGCTCGATATATTTTGATTTATAATAGATGCATTAGCTCGAAAGAGGTAACCATATTTTTCAATAGTCTTTCATAATTTTTGTATAAAGATGTTGCTAATTTACTAGACTACATAATATGAATATTTGAGAAAAATTTTAAATGTCAGTTTCTTTTACAATTGAAAGAAAGCCTCGAAATTTCTTATTTTCGTTCAAATTCACGTGTAAATATCAAAATTTTAATCAATTATTACTTTTGTTTGAAACCGTATGATTGGAATTTGCTGGAATATTGCCAGTTTATGAACAATAATATAGTTAATATATACACCAGACTTAAAAAAAAGGTCCAATATCGATGAATTTTGACACGAACACCTTAAGCTCAAATCTCGAAAACACCAATCCCACAAACCACAATACATAAGCCATTAGCCCACAAACCTTACATTCACACAAATGTACACGTGCACTTAATCACAATTCTCAATTTTCCTTCCATTTGTGAAAGCTTTAAAAAGGCCCTGACGAATGAGAGCAAATTGCTCAAAGGATTTGAATTCAATATTCTCAAGCACGGTAACCTTTAGAAGCTTAATTCTTTGCATTTTTGGTGATCTTTCAGTATGAAGTACAAACCATTTACTTAAGCAAATTTGTTTTCTTTTTCTGCGATAAGATTTATCGAGAAATGAATATATTCTATAAAATCTGGAATAAACCTTTTTTACACCGTACTGGCAACTTCGATGTACGCACGTAAGATTAACTTTCGTAACTTTATGTACAGAAAAACCATTTCAATGTGGAATAAAAATTGTAGTTGTAATAATGCCATTTCTTATATGGCACTGTTACGTAACCCGGAAGCGCTTTGCCCGCAAACCGAGAATTTTCTGAAATATACATCTATATCGTTGAGACCTCTGCAATCGAGCGCGCAAATTTCATGTTTATTTCGTATTTTAGGTAGTCTCCCGTAAACCACAATCCGCCTATTTCGCTCTATTGTGCCCTTGCCTCAACTCGATAAAATATCGCGACGGATAGCGGCTCAATGCTTAACGACGAAAACTTATACCGCGCAATTCAATCTTTCGCGCAAGAATACGTAGTTGTAGTATCTCCCGCTTTTTGGACGTCTAAATATACGCTGATTTATCAAGATTAAACGAAATCTGTTTCGCCGAACATTAAGAAATTATTTTTGTTTTGTTAATTATTCTGATTTGACTGAATAATTATTTCTGCCTATGATCGCCGATGAACTTCAATCATGTGGAGTTTAATACAGGAATAATTGTATCGATTTAAGAGAAATTATTGCCAAAAATAATTCTTAAGACATTCGTAAGGAGTTCGTTTTAGATTTAAAAAAAATGTAACAGAGACAGGACGAGCCATGTGACTTGTTAAACTTTTTGTCTCTCAATATACATATATATATATGTATATATGTGTGTGTGTATGTTTGTGTGTGTGTGTGTGTGTGTGTGTTGTGTGTGTGTGTGTGTGTGTACATAAATATTTATCTCAGAAAATTAAAGTAAAAAGTTAATATTTTTTCTCTCTTCACATTTCATCATTGTAGTTCGCAGATAGAGAAATGCAAACATTTTGGCGCGCCCGGAGCCAGGTGGCTCTCACCAACTTTCTCGGGTCCTCTGTTCGCAGTTTATTTCACATAACTCAGTTTTAGAGACCGCGGCGCTCGAAATCAACTCGGACTTTTGCCCGTATTCCATAAAGCCGGTTAACCGAGGCGCAGATAATTTATTTGCAAAGACGAAAACTTTCCGTGTAATCATTCGTTATTTGTTGTTGTTTTTTTTTCACCTCTCTTTGCTTCAAAAGAACGTCTGATCTAATAATTTACTTTGTAAATTATTTTCATCCGTTTGATTTTCTAAGCAACTGGAAGGAAATTATCGCGCAAACTGAATGATGTGGCATAAGTGTGCGTACAAAGACGTATACAGCAGTCTTTAAATGGTTTCTGCTGCGTATATTTTCGAGAAAAAGAAACAGTAGTAATATTTTAATTTGATGGTAATGAACAAACAAAATTTCTGAAATTCTTTTAATATATGTAGATAAAACAGAGATGTTATATCTAAATATATATAGGAAAAAAGTACTATACATACTAACTAGTACAGAATCTAAAAGCTGAAATATCCGATCATGATGAATGTCAGAGTACCCTTTTTCAACTGGGCATTGTTCGTTAAAATAACCCTCCATTCCTGGGAAATGTTAAATAATATCAAGACAGAGTATGAACCTTTTATGTCCTACAAATGGTAGCGACGTTAAAATTGAATGAATGGAAGAAATTTCCCAATTTACCGCTACATTTCAATCTTAAATGAAACTTACTTCTCGCGGCACTAAGAAATAGGTCATTACAGTAACAAAGGCTTCCGGAAAAGCAGTTAAACGAATTTTTCATTTTCTTAAATTGCAATTAAAATATTCTTGATGTAAATGCACATTCGTTCTTTATAAAAGTTTTTGATTAATAAATTGTTCCTTACCTTGAAAGAAATTTAAAATAAAAACATTAACCCGTTCAGCAATTTTTGAATATTAATAAATCAATTCCTCATTTATGCGCGAAACTTATAAATACTATTCTATCTCCCCGATTTATGAAATATCATTTAATATTTTTAATATTATGTCAACAATCTTACTTCCAAATCTCAAATTGTGCATCGGCACGTTGCGTTTGAAGAAAAATTAACTGGCTCGTTTAAAGGTGAAGCAATTTTATATTAATTTCTTTCATACAATTTCATACTCGAGATACTCTAAACTTCGCTGGTGTGGTACTACCACCCGAGATGTTGTTTTTTTCTTTTTTTTTTTTTTTTTTTTGAACAATCATCAGCATTGGAGCACTTCATTACGACGTCGCGTTCGCAAACAAACCATTCCACTTTTAAATTTCACTGGTTCTATAATTCTTTTTACCTCTATAAATTTCAAGCCCAACTGCATTGCCTTCAACGCGTAAAATTCATGAATAGAAAATGCTCTATTGTATAATTTTACTACGACTTATTACGCGCGATTAGAATTCGTTAAAATATTCTATTAAGATTGCGTATACATTATATTTCTAAAATAAATATATTAAATTCTATAAGTAAATCATACTTTCTGTATATCGCCAATATTTAATTAAATTATGGCATATTTGCATATCCAATAAGCATATATTTGCAGAACTTTATTGAGTTTTTAAAAGATAATATTTTTTCAGCTTACTAAAAGAAAAACCTTCGTTTTATTTCATTAATTATTACACTTTCTCGCTTTTAAATGTCTTCTCTTATTTCATTTTCATTATCAGAAAGCTTCTTGCGACGACAATAGCATTATGTAATATATATCATCCTCGGAAATACTTTTAAATTTTATGATTTCCATATACAATTTCTCTGGTGGGAAGAATATTAGAATGTATAATTATAAATGATTCTTTTCTGTTTAAATGCGCAATTGTTCTTTTTTGCGAATTGTCACTAGTTAATTTTTGATCTTAGGATGTTAATTATTAGATACCATGAAAGTATAGAAAATCTAATTTACATAAAATTTACCTTTGACAACTTTAATTTAATGAAATCCTTAAAATCAGAAAATAATAATATTCCTAATGGTATTGTCGTATAATATTGTCCAGATATCAAAGAAGATAAACGAAAGAACTGTAAATATTAATCAACGATCTCTCAGCGAGTAAGAGACCGTCTCATAACTGTATCAGAAATAAAGATTTTCTAAATTTAATTAAATTTCAGATTCATAGCAAAATGATAATATCTCGTAAATTTCATCCGCTTATTAATCAAAATTACAGTCAAGAACGGCACCACCTTGCATATTAATGGCCCCAATTTGTTTTGCTTTGAGTACACACTCGCCGGTACATCAAAGAATCTTCTGAACTCTCTAAAAAAACTACCAATAGTAACTATTTATTTATTTATTTATAATTGGATCTGACATTACAAGTTTCGAAATAAACTAAAATATGAATGTAAATTATATTTTCAAAATTAACCTCCAAAAATTAACCTCCAAAAAAAACAAACAAAAATAAAAAGACAGGTGTAAAAAACAATTAATAACTTATGTCGACTATTTTGAATTAAATTAATAAATATTTTTATCTGTCTTACAATGTTTATATTATAATATATTATAAAGTTTAGTCCTGGAAGATGAACCGTTGCGATTTCAAACGTCCAACGCCGAAGGTGTATTTACATTTAAGATGGTGGGTTCAGTCAGAGTGTCCTATACTAACATATACTATTGTTTTTATTGTATTTTATTTTTATTTTATTATTCATTTGGCTTTTATTATTTTTAATTTTTAATCTAATTTATTTTTAGTAATAAGTTCTATTTCAAATTCATCGGGGATGACTATAAACAGACACAGTATGACTATCATTATTTTAGTATAATATATTATAGTATCAAGACTGTAATATCGATACAAATTTTTATTGGTTTAATGTAAAAAAACAAAATTACGTATAGAACTGGTAAAATTTCTTTTACACGTGATGCAACATGTAATTATAATATACTTCTAATTACATAAAATACACTGTTTTTCACACAAGCCACAATACGTAATGTTTTGATAATCATTCAAGGATACTATAGCATCTTTTGTACGTCTAAGATATCCGATCATATGACAACTCACTCATGAACCCCACAGGTGATTTAGCACGGAACTTTTGTATTTTGTATTTTTACTTTTATATTTTTTTTATTTTAAACATTAATTTTATTTTTATTTGATTGTACATACCCTCGCACTACAGCTACTGCTGTCGCGTATTTGAATAATAAATTACATGATAAACTATATTTAAATAAATATAATCAAAATAAATTAAAAAAAAGTTGGTTACTTGCATAGTACAGATATTCTATTATAGATTCCACAGCTAAATTTTTCGGTTACAACAGATTGACGAAACAAAAACATGTTAGAAACTAGACATACGCAAAAATATATAAGAAATAACGAAACTATAAGTGAATGGTGTACAAGAAATTCCCCCGCCACTCGCTCGAATTCTTGACTAATTTATATTAATAATTATTTTTGAATAGAAATTATATTGTTAAACGTTCTAATTTACTTTGCTTTGAAAGCTAAGAGAGTGCAGGCACTATTTTACCCGAAGTATAAGTTCAAGATATAACTCAAACGTCGCTTTGTACTTGAAAAATTATATATATATATATATATATATATATATATATATATATATATATATATATATGGCAACGATCGATATAATAAAAGTTTGAACCAACGCTTTAGAGCCGTATAACGTTCCGGAATTGATAACGTTCTGTAAACTTTGCCTGCCCCGTTCATCAAAATTAATTTAAATTCATACTAATAAATCCAATGTGTCTCGAGGGTTGAAAAAAGAAAATTCCCAACTTCACGCGCTATGTGTATACACACACACACACACACACACACACACACACACACACACACACACACACACACACATATATATATATATATATATGGCCGAATCGCAGTTTCCGCGACATATATTCTAATCTCCTGTTTAAATAGATGATAATTTAACGATGCCCCGCGCAGCAAAAGGGGGTCTAGCGCGTGCCCGCACGCTCGCGCGGACTCGCGCGTAATAAACCCTACGCTATCTCGACTTCGGGTCCAGCAGTTTCCCGCGGCGCGCATATAAACTCTCGGGCAGTCGTTTCACGGGAATTAAGTATATATATATATATAGAAGGGCATTACGACAACCTCGGGTAGAGTCCACGCGGTGCAGTGACCCTGAACTTTCGTCCCCCCCCCCTATCTCCACGTAGCCGCGTCCAAGTTCGTCAAAGAATTATAACGCGCAGGGATGTATAAACAAGTTGTATAGGTGAGGGAAGTGAGCGATGACGATGCTATGGCCTCGCGTGCGTTTCCGACCGACGCCAATAAGTGATGAAAGCAAAGTGGATGCGAACGGCAAAAACGACAAAGACATGATCAACGTCTGCGCAGCGGAAAACCCGGTGTTAATCTTCGGAGCACATGCGCCGTCCGATGGATTGTGGGGAACTCGATTTCTTTCAGGTTCAAAGCGTCATTAAAGTCAGACTGAAGGAAAAACGTGGCCTGGCAAATAATTTACTCGCACCGGCGATATGATAATCGTCGATTTATACGATGCCGACGCTGACTGCTCGCCGCCAGTCATTGCATAGCTCCGCTCGAGCGCCGTTAGTTCCTCGACGCCGGATTGATGAGCGCGCGGTATCTTCGCTCTCCTCGCCCGCACGTGCCCCTCGTATATCCGATCGTACACCGTACGATCCATCTACACCGACCCTACGCCTTGCATCTGTAATTTCCCGCCGCCCCCTCCTCCGGTTCTATTTATAAGTAACGGTCGAGCCGTCGGGCCGCTGCACCCTCCAGCTTTTCCAAATTTTCGAAATCGTTTCTTCGGCGGAACGAAGTAATTTACCTTTTATCAAAGGCTTGCCGCGTTAATAATCTCGTTGGCCAGTTTCACGGAACCGTCGTATTGAAGCACATTTTCATAATGGTATTATGCAGACTTGTAGAATTTCATTTACCTTATTATCAGGTTCACATTATGTATGCATGACACGTCAAACGAAAAAAGATCCAAGAAATGAAACTAGCATTATGTAATTGGCACACGATTGAGGCGTAAAAAGTGCTAACAATTGTCATTTCAAATTATTATTTTTATAGTGCTTTCGAAAAGTCGTGTAAACAATATCCGAAAATCGCGCTCTCTTCCTCGAGTATCAAAAAACTCGAGATCAGAAAACTCGAGTATCAAGAACACACCCGAAGTTCAAATTCCTGCAAAAATATATTTTCCATACATTTAACATGAAATGGAAATTTAATAAGCACTATTTTCAATTTACAATTGGGTAACATATACATTTAAATTGTTTCCTCTTTGTATTTTCATTAATTGATTCTTAAATATTAGTTCGAATAGAAAAACTCTAAAACATCATAGTATTATATATATATATATATATATATATATATATATATATATATATATATATATTTAATTTGTCTAAAACAGCGTCTTATTATTTCTTAGAAATTTGATACAAGTTATATTTCATTATTAGACTGCATTTTTTCCATTGTTTCAATGTAAATTTTCATACGATTTACAATTTTCAAATGGTCAGCGAAACGCATTTAACACGATCTATTTATGAACTCGAGCTCTCGTCGATCGCGATCGCAACTGATTCAAATTGGCGAAAAAATGATTATGGCGACGCAAATCGTCGAAAATCTATAAAGATACACAGATCTATTATGAATCGTCAAAAATTACAACGCATTTATTTAATTTCTATGCTTATCAGGAATCTTCCAGAGGATAGTGACGACAAAAGGGACCAGTGAATAGGCGTTTCGACAAAAGCGTATAGTTTTCTTTTTACTTTGCTAAATAAACAGTCTGCCCTCGAAAAGAGATTTTTTGGCAATTATTTAATCGAATAAATAAAATGTCACGAATTAAAATCACATAAATTTTGTATAATTGCCGTAATCGTTCAGAAGCTGGAGTTAAAGAGTTTTAATTATAAAGAAAAAGTTAAGAGCGATTGAATATTTTTATGAAGCCCAGGTGTCTCTTATTTTGTTCTTATGATTGATACCACAGTGCTACAAAGCTCGACTGTGACGTACGAAAAAAAAAACCGCGAACGCGGAAATCTCTTGTAAAATTGCGAGCAACGCGAACAGGGCTAAATCGTGCGCGATAACGCGGCCCACCCTATCGCTCCCGACGAATATAAAAAAAACAAATGGAAAATAAAAAAAAACACACACACACACACTAACCGTACGATTCGTGGAACGAAGAGGGCAACGGACCGTCCCGCGGAAACAACGGACAGGGCTCGCACAATGGTCTCCCGCTGGTTCGGCCGTATCCGAGAAGCTCGCCGCGGCGTTATCGGATCGTTGCGGCAGTTTTTATTTTTACACGACGACGACACTCTCTCGATTATATATGTAGACACAGGACATTCAGAGCTCGCCTTATGCGATATTTTCCGTTATATTGGCATATGTCTTAAATATATATATATATATATATATATATATATATACACGTTGCCTCTCCGACCCCACTCCTGCTATATGGCGTAAGTACGCACCTTACGACGAAGTTATGTACTTCGCTTTGTACTTCACTTTGTACTCTGTGCATGTGTATATATATATATATATATATATATATATATATATATAACGTTTTTTACGATCGCCATTATCCTTTCAAACGCGCATTCTATAAGATTCCTCGGCCGTGGAAGTGCCGAGAGCTCCGCGCAATAAAACCGTACTTACTGAGCTTCCACGCAGATTTTCTATAAACTCGCGCGCGAATCACACGCGGACTTTTCAACGCGCGAAATTTTCAACGATCTGAATTTTTTTTTGCATTTCTTCGGTATGTTTAAAAAAAAAAAAAAAAAAAAAAAAAGAAGAACAACATTTTATCGTATTTCTCACGCACGATAGGAAGACCTATGGGTAATTTAAATAAATACGTCAGTTTTGGTAAAAGTTGGCATGAAATTAGATAATAAAATGAAGTACCACGAGATCACTACAATTTTCTCATGCTTCTGTTACAGATATCTCGGTTCGTTTTACGCCACAGTACGTTGCGAGGAAATTATAATTTTTAATTTAAAAATTATTAGATTTTGTATTTGATATCGTGTCTACGCATATCGGTAATATCGAATCAAATTTATTTTCATCTCTATATTTGCGCATGATGTAATAAGAACTAAATCACCTGAGTAAAAGCACAATTAAAGTATTTTAAATTACCTGAGAATTATTATTGCCTCGGATATATCTATTTCAATTAAAAACGACATTTCAATCTTTTGAAGCGATGTGAATAAAGACATTTTACATCAGTTTCTTTGAGTTTTTTCCCTTTATTTCGTTGATAAATCACTATTTTTTTGTACCATCATATTTTTTTACAAAATAAACTATAAAATCCGTACTCTCCTATAGCGCTTTATTGCTTTTCTCTGTAATAAATTGCGATTTACGTTCCGTTCTATAAAAAAATATATATATATATATATATATCTACCTTTCCACGACTACCTCCGATTATCACAAAATAAATTAAAAATAAGAGTGCTGCTGTCTGAAATATAAATAACTGGTGATAACTTGAAATAAATTTGAAAAGTATGAATTAAAAGTTAAAAATTCAATAACATGGTCGAGCCATTGATGAAAGTAACTCGGATATATCCAGCACAGCACTTTGTAATATTAGTGCGGACTACATAGTAATTTAACTAATAAGTTACTTAGTTTAATTAAGATTCGCAATCTGTTTGTAATTTTTAGAATTTAATTAATTTCAAATCAATATAAATTTATGCATTAGTACGATAGAGTTTTTTTCTTAGATTTCTTTCAGAGAGAGTCTCTATTCTGAAAAATCCGAAAGCAAAAAAGTTTATATAAAAATTTTCAAATCTATTTAATGAGTCAGCAGGGTGTTAAGATTCCCTTCAATACATTTAACTACTATGGACGTCTTTCAAACCAAAATGAAAAATCAACCGAATAAAAACAAGAATTGCAGCTTCATATTTTTTGCATCTACATATTTCGAAAATTATGATGAAAAAACTAAATGAATGGATTATCTTTACGCTACGGGATAAAAATAGACTTTAAATGTTCATTAAAAGTGACGCGTTGAAATAAAAAAAATTATCTCTTCAATCGTCACAGATTTTATAGGAAATACGCATTGCGATCGCCACATATGATCCACTAAAAAAATCTTTCTAAAGTTATTATTGTACGATTTTTTCGAATTTTTTTTCGAAACTATATTTATAAATCGTACGATTACGTTTACGCAATGATAAAAACAGCAAAAGTATTTCTCGGATTAAAGCTCGATTTCATGAATTTATATGAGGCCACACGTAATAAGGAATAACAAATCATAGAGATTATTTTGAAAGTTAGTTTACTTCCATAAGGCGTGGCACTCTCTAGGGCTTACTGCTCATGCGCGCGAAAAGTGAAACTTCGTTAATGTATTGGGTGTTAATATTGCATAAATACATCAAAAGATGAGATACACAAATCTACAACGTTAATAGGACATTCATGTGGACGATTGTAAAATTTCTTGAAAAATTCTGATTATAATCGATTGATCAATTTGAAATACGACACTGATGCTTGTCTAAATTTTCCCAAAAGTAAAACGATATTTTTCTTTGCAATCAATTACTTAGAAATATAATTTACAGCTTACTCGTATTTCATTAAAATGATTTTTTGATAATATTTGACGTTAAAGTTAATTGTATACTTCTGATTATTCTATTGAATCATGTTATCAACATCATCATTGCAAATTCAGTAATTTTACGAATTCTTTGGCTTTTAAAATCAGCTTAATTAATCGATAAGCTTTTAGAGGCCCGACGTCTAATTCAACACTTGTAATCCAGATATCAATTTTCATCTGTTTGAGAGGTTTTCGCGAACCAGACGAGAATCGACTGTTTGCAGATCATCGGCCGCGCTCTTCTGAAAGCCGTCATTGAAGTCTGATCAATAACGTGCTCTCTGCAAAGATCTCTTTTACTTCTTTTCATAACTGAACCTCACTTCTGACTTTATATATATATATATATATATATCGTGCTTTTTTTATATAGAGCAAAATGTAAAGAGTCGTACGTATACTAAAACTTTTGGACCGTCATTTGTAAACATTTGAAAATCCAGGGAACGCGCCTAAGAGCCTCAGAATTGATTAATTTGACAAATGCATACTCTAGATCGGCGCAAAAGTGTATTAACAATTGTTCAGTGGTGCGCAGCAGATACTATATATGTGACTAAATTTGAACAATTTGAAACAAGGCATTTTCAAAATACGAACGGTTAAACGTTGAATCGTTTTATTTGCTAGCTATTAAATACGCTTATTCACGAGACAATGAACATGCTTGACAATACTCTAACCTTGAAATTATGCTCAATTGGAAGAAAACTATCACAGAGTTACGATCGAGACCAAATTTTTGTCCAATGCACCATTTGCCAGTCGGCAAATTTTAAATATAGAACGTCGAATGCGCAAGATTGCGCATTTACCCAGTCGAATATCCCCGTGCAAGCGGAGGATTCGTGCTTATTCGTGCGAATTCCCAGAGCTATATTCTCCGATTGACCCTAACCTGGGATCGATAACGTTCGATCTCTCGATTTCTTCCTCATTTTTCATCTCCCACCCTCGGTGAACGAGAATTCGACGAATTAAAGCATGGATTAAAAGTGTTGATCGCACGATCCGACAAATCCCCCTCGGCGCCGTTTATTGTCGAAACTCGCTCCTGCGCCTTTTTTCAATCTTATAGGGACGTTGGGACGCTAGTCCGGGCGACAGATCCTGTACAGATAGAGCGAGATAACTCGTAATCTAACGCTATATCCGTTTTCAAGAACGGCACTTTCTTATTTATAATTAGTAGAATTCTCTCTAATGAAACTCGTCAGTGGATCTTTCGTTTCAAGAAGCTCCATAGTTTTAACGCCGGACTCCGAGGTATGAATGGCATTTCGAGCAATAAAGTTCGAGGAAAACTCCGCCCACATATTTAGCTTTCTATACGGCAAAAATTCGGTTGTACAACAATTGACAATTACTAAGAAATTATATGATAGATTTAAATGTTGCTATTCCTTTCAATTCGATTCCGCTGCATTCGATTAATCCGCTCGTACGATACGCCCGTTATTTAGCGCGAAGTATTTCGAATTGTTAAGCGAGAATAACGCGCGGCAACATCGAAAATCGAAGAACAGCGTTGGCGTCGCGAATTTATGCATGAATTTATTCTCAAGATAATCGTAGTCAGCTTCCTTAATCTTCCTTAACATATCGCATGATCTATCATTTTCAGCCTCGAGTTCATTACACCGTCGATCCCACGCCAAAATTACATCTGCCGCTCGCGCGACGCCCCGCTCTATCTTCCCCAGAGCGAAGCCCGTTGAATTATTCAGAATAAGTAGACAGGTATGTATGTATGTATGTAGGTATATATATACGCGTATACGCCTATGGGTATGCGTGTGTATGTACGTGTCCATAGTGCCAAGCGCAGTGCGCAAAACAGGATATAATCGTGGGCGCTTGTGCGCCTTTACTCGTGTATTTCCTATGGCTTTTTCCCGAAAATACACGAGTCGGCGACCCACGACGGTATCTCGAAGACGCATCGGGCACGCGATAAAGCAGAAGGATCGAGCGCGTTATAAGATAGGGAGTGCCAGGGAGATGGGTGGAGGCTAGCGAAATGCATAATATATATGCGTGTGTATGCATGTGCGTTCATGTGTGTTTAGGTATCTGATCGGCTTGCGCGCGCGATGTGAATTGGCAGCGTAGTGGGGGAGGGGGGGGTGGCGAGCATGAGCGAAGTCCACCCGCCTCTCGATACATTTTCTCGATCGCGCATATTATGCGGACCGTCGCCGCGCATATATACGGATACGTGCATAAAGTTGTTAAATCGGCCGCGAGGTGCATTTGGCAGGGAGCGCGATCTAGCGCTGCCGCATTGCGTTCCCGGCACGAGATCTCTCTATTTCCGGCCGAAATAATTTACTTTCGAGGGCGCTCGGGGGAAAAGACGGGGAAGGGGTGGGGAGTCTGTTCTTGGAGAGTGACTTCTGGAATGGGGGTCAAAGTAGGGGGTGTGGGAGAGAAAGAGAGAAAGATAGAGAGAGAGAGAGAGAGAGAGAGAGGGAGAAAAACGAGATACAAGCAAGGATAGACTCGGACGCAGTGAATTGAAGGAAAAGCGGCGCCTCCCGACTCTTCATTCTTCGAGCCCTAGAAGCCATCTGTTCATTATGCCAGTACAATTAATTGCTCTGCAGGAAGGTGGGCTAATGTTAGAGATCTATATATACTCATATACGCGTGAAGCTCCACGAGCATGGGAATTGTGCAACGGTGCGAAATTATTTATCCCTTTGACGGTCGGTGCACGTTTTTGCCGCGCTGCGCTGCTACTATATATATATATATATATATATATATATATATATATATATATATATAGAGAGAGAGAGAGAGAGAGAGAGAGAGAGAGAGAGAGAGAGTCAGAATACAGAGTGCCGGCACGCCGACCCTCTATGTACATATTAGTTTGCCCAGTAGAGCTCTTTCACGTTTCTCTCCACCGCTCTATAATATCCCTTGTCGTCCCGTTTCGCAACGTTACAAGAATGTCGCGGCGACCGCGCGCGAGCTTCACGCGTCGTTGTTTTATTAACTTCCGGATCTTGCGCCGTTCGCCAATACAAAGTCTATCCTTCTCGCTCTGCCGCCTCTGTGCGCGCGCGCTCGGCCCGCGAATACAGAAGAGCGCTCGGACGGGCATCGTTGTCAAGCCGGCCAAGCCGTCCTGCCCGGGATTGGCATTACCGCGGCGTCGATCAGCGTCGGCGGAGTCGTCCGTCGGCGCTGTAAAAGCCGTTAACAGGTGCGAGTGGAATTTAGAGCGGCCGAGGTGGCGGGGCGAAGCCCTCCGTTACCGTGGTCGATCGGCGCTGATGCCCCGTCTTGCACACCGTCGAGCCCGGTTAAGAGAGATTGATAGGAGCTACATCGCCCATCCCCTGCCATCTCGACCGTATTATACATATATATATATATATATATATATATATATATATATATATATATATATAACCCATCTTGCCTCACCGCGCATATCCTGGCCCAGAACGTCGAAAGCTCTTATACCCCCTTCCCCTGCCGCTCCGCCGACCTGAGCCGAGGGTCTTTAACCGAGTTTGCACCGTGCAAGGACGTTGTCAGCGTGTCAGCTGTGGTTGACGGGTGGGATGAAGTACGACGGCACGGAGGTCAAGTGTGTAAAGGGTGAGATCAGCGCGGTCCTCCCCCACCCCTTCCCCGTCCCCCATCACTCCTGTATATAATAAACGGAATGCCGGATCCAAGGAGAAATCGAGGGAGGTAGAACGTGCCGGTGGAAGATTTCGCCGAGGGGCGAAGGTAACGAAGCTTTGATGAGTTCTGATTTATTTTGTTTCCTCGAGGAAATTTCCTTGCTTCCTGATGTCTATCGGATTGGTGAACCTACAAAGCTCTATCTGTATATATGTATATGTATATATATATATATATATATATATATATATATATATATATATATGTACTAATCGCGAATTAATCCGTCCAATAGTCGACACATTACTCGAAGCAATGAGAGAGACGATTAATTTTTATTGCGACGCTCGGCTCGCGATCGTTATTGTTCCTTTCTCAATTGGGCCGATAAAAATATGCATTCAGACGCAGCGGCCGCGAGAGCCGATTTTCACCTTTGAAGATGAAGAAAAAAGCCTTCGAGCGGTCCTTGGGAAATGCTTTGAGAGGCGCCTCTAAAAAGCCATTGTTTTCTTTGACGATCACACTTTCGGCAGAGCCATTTATCCCGCCCTTTAATGTTTATCAAAGCCTCATTCTCGTATATACATTTGCTTTGAATGCCTTAGGTATAAACAATGAAAAAATTTTTTTTGAGAGCTCGTAAAATGGCTTATTGCCGCATAAAGCCCGCAATAATACACTTTGATCCTTTTCAAATTTCATAAATGCCCCGGACCCCCTCCCCTCGGCCCCCCCCACCACAATGGCTACGTTTAACCGCGCTACTCGAGTGAGCAATTTCTAATGCGGCAAAATTGTTCGCTCATTCGCCATTCTCTCAATTTCCTCGAGCCAAGACCGTTTGTTGATTTTCTAATGCTTTCATGCTAAAATTTCTTAAGTAAGAGGTTGCGTTCGTACACACTGGGCGACTGTAAGTCTAGAATATCAAGATTAAAGTAGCGCAATCAACGAGCTTAAATATTATTTTTAAAAAATCTTTCGTTTGCTTCTTACAGTCGTGAGGCTAGAAAATTTGATCTAATAATATTGGCCTTTTCGTGAATGATTTGCATGGCTATGTTTGCACAACCGCGTCAGTTGTTCGAGTTCCCATTACCGTCACGTGACCGAGTTCGGTTCGGCTAAAGATGTCGGTTCCGTGGTAATACGTTCTCTTAACTATGACGTTCGATATCTATTTCAGTTCGACCCTAAAATTCTGGCTTTCTTTTTAACTGTGAGAAAGTTGAACAATTACGTAGAGAGCGTTTTGTTGCGATGCGACTACTTCGAACGATATTGTAAATTACAGTTTCCCGTAATTGATTCGAGGGCCTCTGTACGAGCGACAACTAGCGGTCATGAGCGTTGCGAAAATATGACCAATGAGAGGATAGATGAGGATTGAGAAATGCCATAATAAATTGATATGCAGCTCATTGAAAAATGTGGATGTTACCGAAAGAACTAGTTGAAAAAGCTACTCATCACATTCTAAATAAACGCCAAACATAATACCAACATTAAAAACTGTTATATAGCAAATCACGTATAATAATGTCGAGGAGCGAAAGTTGTACTTGTTTATCGTCTGCTATACCTTTCCTACGATTCTTGTGATTAGATCCGATAAGTGAAGTTATTATGTTTACACAACTGCTCCTATAGCATAAGTTCATTTTTGTCTCTATTACTAGCAATAATTTATTGTCAAATTAGAAAATCAGCAAAATTTGTAAAACTTGATCTTACGACTTCCAGTGTTCTATCCAAACTACACAAAACACGGTTGTATTAGTACTTTCGAGGCCAGGGCCTATGAATCAATGTATATATTCATAAGAGTTAAGCATACATAAAGCTAGTGGCTTGTAGTATAATATAGAACATATTCAATTTTAATTCTTATTATACTCCTTGATGTGTAAATATAATAAATAACATACAATAAATATTTTACAATAGGAATCTTCAAACCCAATACTAATATTGTGTAATATTTTATTCTTTTAATGCGCATTTTGTCCACTGTGGTCTCATCGATAGTTCCGTCGATAGTTATACTTGTGATTATATAGCACATTTTAATTTCAGCCCTCTCATCCTATTACTTTACCAATACTAAGACAATACGAGATTTAGTAAAATATTTTTTTTGGTATCCTAAAAATATTGTCAATTAAAATATTGTCTCGGTCTTGTCAATAGAATGGTAATCATTTTTTAACAATAGTACGAAAAGTATGCCAGGATAATTGCAATGAAATAAAATTATGAAACATTGTATGAAATAATAAATAAAATTGAAAGTAGAAAAATAATTGTATTAAATTACACTGGTATATGTATTGATTTTTAATATATTCTTCATCTGCATTTAAAAATAACTGAAACATGGCCTTGTCCTTGCAAAAAAAGAGTTGTTATCTTATTATTGTTTTTTCATAATCTGATAAAATAATGAAAAACAGTAATATTTTTTTCTTTACAATACACGAGTACTAATAATATGTACCATTTTATAAAGGATTTTATCATATTTATTGAATAACTATGATTCTATCGTCATATTTTTATTTTCCGTTGTATTATTACTTAATTTTTGAACAATTTGAAAAAATAAAAAATTACCATTGGGTCAAGAAATTAGCAATTATTTGGTATCATCACAAATTAGTTAAATTGAGTAATTGTAAAGGTGTAGATAAATACTGGTTCGTACATGATTTTTAATAATCTTCAATATTCAAATAACATATAAAGATTCTAATGCATTGCAGACCTCTCAGTTTATATTGTACAACCAAAACCAAGATTCTTACAATGCTTAATTAGTAAATCTCTCCGAGACCAATGTCCCCGTGCCTCCGATCTTGGTTTTGGTCTTGAGCAACGCCAAGGGCCATAGTCTTGGATATCGTCGGATCCCTGACTAATCCACGCGCAGCTCGCCTTTGTCGCCGCGAACAGGCCCGAGATAGTCAATGCGCATTGGCGTATAATGAGAACTGATAAACCTATACTCACACTCTCGAACTTGTCCTTGTTCTTGGCGTGCTGGGCGATGAACCTCGCGTCCTCTATCGTCCGCTCGATCTCCCTCAGCATCGGCTTGTCGAAGGTCGGGCTGACCTGCAGGTCCTCGTGCGTGATGTAGGTCGGGCTGCCCGGGCCGAAGAGATCGTCGTCGGCCCCGGGCAGGGGCAGACTCGGCGGCAGGGGCTCGTCGACGGCCACGGCGAAGTCGAGCCTCATCGCCGAGCCCGGTATGTTGGGCAGGCTCGGCAGGCTCGGCACGCCCGGCAGCTCGTACTCGCCGTACCTCTTGTCGTGGCAGTAGTCGTCGTACTTGTCCGTCTCCTGCACGTGGAACACGTCCGTGAGAATGGCGTCGGGCGGCTTGCCGATGTCGTCGTCGTCGTCGTCGCCGCCGCCGCCGCCGCCGCCGCCGCCGTCCCCGTGGCCGTCCTCGTCGCCGTCCTTCTGCGGCCTCTTGATCAGCAGGAACTTGGGCAGCACCTCGATGAAGACGACGCGCACCCAGGGCGCCATCTTGTGGGTGACGGGCGAGCGGAAGTTGACGTTGAGCACGGCAATCGTGACGACGACCGACAGCGTGACCAGGACCATCGTGAAGAGCAGGTACTTGCCGAGGAGGGGTACCGTGAGGGAGGTCGAGGGTATGATCTCGACGAGGAGGAGGAAGAACACGGTGAGCGAGAGGAGGATGGAGATGGAGAGGGAGACCTTCTCGCCGCTGTGCGAGGGCAGGTAGAAGACGAGGACCGAGAGGAAGGAGATGCCGACGCAGGGTATGATCAGGTTCACCGTGTAGAAGAGGGTCTTGCGACGGAGCGTTATGTAGAACATTATGTCGGGATAGGGCTCCTCGCAGCAGATGTAGAACTTCTCGTTGCGGACGGCGGGCACGCGCAGTATGTCCCACTCGACCGAGATGTAGTAGTCGGTCAGGTCGATGCCGACGTCGATCTCGTTCGAGTCCTCGGACTGCAGCAGGTGCCTCAGGTCGACCTGCAAGAGGGCGCGACGATGCGAGTTAGGTTATGTCCGATCTCGTGTCTCGAAACATTGGATATTGGGATTGGAACGGTAACTAATGAGCAATTGCCATTCGCATAGAAAATAGGATGGGCAAACGTATTTCTCATTCAAGCTTTATTCGGTAAACGATCTAGTTATCTATATCTACGGTAATCTAGATCATTGCTTTTGTCTAAAATTACAATTCGTTCTGAAAAATAAACATGTTCTTCTATAATGCGATATATTATACGGAGAAGATTAAATTATCGAACAAAGAAACAAAACGTTTGTATTGTGAATATTGTCTTCCCTGGAATCATGCATCGGTATTATGAAAAAAAAATATAGATATGTGGATCCCCATAATAAAATGGATAGCACCATCAACTTCTAGCTAAAAAAGTACATTGACATTGCTTATAATGCATATTAAATTAACATTATTATAATCGTTTTCTAACTATTATTTTCGTTGAACCTGACGTTTGATCATCGAACTTATCGAAAAAGCAACATCAACAGCGAACAACTACTTAATGTCATTTAGTAAAGAACAATGATAAGAATCCACCACTGGAATTCTCCTTTGCAAAAAATCTGATTTTTACATTTAAATTGTTTTTGTTCGAAATTGCATGTCTATGATTTGAAAAAATCCATATATGTATTTACTATTACTGTAAATATCCTTGATCTTTTTCACAATTTAAAAGTTTCTTTTAGTACAGAAAAATATTCACAAGACAAAAAAATCTTTTGGCATGCAGCGACGCAAGAGTGGCGTAGAAAAACTAGCGGAAACTTTAATGTTTTTTTATGTAAAATATATAGATAAATTCCTCTTTTGACTCTCAGAACGAAAAAATTTTAATATCTCAACAAGTATGGGTATCCTTAATTATTATGAATTGAAAATATTTCCACGGGTGAACTTTGAAACAATATTGTAATCTGACTTAATAAGCCATTAAAAATTTAATGTCGATTTAAAATTAGATTTTTATCCTTCTACTATTATTTGAAACTTTTTTTGACTTTATTTATCAAATATTAATAAGTAAATAAATAAATAAATATATATATATATCTAAATATAGATACAATGAATCAAATAATATTTCCTTTGTGTAAGAAGTAGTATCTTAATAAATTAGATTGTAGTAAGGAAACTCTTAACAAGATTGTCTATTAGATGCCAACTTCCGGGATAGCTGGTGTCAGTCACCGATCGCCGTCTCTTACATTCTCTATCAACGAGGGTATCAAGACAAAGCAGTCCAATAATTGTGATTCTTTTATAACTGAATTTCCTTGTGCAAGGAGTAGGGATCCTAGCTCTTTGAAAAAGCTTGGTAACGCTTTGAATACGGATGTAATCTCGTTTAGAGCCGTTATACACACACACACACACACACACACACACACACATATATATATATATATATATATATGTTCTTTTGAGAGAAAATCCAGCCAAACTGCATGATTAACTTTTCTATCGAATTACGTACATATATATATATATATATATATATATATATATATATATATATAGAGAGAGAGAGAGAGAGAGAGAGAGAGAGAGAGAGAGAGCGGGAGAGAGACGCCCCCGGGCAAAGCAACACTCGCGTGCTCGGAAAGGATATCAGTTTCGCGCTTCACTCGCGGATGGTAACAAAAAATTCTCTCCACTATGTATGTATGTATATATATATATATATATATATATATATATATATATATATATGTACATATATATGAGTGTAAGAGCTTCTGATGGAAGGGTTTCTCCGGGCAAACTAACCCGAGTAAACCGCAACGGCAAAATGGATACGGTATAGCGGGCGATAAAGGAAAGAGGATCGTACCCCCCTCCCCGCATAATAGTTTATCATTGGAAGGATCGTCGTTGTCGTATATATGCCGTGCGAGAGCACGGACGTGCGTAAATCCGCGTCGCGCCCGGTGTACGCGCGGGTATAGCCGAGCCGGATGTGCATCAGAAACGGGGAAGCCGGCGGATGGGGAAGGCGCGCACCGTTTCAAAGGATTTACTTCCGCGGTAACGGACCGCTTGAAGCCTCTCGGACGGCTTGGATTAGCCCGTCGAGAATAAATTTACTGAGTGGGAGGGGGACTGAGTGGATCTATTAAGGAGGCAAACAGATAGAAAAAATGTAAACTTATATCTCTTATCCGGTCCGCTGTTTCAACTCCCAGGTCCTCTCTCTCTCTCTCTCTCTCTCTCTCTCTCTCTCTCTCATGCTTCCTAATACCAATACATATCGTTATAAAGCCAATTTCACCAGTTAGAAGTGATCCGCGTATCCTCATAGAAACCCCGAATTAATAAGCAACAAATATAGCGACAGCATCGACGAAGCCGTCTACGAAAATTTCAATATAGCCGACTCGGATCTCCTTGTAATATACAGAGGATCGGAGAGCCAATAGATCCGAACAAGAGCTTCGAAGATTCTGCTTGGATAGATGAGTACTTGTTCTCCCAAAGTGAACGAGGACGCTGAACGCTATTTTGAATATACGAGGACCACGCGATTTCCTAAGGTAGATAAGTTTCTTTCACGTAAGGTTCGATCGAATTTCTCATTATGCTCGAGTTTCGAAACTGCTAATTTACCAATAATACAAAATTTTTTAAAAACTATGAAATTAATCTCGACTTGAAGAAGAAAAGTGAAATTCTGGTAAGAAATAGAACGAAGAATTTTTTAATTGAAGAAAATACAATAAAAATTTTAATCAAATTTACAGAGAACCTAAAAGCAACTGCGCATCTGTAATGGGGAGAACAATGATCCGAGATTTATGAATTCCAACCGCAGCATGAAATTAAATCGCATGATCATCGTCAATGGAGAAAATTTTACCTCCCTATCAAAATGCCACACGTTCGTAAACTTTATGAACTTAATGTGGCAATGCTTTATATTCCTCATAAATTCAGGTAGATGTCACACTCAAGAGCTCGAAATGTTTTTGGAGACAACCAGAAATCCCTGGATCGAGGCGATAAACCGCCAGGGACGACACGAAACAATTCCAATCTAGATGGCTGCCTGTCATATACGTCAGCTTTCGAAAAATCCTATCACTTCAAGCTTTTGTCAAATAAAGCGTCCGTCGTGTGTGTGAGGAAGTCGTCGAATGTGAATAGAAATGGCCAAGTAGATTATTGTCAGTTTCCACAAAATATGGAATACTAGTGGCGGAGAGCAGAATTAAAAAAGTAGCCGTCATGAGAATACAGAAGTACGCAAAAGTATTGTTGAGATTAGTAAAATTTCTTTAAAAAATACTTTAAAATAAAACTGAAAATTACCGAAATACCATTAAAGTGAAACATAGGAAGTGTATTATCTGAGTTATTTAACATCATAAAGTTCTCTTCGCATCATCAAAAAGGTTTAATAAAGACATACTCTGGTGAAGGACTAGTTTTCTTTCGCTTAATAATTTTAATACATGTACATTTTTTAGAAACATAACTGTCATATCAGCAGCAAATAACTGATTTCTTATTGCATTTCCTTTGTATTATTTTTGTGCATTGTTTATGGTTGCTCAGCTTTAAATATCAACAAATAGATTGAATCTTAGAAATTACACAGTTTTAGGAATGCAAATAAAACTTAAATTAGTATTCACAACTCTATCAAAAGTTCCTTAAATCCGTCTCTCTTAGCAAACCTTTTGATAATGTTGAGAATATTCCGTGATGTACCTTTTCCATTCTTAATTCTGCCTCAAAGAATGTTGTACTTTAGTTTTTATGTCTTTTGGTTAAACTCCGTTTTCTTTTTTTAATAATATTACAAAGAATTTTTACGCAATGCTTATGTCTGCCCTTTGTATAGTCATATCGTCCGTATTCGATCGTTCTACTCTTTGACAATAGTATCGTCTCATTTTAGACAACTATCTCTAATCGGTGTTTCGAGCACGAGAGATGTAAATCGAGGCATTTTTAAACTTATATTATACGCGCAAACAGAAACATTTCAATTGAATCGAAATTTAAATGGTATTGAAATAATTAACCGAAATTTCATATAAATATATATTCAACCCACTAAACGAATTATTCAATTCCAGAAATAGTTGTTTTTTTTATTGGTATGCGTGTAATTAATGTAGGATTTATATATACACACATCGTATATATATATATATATATATATATATATATATATATATATTTACTCACCGTGTAACCGTCGTACGTCCAGGAACCAAATTTCATGAAGCAGGTCTGCTCGTCGAACGGGAAGTACTCGACATCGATCTCGCAGAAGGACTTGTAGATAGCGGGCGGCTTCCACACCACTTTGCCGGTGTGATGCAGAATCGCCTTGGTCATGATCGTGACCTCGTAGTTGCCGTCGGCGCTGAAAAAGTGGAGAGAACAGAGAGTCGCATCGTCAACGGGTCGTAGCAGCCGACGCTCCTCGGGACGCAGTTACGAAAGTACGGGAATAATGAGATTAATGGAGATAATAACGGGCGACGGGGTAGGTGGGGGGGGACGGGGAGGGGGCTGAGGATGGAAAGGGGGAGACGGGTTGCGAGACACAGCGATGACGGATATAATCCGGGGGAAACGGGAGAATAGAGGGTGAAAGACTCGATCTGGGAGTTTGCCGGTGGTGGGGATGGGGGCGTGAGCAACTAAGCTAATGGAGCGAGGCGCATTAGCGCGGCGAGACGCGAGAAAACTTATTTCCGACGCAGCGCGATATAGCTATTCGGCTGATTTCGCCCTCGACTACGGCTGGGAAGCGAGTCGAGGGCTCGCCGTCATCGCGATCTCGGCCCACCGTCCGTGCCGGCAATCCGTATGTATTTTACGTAGGACTTTTTCTTTTTCATTGCGCATTATATTCGAGCGAACGAGACGTCGAACACTGGTGGGCTAAATTTTTTTTTGAAATAGTAGCGTACAGCTCGGTGAGGCAGAGAGAGAGAGAGAGAGAGAGAGAGAGAGAGAGAGAACAAATAGAGAGAAGGAGGGATAGATGTCGGCGCACGAGTCGAAACTTATACGGATAATGCAGATTTGCTCCTTCGGGAAACCGTCGCGTATGCTAGATTTATTCCACCGCGGTGCGCAGGTCTTGGGATGGGCCTTCTCTGTCTCTCTCTCTCTCTATCTATCTCTCTATCTCCCCCCCCCCTTCCGTCTCTTTTTCTCAATTTCTATCGGTCTTGCTGAAAGCGCGCGGCTCGGCTCGCGCGCAATTTCGATCGATGTAGAACGGGCGGAAGAGCGCGAACGAGACAGGAAAAGAACGGTGCCGCGATACAAATCTTCCAATTTAGTCTCTCCTCAATTTTAGGGCTTCTCTTCCCTTCCAATCCCTTTTCAACCCCATTCTCCCCCCTCCCCGTTTTTTCCCGCTTTTTCTTACCTTACCCGACTACGACGGGGGGGAAAAAATGATGCGATTAAAATCTAATACAGTAGAAATTGTTTCCGTTTCTCTGTCTCTCCGAGTGTGAAACTAAAAGGCAGTTTTTCAAATAATCCTTAGATCCTGCACGGTAGTTTATTTATTCGGCTACTTCTTTAAGCTACCAATAGCGCGCCCCACAAGTAAATAGATCAAGTTAAGACGTCTTATTACTTACTCGTATCGATTTTTAGCTGGAAAAAATGACTCAAATCAAATCCAATCTATATATTATTATTAATCATTTTGAGCGAGAGTCAATTTCAATTTCACGAGACTGCTTTTTGAGACTATCGAGTACACGCTCCCTTTAATTCTACGCTACCGTCGATGCGTCCGTGCATTTGACTCGTAAAAAGTATGCTCGCAACATCATAAAAATTGTTTCAGTTGCGCGCAGATTTTTATCAATAACAACTGTTATTTCGTTGATTAAATCGCTTCCGAAGCTCGTTACGTAAAGAATATTTGCGTAGTAATAAGTGTCTATGTAATTTTCATAATCGTTCAAATTTGGACATTCAGGGAGATGATCCGATGCATCGCTGGCATTTTAACGACTGGAAAATTAGAGAGGTTTTACAGACTGATTACAACTTAAAACAGTGGTAAAGCGACGAAATTGATCATTAGTCACATTATAGACACTATGTATGGCGTTAATAATGTCGATAATTTCAGGTTTATCTAGTGTTTTACTCTTTCTCATAATATCTGATAATTTCCAATTTTCCGGGCTAATATTATGTTAATATAACGTTTGACATTTACAGATATTTTTTGTTTGGCTTATGGATTTTTGATATGTCGGTTAATACGAAATGAACGGTGTCTATCAAGTATCTTATTCTAATCGTAGTGAAATTTAATCGAATGGACCGGCAATTCGGTGAAAAAATCTGGTTATACGTAAAGAGTATTAATCGATTAAATGTAATTTAAGTCGAAAAATAATAACTAAGAAATCTTCATATATAATGAAAATGTTCGTTATAAAACGTAATTTTAGCCAGACATGAATGAATAAATAACGATTGCAATGTATTATAAAGTTTATAAACGCATAAGTAAATAAATTCATAAACTAATTAAACGCAATCAACGCTTTGGCAAAGCAGCATAGCCCACACGCCGGGCTATCAGCCAAGTTAAGCAGCATTCGCTGCGGTCACTGTGCTTGGAGGGTTGGCTTGTCGATCGCTTAGGTATTTTCCTATATATATATATATATGCATTCTACAAAGCGAACGGGAGCCGTAAGGCTGACTAATGCGATACCCGGTCAACGAAATCTGGCCACTGCGTGGCGGATTTTCCTAAGCAGGACAAGTCGTAGTGGCGGTTGAAAATCGAATCTGGACCGAAGCGGGAACGGCAGTGTTTGCAAATTTACCAAAAAGAAATTTACGAAATGTCGAAGAAAACAATTTCTATTGTTGAGTACATAAATATTTGCTTATTTTTGTGCTAAAAAGTCAAATGTTTAACTAAGAAAATATTCATTGGATTAAAGATGATTTAGTTGAACTGTAATAAACGATTCTTGTGTTACAAGAAAAATAGAATATTTATCCAGAGACATTAATATGCAGTGCTGTAATTAGGAAAAATGAAAAATTTCATCTCAAAAATAATAAAGATTTGACACGTAACATTCTGAGAAGACGATATAACTAACTGATCTACCCTACGAAAAATCTACCTTGCTAATCTGACAAAACTCATAATCCATTAATCATGCAAGACTCCTTCGTGTGGTTTATAGTGTAACGTCCTAAAGATGATTATCCCGATGCATTCAATCATCGTCTAATGTAGCACATTTCTGTTTGCATTGTCGGTTGACGTCTGGAAAACGTGAAATCGGAATACTAATCCGTTAATCTGAATAGTAATCCAATGACTTGTCCTACTTATCACTTACATCTTACTTTGTCAATGCTTCATCGTTTAGACAAATCAAAAGATTTTTGTTTTTATCTATACGTACATGTGCTAGTCTGCTACTTTTGCTGTGCAATAAAAGATATGTTTAATTTTTTTTATTATAACTCTTCAAATGTACTTATTTTCCTTATGACGGTTTTAAGTATATCATTAATTTTTCCAAGTATATCTATTTAATAAACTTGAAAGTAAAATAGAATAAAAAATAAAAAGTATATAAATTTATGTTATTATGAAATTTTTGACAAAGTTGTAAAATAAACATTATATTCCTAAATATATTAAAAGTAAAAACAACATTGATACCATGATAATGCTGAATTTGAAAAGTTCGACATTGTAAAACGAAAGAGGATTTCATTTCTATAAAAAATAATAATAATAATAATAACATTAATAGTAAAAAGAAAGCTACATTCTTCTCAGAAATATTTCACTACGAACAAATATCGAATCACTTCCAAATCAAAAAAAGTTTTTTTTTTGTTTTTTTAATAACCACAAGATATTATTGTAAACATCCATGTACGCAGCGGCGTGTATATGCGCAAAGTTTTTTCGAAACGCAAAATTTTAGAGACCGAGAGAAAAAACTCGAGCTCTAAACTTCTTTGTCGCCAAAAACGTTATAGAATACCATGGGCAAAAGATTCGTTATTTGTAACCTTATCTCGCGTCTCCCGGCTCGTATACCTCTGGAAAAAAAACACCACGCCTTTGCTCGTATTTCCGCGATTTCACCCTCCATATACGGTTATATATATATATAACATCGCAACTTGCGTCCATTTTCCCCCTCTTTTAAGTCCCCGCGCAGTAAATCCCCGCGTCGTCGACGTTGAATTACAGCTCCTCTCTCTCTCTCTCTCTCTCTCTCTCTCTCTGTCTCTCTCTCGCGAACGTCTTCATGACGTCGTGGGGCTACAAGCGGCGAAACGAGGAGACACCTTGGCTAATCGCGAGGGAGGATCGATGCGCGACTCCCCCGCCACTAGCGTCCCTTATAAATCTCTCGGCGAGGAGCTCGCGTAGCCGTGCCGTTGATTAAAGCACGTATAGCCGACGGGGCCAAGAGGTTTCTGGAGAACGTAGCCCCCCCCTCCTCTCTCGCTCTCTCTCTCTCTCTCAGGGCGGCAATGGCAACGGAAAATCCGGCCTCGTCGTCGGTTCCTGCTGCGTGCTCACCCGAAAGTGGGGGAGAGAGAGAGAGAGAGAGAGAGAGAGAGAGAGAGAGAGAGATGGAAAGTGCAGGCGCGCGTGTGCGAAAGCCCATCCGATGCGGTCCGTCTACCGGCCACCGCTCGACGTGTGGAGTAATAGCGGGTCGAACGCCCGGGCGGACTTTGAGAAAGCTTCGTAAATAATGGCGCGATCGTTACGAGGAGAAGTTTGGCGAGGGGTCGGGCCTTCTCCGCGCTTGAGCCTCAATCATGCGGCCCATATGTATACATACATAGATTGCGTACGTGTTGCTCGATCGCCGCTGCATCATTTAGACGGATTCACGCGGCGAGTTTTTCGCATGCAGCCAGCCGTATGGCCCGTTCAATACGGTTTCGCGTATATATATATATATATACGACATACTCTTCTATATAGAAATTGGGATAGAACGAGCGAGCCTTCCGGTCGTTGCGGCCTGGTGTAACTGTACATACCTCAGAGGACGAAACGTTTCGTCGAGAGCGGACTTTATTTTACAGAGCGTTCGTTCCTGCGGATTTTATCGGCCCTCCGACGTTTCTTCGATGTTCATTTGATAAATAAACGCGATTGCTTAAGGAGAGGGCTGGGGCTGATATTTTGATTATTCTAGGTGGAAGAAAACTTTTTTTTCTTTTTTTTTTGTTACTTTTTAATCGTCTGCAGAGCATCGAAAGGCTCGTGAGCATTTTTCCAATTCACGTGCAATGATATTGAACAAATACGAATGTTCTATAGTTTATATGTCTAAATGCGCTTTTCCTTTTGGGAAAAAGAGGCTAACAAGAGTATTTCAGTATTTCATGTATTCAGAACTTACTGCCTGGTAAATAGAGAAACAGAGTATCGGAAAAGTTACAAAGATCAAATAATAATTACAATAATCACCGCTACTTTTTCGTCAAAAACTCGAGAGAAAAAACCGGTTGAAAGCTTTTTGAATTCTTACGAATAGCCGTAAATGCCCAATAACTCGTCTTTTTATCGGATACTTTCAATTGTCATAAATCAAATGTGCGAAATTTGAAGGTAAGTGTTTTACTTCCAGCCGTTCTTGTCTATTTGTAAACATATTTTCCGCGCAGACTATGAATAGATGAATGGGAAATTATCTAAAGATAATTCGCATCAAATCCAAAAAAATGTAATTTCGATGAAAATACTGCGGTGAAAAATAGGATTCGACCTCAGATGTTATTTAGAACATTCTAAGAATAATCGTCCTGAACTTTTTCTCACGACTGCATTATAAATTTCATTTTCAAAATTTTTGTTCGGTCTCGCAATCAAGTGTCAATTATACATTAACGAATTAACATGTAATTATTTTTGTTTTTTTTTCAGATCAGCGGTGTCAGAAAAACCTATGCAGGAAAATTTAAGTGCTTGTTTTATTAGAAAAAAAATCTGCAAATATTCTTAAATTTTTAATATATATATAATATAAAAATTGTATAAAAATCTCTTTTGGTGTCGTCTAAAAGAACGTCCAAAAGATCCTTCATCGAACAAAAAAAAAAGCGAATTAAACAAGGCCTAAAAGAGAAAGCCCCCCATTAAAAGATGCATATAAAAATCTCTATGGCTTTGGACTTCCGGCCGATTATTTACAAATAGCTGGTATTTGACTTAATTTAATAACCCGATATATAGAACAGTTCACGTATACGTAAGTAGAAAATGTTAATTTTCATTTGTGCATCAGAACGGTTTCGGTTGACTTTTGCGCATTTCACATTTCTACCCGTTCGCTCCAACGCCAATTTATAATTCAATTGTACTTAATTACAAAACCGAATTCGGCCAACAATTCATACGATTACGCCGTGTATTTTTCAATTTACTTGATATTTTTTCTGCCCTTCTATCGAATACTCTTAAGAACGTGTCATTTAAAGAATTTTTATTTGAGCATTATCTTGAATATTTTTTTCGGAGTATCTATATAAAGTATCCATATAAAGAGTATATGTGCATTTTTTTAATAAGACTTTATCAATGCTAAAATAGTTACACTTACTAAGTATTAATAATTTACATAAAATTAAAATAATTAATTAATTATGGAAATTTGGGATTTCAATAAAATATGGCGTTTTGCAGAAAGACATATTGATTACAATTACTTTGACCGAAGCTCGCATAATAGTGCATAAATTATTTATCGTGCAATTTCCCCCTGCAATTAATTTAAAATTCCTCATCCAATATAAAGTTAATGTTTACTATATTTACTTCGGCAGAAAGGAAGCTTTTATGAAAATATAATTTTTCTTTTATCGGAATAATTATGATAATGTACGAAATTCTAAGGATAATTATGATATTATACGTATTAAACCCGATATTTATTCACAATGCAAGCTCTATTAGAGATAATTTCTATTAAAAGTCTGATACAAATTCAGCCTCGAAACTTTCGCAAAAATTCGGTAAGCCGTAGTTTTACATCATCTTATACATCACAATTAAGACGCTCCAACATCCCCTTCCCCCGTCAGTGAAAAGCGCAAAGCCACTCTTTTGCGCCCTCCCGAAGTAACGGACTCGCGCGCCAGGACAACTCGTCGCAACGACGCGCGCGCCGTAGGAGGTCAAGAAAGCTGCAGTCCCACTCCCCCTACCCCAGGTTAGTTAACCTAACGGGTGAACTTTGGCGGATTACCGGGCGGTTGCGCCCAATCATGGGAATGGCGCTTTGGAATCGATGCGCAGTGTCAAGGGGTGGTGGGGGAGGGGACTATTGTTTGTTGAGCATTGGTAAGGCAGTTCGCTTGTAGTTCAATTCGTTCGTGTTTTATCGTGAAATTCCTGGAAATTAATTGTTTCCTCCCGCGCCCCGAGGGAAATTGATATTGAGATTTGGGCAATTTAATCGGCGAATTTCAGATGTACAACTTATTATTCAAGAAAGAAGCTACTCGATATATTAAAATTTGCAAATCTCAATATCGATTTCTCGAAGTCTATATAAAGAAAATAGCATTGTAGGTGATAAAGACCCGTTCGTAGAATAACTAGTACATTTAAAAGTAAATTTTACATTACATTAATGACTAAATTCTTTTGTGCACATTCACTAACTATATATATATATATATATATATATATATATATATATATATATATATATATAGTTAGTGAATGATATGAAAATATATATATATATATATATATATATATATATATATATAGCAAAGTAATTCACGAATCTTCGGAAAGTCATTATCCAATGATTTTCAGAGTAGAGGCCTCGCCCCGATTGACGCAACGCGTTTTGCCGCTTAATATGACAATTGATTTTGAATTTGAATGATTCCAGAGATAATATTTAACAAACTAGCATCATTCAAATATATATAAGTCAATTTGTAACGACTGAATATTTAAATAAAACATATAAGAACAAAGAGCTAATAATTGCGAATATTATCGATTAGAGTTTTGCAAAACTTAAAATATGCAAATGAACGAAACATAACCTTAATATCAACCAAATACATTTAAAATATAAAAATTTATGAATATATTCTTATTAATTGGAATAATAGTTTCTTATGAATGTATTTTAATGATAATGTTAAAATTTATAAGAACTTGGTGGACCGAATATGAAATAAGTTTAATATAGAATTTGATATTGAATTATAATATTTTTATTGAACAAGTTGCGGTTTAAATGTGACCCATTTAAGATTCATCATGCCTGTATAGAAAATTTATAAAATGTAAGGAGGTTACAAATGTTAAAAGAAATTATCTAAATATTATTCATGACATAGTTATCAAGCAAATTTTCAGGTAGATATGTATTTTGTGCATCTTCGTGTCAATGTTTTTAATAATAACCTTTTGTACACTAATTAATTCTTAAAGAAATACTGTGTTCTATGAGTTTATAGGCTTTCTAATAATACATTTAACGTCATATTATATATTTGATTGTTTTATTATATAATAAAACCAAAGCACTCAATTAAAATAATGTCCGACGTTTTGAAAATGTATAAAATGAATTTTCATATATTGTTCAAGATTATGTTGATAAAATAGTAAAAGCTATTTTTATAGCATCTCGTCATTTTGATATTGTCCGATATATATACAGTAGCTAGAAGCTAAACTCATTTAAAACGTTTATTATGTCCATAATCTTCCCTGTTTGTCTCCCGCAAAGTATAATATCAATATCAGGGATCGATAGATATTGCTTACCTTAATTAATTTTTAATTTATTGACAGGCCATATAAGTGCACAGTATATTTATATTACGTATACGTAATGTAAATATTAGAGTAAATCTTTTTAATAACTAAACTTTTATTTCGGATATGTTTCATACACATTAGAATATGTGCCATCGTAATTTTTCAAAATTAAATCTTTTAATTTATCTCGGCACGTAATAAATTTATAATTAGGGTTTTTATAGAATTAAAGGCTTAACTTAAGAAAACGTTACATATGCGAAATCTTACATGAAATCGGGCAAAATGAAGAAAAATAATATCGTCTCGAACATGGTCAAATAATCTGGTCATGCGTAAAGTTGGCTGGTGGAAAAATTTCAATGACATCAAAACTGGCTTTTTGGCAAATATGTGCGGTTGTAATTTTAACTTATAATAAAAATCATCTTTGCAGGCACGATGCGTCAAAAGTATCAGCTGTGGCCTAAATATTAACAAAAAATAAAAACGGAACTGCAGAAGCCGAATGAAAATTCAACTACTGCGATGCTGAATGCGAAAATTACGAATTAAATTGAAAAATTAAATTTTCGTCGATTGCCTTTAAATATGCGCTCTGGAATTTCTTCTCTGTTATAGAGAAATTTTGTCGAAAACTCGTACCTACTTAATATAAAATTACATTATGAGTATGTCGTAGAAAATATTTAAAAAACAAAAAATTAGTTTCAATGTAATATTCAAATTACAAAACAGCGAGTTTGAAATGTTTCAAAAGCTATTAAAAATGGTCTGCTTTCATGCTCGATTATAATACGGATATAATGCAGCTAAATTGTGATTTTACGTATCGCGGTGCACTGTAATCGTCACTTCCTCGGGTCCACAGGTTAATAATACGTTTTGCTCCATTTAATCGAATTAGATGCGCAATCCTGGTAACGTGAAAAATATTTTTGTTTCTCCCTTTGTTTTCTCTTTTTTTTTTCACGTAAATTATGCTTCGCTCGGCAGCTCTGTGCGATAACTGTGAAAAGCGGCAGGGTCCATTCGTAAGGAATTTTTGAAAATTTATTACGTTCTACTGATTTTTATTTTTGAAATGGCGCGGCGTTCGGCGGAACTCGAATAATTCCTGGATTTTTTAAACTTGCCGACAATAAAATTTTAAATTCATCCGGGATCCGACGTAGTATGGTGCAAATAAATTCAATTCTATTAGTGGATGGTACATCTGTTAACTGTATTATAAAGATGACCAAATAAAACTGGAATGTAGCCACTTTTACTTTGTTTAAATTAACCACTAATTTCCTTTAACAAATTTAGTGCTACAGACAACAGTTTCTTGCACGATTTTAAGAATTTACGATCTTTAAGTTAACTAAAATTGTATCGAAATTTTCGTACTTTTTCAAAGAAACGTCGAATAATGAAGAAATTAAATTTAAATTAACGTGTGTTTAAAATTCGATAGAAAATCAGTGAAAAAGATGAAAGGACTTTTTGTAATTAATTCAGTTGAAGTTTTTAAGCCCCGGTCTTAAAAGCAATAGTTGCGAAAGTATTAATGGAGACGATTTTAATTTATTGCATAATATTAATTTTTTAATAGCTTATTCGTTAATGAAAGCTTATGTACTTCCTTCTTGTGATTTTAATACTTCAAAGTATTGCACAATATTACGTGTAGCGAAGTTTTGGAAAAATGTTAATTTAATGAAAATTCCAAGAAAAATTGATTTAAAGTTTACTTTAATTAAAAATATTACGAGAAACGGCGATTCCGCTGGCGCATCGTAAAACCGAGCCTGAGCGCATTTTTTCTATTGTAAACAATGTTAAAACTTTTAAGACAATTCGTATGAAAATTGAATCATTAGATTGAAATTGTTTTCTTGAGCGCACAATGTGAATGGAAATTTCACTGTAACTGAGTAACATTTATGTTTACATAAATAATAAAATGATTTAAATAGAGTGAGAGTGTATTACACTTATTCTCAATTTTATTATACGTTTAAATATTACGCCAATGTTATTTACAATTATTATAAAACTATTTTTACAAAAATTTTTTTACTATATACAGATGCATTGAGAAGAAAAATTGTAATTTCCATCTTAGTATTCTCAAAAAGGTCCTGATTCAATAACTATTATCTCGAGAACCATTGAAATTAGATACAGAGCGAGGGGACGCTTTTGGACCAATTAGCGTGGAGCTCCTGCTCCGCGCAATCCATTTTCTAGTTTCGCCCAACGCTGATTACAGTATTATATAGAACAGTTCAACAGATATACGTCAAGTGATATATTCAAATTTGAATGAGACAATTAATTTATGTAGGCTATAGGCTCGATCTAAAATTAATGTAAATTTACTGTATGCGTATGTCGAACGCGCTGCCGATGGGAAGGAGTTTTTTTTCCATGTTATTATTGAAGTTTGTGGACTTTATGATATATAAAAATTTATGATATATACAAATGATGTTGATAATTATATGTATTAGAACAAAAATAAAATTGAATTATTAATGCTTTGAATTTTTTTCTGAAGGAACGAATTAGCATGAACGGTATGAAGGAAAGAATAAAGTTATAAGCAGAAGGCAAACGTTTATAGTCATGAGTTACGTCAAATCTCTAAACCAACACATTCACCGAATCGTAAAAAACGTTATCTTAGAGTTATTAATAAAAATCATGAAGTTAAATCATATGACAAATAAGCTGAACAAAATTTATGCGCTGTATAAAATAAATTGTCAAAATTATACCGACTGTGTTAGGGTAAATTTCTTCAAAAAAAAAAAAAAATTACCAACTGAAAAGTTGCGAAAAAATGCAATGTTTTATTTAATTCATTTGTATTCTTTATTTGAGGATTTTATCTGACTTTAAAATTGCATGTAACTATAATTGAAGCAAATTAACATACGCATATTCAGTATTCATAACACAAATAATAATATATACTTTAAAATGTAAATGTATGATGGTAAATTGTATAAAACTGATGATGTATATGTATGTTATTGGATTATTTACTTATTTCAAAAATAGATACATGTAGTTTTAAACTCACACCAGATTAAAAAATCATAAATATTAAAATAAATAAATAAAAAATTATGCTCTTTGGCAAGTTTTCTTTTGATCAATTTTTTGTAAATGTAAAAATAAATAGAAAATTGATTTGAATAAATAGAATTGTGTACACATATTGACCGCATTTAAAGTACAAATTTTTTTGTCAGACACAATTTCAATATATGAACAATTTGAATGAGTAGTGCAATATACATGAAAATAAAATATACTATTTTATGCTGGATATTTAATTAAAATATAAATATAATTATATTTAAAAATAATTTCGTGCTTTCTATATCTGCTACGGCTTCATTGTTCAATGAAGTTAGGTTTCAACTTATGATACGTCTGACCAATTACACGTCTTACTACTAACACAATTTAATATATACTACGTTCATTAGTGAAAGATTATGCTTCACCCTTGGACTTATATACTTTCTACTTCAATGGAGATATCGCTAATTACGCCTATTATGCTTCAATATTGACGTTATACGTTAACGAAAAAATGCATTCGCTCTTCGTGACGAATAATTTACTAATATTTTCCATCGATGATTTAAAAAATATTCAAAAGTTTTTCGTAACTTGTGAGTGATCTTCGTTTTTGGTATCGCTATAGTGTCGCTTTTTTTAAAATGTATCTTTGTAATAAATTGTAATAGAAGAAATAAATAAGTGTGTCGAAATGAAATCGGTATGAAAATAAAAATAAAATATCTTTTCAATCATCCAAAATTATTGTCTGCACAGCGGTGACCATTAAAATCAATGATTTATGAACGCATTTGAATATAGTGCATACTAAATATAAAAATTACAACTTGAATCGACAACTGAAATATAATTTTTACTAAAAACGCCGAATACCCCTACCAGTTTTTCGCAGACCCAGCCCAACTTCCGAACAAACATTACAAACTGAATTTTTTTTACAGTGCAAGAAAAAAAGTATAAAACAAACAACGCTCCCACGCTCACCTACGTCCGCTCCATTAACGATATTTCACCGTCGTCCGCGGCCAGCGATTGATCGCGCGTAATTAGCTTACAAGCCCCTATACCCGTGCAGTACAGCGTGCGGCGAAAGAAGCGGTCGAGCGAGCGCGCGCGTCTCTGCACGCCTTGCCGCGCCGTCGGAATCCAATTAGTCGACGGGTTTTGAGCTCCTGATTGCCGGATAGGTCGTTGAGAAAGTTGCGGACCACCCCCGTCCCCTCCGCCGCCAGCGTGCGCGGCAGCCGGTTTCGCGCTGTAACCGCGTTAGACCCCTCGCCCTTTCCCCGCTCGCCGTCGCCGCCAAAGTTTAATCGCCGCGTAGCGCTCGAGCGAGGACTCACGCGCGATTTGAGAGAGAGAGAGAGAGAGAGAGAGAGAGAGAGAAAGAGACGCTCGGCTGGAGAGGACAAGGCCCATAGCTGCGGCAGGGGGGTGAGGGGAGGCCGAGGGAGAGGGATGGGTCGGGTTTATTTCGCGGACAGCAGGTTGAGCGGGGATATTTTTCATTAAGCGGTCCGCGCCGCGTCGCTCGGTTATAAACTTGGAGAGCCGCCGGGTCGACGCTGTATGATAGAAAGAGAGGGGCGGTGGGTGAGAGAGTCCAGCTTCGAGGAAAGAGATTCCGAGAAAAGGCGAGCCTTAAATAGTTCCCCGAGCGATTTTCCCGGATAATTTGACAACGGGCATTTTCTAGGCCATGTACACGGGTGGGAGGGGGGCGAGACAATGCGAGATTCTCCGAGGCGTGGAGAACGACAAAGAATTGCGACGTGTACCAGTTTCACCCCCCCCCCGCCCCCTTCACTCGCCGAGGGAGGCACGGATAGATTCTTCCGCAAGCTCCCCACAACATTTTCCCTCCGATCCCTCCGCCACTACCGCCTTTCCTTCCCGTTTCTCCGAGGTAATAAGTTTGGCCGCGTCTAAGCCGGCGGCGGCGGCGGCAACGGCGCCAGCAGCAGCAGTGGCCCAACGAAACCCAATTTGGCCGTAGACGGGAACTCCTGGACTCCCTCGGCCCGGATCTCGTAGGCCCCGTGCCTCTCGAATTCGATTCGCCGGACGAATCAGGAATTATCCATGAATTTATCCATGGGCCTCGATACCGAGCCGGGGCTCGCTGGGGTATATATCACGGGCGCCACGTCCGCGTTCACGCCAATAGCCCGTTTAATTCCTAAAGTGTCGGACTTTTGCTCGGTTTTTCTTCTGCTCTCTTTTCTTTTTGTTTTGGTCTCGGTTATATAAGAGGGGGATTGCCGCGGTCTGAGTTATAACTCCCCCCCTCCCAAAGCTTCGCGAGAGAAATCCCAGGGGGGAGGGGGCGGAGATGCAATTTTCGAGTGGCTCGCTGTAAGACCGATTTCTTGGAGAGGGCAAGAGATTGAGAACGGCTTTGCCTATCGTGGATTGAATTTGTCGCCATTAAAATAAGTGCTAGAAACAAATGTCCATTGTTATGAATAATCCATAACTTTCATGAAGATTTTTTTCCGTTATTAGTTTATGGAATCGCCTAGATATTGCGCGTATGCCTATTTTGTCGCTGATACTGTGAAATTACATTCATTATCGTTCCAATTTTTCTTCCTCGAATTGATCAACATGCCAATTATTCGAGCACACCGGACTGTTTCAATAATTACGATGAACAAGCGACAGTGTACAATTTATACAATATCTAATAAAAAAAACTGTTTCAAAGCTAGTGTGTAAAAGCAATATCCAAGCATGAAAGAGATTCTATCGATAACGAGTAAGTCAATGTACTGTCAGGGTCCGATCCATACGGATAATGGAATCTATGTCATCAACAATTTGTCATCTTCATCCTTTGTCGTGATCTTCGTAAACAGGACTATCGAACGTTTTCAGCGCAAGCATTATTTTCTTATTCGTTCGTATTTTATATATTATCTACTTACATCAAATGAATGATTTCGAAAAGAAATTTAGAGAATAATGGCTAGGAGATGTTTTACCTATGCAATATAAACCGATATAAATAATTAAGTATTTAGTAAAAAATTTTTCAAATTACCATTGTCAATTGATTAATGTTAGGTGAACGCAATTGACGAAAATACCGTTATCCACAAGGATCGTGCGTTGATTGCCTGATATATTGCTGAATAACCTGAATAACCAATGAACTTCCCCCAAACTTCAACCGATTGATTTTAATACTTGTACCCGCCTCGCGATCCATCCCGAGTTTCATAAACGTTCCATCGTCGATTTCATAATCGTTGGATCCTTCTTAAGTACGAATTAGTAGGCGCGCTTAACTATCTCCTTTAAATTCTAGCACTGGCTTAAGCCGCTGAGAAATTTCTTTCGCGAGGACGGAAATCTCCCGCGCATCTGAAGAAATAGTTCGTCCAACTGCCGCAATTAGATGATTCCGTGGTAACTTATCTCTCTCTCTCTCTCTCTCTCTCTCTCTCTCTCTCTCTCTCTCTCTATCGCTGTCGTCTGTCTCGCTCGTACATCTACCTTCGTATATTTTAGCCAAATTGGAGCCGGCATTAAGAGGAGGCCCCGAGATTGCAAGAGTAAACAGCTGAGTCAGGTCCACGGCCAAAAAAAAAATACGTAAAAGGAAAAGAACGAAATTGAGCATCCGAGTAAAATCAGAAGAAAAGTGTCCAACCGGGGAGACGCGAACGCGCGCGCGCGCGCGGGCGGCAGCTCAATGCCCTCGAGTCTACTTCCGTTCGTAACGCCGCGCCGTCTCAACGTCGCAACCTCCCCCCTCCCCCTCGGTCCCGCCGACCCCGTCGCTTGTCCCAAGCGGATTCCGTAGCCCCCTTTCGCTCTCTCTCTCTCTCTCTCTCTCTCTCTCTCTCTCTCTCTGTCTGCCCGTGTTTCTCTCACTGAGTTCGTCGTACCGGAATCCGATTGCTTTAAGGATGTTCTCGGATATCGCGCGCTCCGGCGACGCACTTTATCTCGGCTTCGAAAGCGCAAGAACGATATATATATATAGGGACGACAGTGCGAGGGTGAGCGAACGGGTAGGCGAGACCTCGGTTTTTACATAATGCAGAACGTATCGCGCGGACCGGATCATATATTTTCCCTGCATGGAGGAGAGCAAAGGAAGGGGGGAAGAGAAAGAGAGAAGGAGCGTTGTCGCCCATGGATGGTGGGGGGGGGGGCGAGCGAGAAGAAACGCCTCCGCTTCGGGGCGAGCCGCGACGCCCGAGAGCCGCGTTTTATAATGGGCACAAGGGCCAACTCATCGCCGCCAGGTGTGTATGACCCATTGCCCGAGACTCAGCCTATTGCCCCTGCGACCCTTTCACCTTTTCGACTGGCCCTCGGCGTGTCACCGCCCCCCCCCTCGTGCGCTGCCCTACTCCCTCGCCACGACGTCGCCTCGCTGTGACTACACCGAGCGCCCGCTTGTCCTACGCTCTGCTGCTCTATTTTCTGTCCGCCTTTTTACGCACACACACGCACACACACACACACACACACACACACACACCGATATTTATGCGTCAAAATGCAGCGAGAATTTTTTCCGCGACAGTTGGAACCCTCGATGTTTCCACCGGAGTTCCGCCAGGAGTAGCCGTATATACAAAGGCAGACTCTGGGTATCTCGTCGTCGGGCTGGCCGCCAGAGACGCGTAATGCAGTTCACTTCCGAGAAAGAGAGAGAGAGAGAGAGAAAGAGAGAGCGAGAGAAAGAGAGAGAGAGTTAGAGTTCCGCTTTAATGCCACCTCTACCGCAATATCGATTTTCCAGTTACTTTATTCTTCTCGTTTCTTAGAACTCGCTGTACTGCTCTGCTCTCCTTTTCCATCCCTCGCTCATTCTCCGTTCCTTTTTCTCTTCGAAACCCCTTTTCTACCCTTTAATCCTTTTTTCCTCCCGTCGTATCTTTTGTTTCTCCCTCTTTCTTTCTCTCTGTCTCGTTTTCCTCACATAAATTTCAAGGGGCGCGCAAACGCAGTTTCCGGCGCGATTACTTTTGTAAAAGGAATTCCCGGAAGGATAATGACAGAGAGGTGTTCGCGAACGAGGATGAAATAAAGAGGAGATTTGTGTTCCGTATATATACATATATGTGTAAAAAAGACGTTAAAAACTCACTTGTTATAGAGTACGATGTCAGGCAGCCATATGTGCTCCGATGGTACGTGCAGAGTGTCAACGCCCCCGTAGTCGTCCGGGTTCCATTTAAGCTTGTAATCATTCCACTCCTGAAAGAAAGATCGAGAAATAGTTCGATTAAAAAAGAAAGAGATACAAACAAAGCATCCGCGTTCGAATCCCTGAAAATCGTGTATAAAAAAGAAGCGAATTAAAAAAAATTTCCGTCGATCAGACCTCTCTTTCTCTCACTATACCCACTACCCCTCATATTTTTTTCTATCTTCTTTTACGTACTCCTCGATTTTTTTCCACCCCTATATATATATATATATATATATATATATATATATATATATATATATATATATTACACGAGCGTTCCCGATCCTCGGCAACGATACTCGTTGCGATCCAAACCTTGTTTCGCAAAAAAAAAAAAAAAAAAAAATTCGAACGAGCCAACCAGTAGCGTGTTCGCCGCCTACCCTACCCTACCCCAACCCCGTCCCCTTCCCAAAGCCGATTTTCCGCCTGCTCGGACCAGCAACGGGAAGCGAGTGGGACGACTGTTCATCACCCCCCCCCCCACCACCCACGTCCTCCCAGAATTGATTAATCGGCTCGGCAATCGCAGTCGTCGAACTTTTTAAAAGAGAAACCCCCCCCCCGCCCGCGCCGCGCTCGACCACCCGGCTCTCCCCTCGTGCCCTCTTTCTGCCGCGCGCCCTTCCCTCCCCTCGCCGTTTCGTTCGACCACCGACAGTCAGCCACCGCTCCGGGAGCACACGCAAAGCCCGCCAGGGTGATTATGGGTAATTGACTTTTCGAATTAGCAGTTATCTTAGACGCGGGATCGCGGCGTTGCAGCGGCAGCGACGCCAACCGTCACGGATTACGCTTTAACGAACAGCCCCACCGCCACCGTTGCCCCCACGCCCTTGGACGCACTCTCTGTATAATCGCCGGCCGGACCGCGCATCTCGGCGATCTATTTAATTACCGAGTCGACGAGCTTGCTGGTGGCTCGGCGATTTTTCACCCATCCCCTCCAACCAACCAGCAGCCCCTCCCCCCCCTCACCGTCTTCCCCTCAATCGCGGCATGGTCGAGCCTCGACAATGTTCGATAAAAGCGTAGCTTTCATCGTTTAGAGGAGCCACAGCGAAAGAATAAAGAGGAAACAAGAAGAGAACGGCGAAACTGGGCAGGCACTCGATGCACCATCTCCCACGGAAATTCCGCTCGCACGTAACGCGTTCCGACGGGGGAGGGGGGAGGCCGGCAGCATCGTTCGACGGAATGCCGTCGGCCTCGACGACGAGACGGCCAGTCTCCGCCCGTCTGCGGGGACAGACCGTGCGTCGTCGTATGTAACTGCGCGTCGACCGACGTTTTTTCACAATACGCGCCCGATACGAAAAGGTCGATTATGCCACAAGATGCGCTCCTGCTCGACGATATCAAATTTATGCCGGTTAATTATCGACGGCTCGTGTTTTCCCGGCGTTTTACCGGTGCTAATATTGTTAATAAATTGCGCGCCCACCTTGCGTTGCCGTCTAATGGCTCTTCATTATTCACCGTCTAATGGCTTTTAATAGTTGGCAGATAATGTAAGGCAATGAGGAAATAAACTAGCCGCTCCGCAAAATATATCTCGTTTTGTTGGCCTCGGTAAAGCTGACTGCTTGATTTATTTAAGTTCTATAATCTATATATATATATATATATATATATATATATATATATAATAACGAGCACAACTGCTAAAACTCGTTTATCAATATGTACCCATTCAAGATTTTAAATATCCATTTAAACTATATACATTTATGAATAATCGTCGAGGGAAAGGAAATAAAATCGAATAGAAATGAATGAATAAATTCTATCTATTTTTTAATCAAATCGTACAAGTTATAAGAATCATATCGATGGAGCTTGGTTTGATCAATATTATTTATCGAATAAAATCTATATTTTCATTTCCCCTTAATAGATACCTAAAGAGTAACTAATAAATATAAATCGATTAAATGAAAGTAAATGAATAATGTCGATTTCTGAATTTTTCGCTAAATTTCGAATACAAATTCGCGATGTCGATGTTGTTGAAAAACTAAATAATTTTATAGCGCGATAAAAATTACACCGAAGAACCAGACTACATTTGTTCGATGCATTGCATTCAGAATTGGTCCGCTACAGTTTCTTTAGACAATTCTATCGTAAAATGCACATTTATAGGTGTTTATCTTTTCAATTAAATATTACATTACATTGCATACATACATCGCGCGATAGAAATATAAACAGATTATTAAAGTAGAATATCCGTTCTTTAATATTTCGTTCAATTTATTTAAATATCTCCTTTTGCTTCCTTTCGAAAGTCGAAGATAAATTCATAAATATAAAAATGTTAAATTATGATATGATCAGCGAATAAAGCAAAATTCACGGCATTTGAAATTCTAATATTTCGGTACACTATTCAAGAAATTTCTTTGCATTACCGTATAAACTCAGACATACGCTGAAAATGTGGTTTTTCACTTGGAAACTCGAGCAGTTCGAACGCCTGATGTTAAAGAACAATTGAGAGGAGAAAAACTTTCTGAGTATATCGGATGTTCCATAATAGTAGATTATGTCGTGAAAGTATTTGGAAAAAAACCATTTTGAATTATGTGTGTAAGGCTTAGTTAAATGTTGCTAGCCTATGTACGTAATTATAATTAAGCCATTAAATTCTGACTGGACCGATTGTTAACCTTCATTCCAATAGCTATATTTACCATCAAATTACTGATAAAAAATCAAGAATGGCCAATTCTAATTAATAAACCTGGTTGAGTTATCAATTTATGTATTTAGAAGTTTGAAGAAAAAAAATACATACTGTGAATGAAAAAAAAATTTATTTCCCATTTTTGGATTTCAATCGTATCTGAGTTTCTTTAATTTATCACCGACTCTCAAATTTTCCATTATCATTCACCTCAATCCTAATAGAAAGTTTTTTTTTAAATTTTTATTTAAATAAGTTTTTTTATAGAAAAAAAAATCGCAAAGGCATAAGAAAAAAAATTTTGTACGAACCTATTGTTGCGTTAATTTGAATCTGATAAGTTCATAAATATTGCCGAAAGGATCTGAAAATATCTATCCAAAGGGAGAAATGAGAGCTGATAAGAGGAGGAGCATTAAAGTGGTAACGGAGATCAGTGTTTACTTACGGAATGGTAACAATCTAATACTTCATGTATATAGAATATACAGAAGAGTCATATAGAAATGAGTAATAATGCAGAAGTTGGGTTCAATTCATTGAGATCAATTATTTTGTCGAGTTCTGGTCTTGATGTTACACCGTTAAATACGAAACTAAGAATTGAGACATTTCTTTAATCCCAATTTGGCTATTTATAACCGCAGAAGTGCGAAAATCAAATACATGTGCATCGCCTTGGCGTAAATAACTACTTGCTTAGAGAGAAAATATTAAAGAGGGCGGCTTAATATACAAAGAGAGATAGATTGCTTCCACATCCGTCAGGGCAGGCCGTAATGAAACTGCTAAGTCACGAGTTGTGTACACGTTTTAGCGTATTCGCAGTATTTCTATCTATTTTTTGTTAACGCATATTTTAAATTTGTAAATCGAGGAAACAAGTTTTCTTAATGTAAAATTTCGTTGTGATTTTCATACTGTACATTTTTTTCAAAAGTTAACCAGATAAATAAAATTTTCAGTTCGATTTATAGCAGAAATAACAATTCGTTCGATTCATTCTAGGCTCGATTTGACGATACATATCGCCATTGAAAATCTTTACAGCATGAAACAAATCGACTAACTCGACTATCGATGCACGGAACCTTAAAAAGCCTCCTCGATCCATTGATTAGAGATAAAGGGCGAAAGCTCTAATTCTTATCAAAAACAGTTCCGCCCCCCCTCGCCTCCCGAGCGTGCAATAAGAAAATACTCGACCCGTCGCGAGCCCCGATCGGTGCGTCCCAAATTAACGCCCGAGACCTCGAATTCAATGAAAAGCCGACTATCGCGGCAGCGAAGTGCCGCGCCGACATCAAAGGAACTTTCGCAACTGCCCGGCCCCCCGATAGCATCGAGGCCCGTGCGGGGCGGCGACCGCAGGCGCGCGAGCGACGCGCGGTTCGCCCCGGTCTCGAGTTTCTCTCGAGTTTATATAGCCGCGGCCGAATCTACAAGCGACAACCGCCCGGGACCGGGGGGAGGGGGCGCGACAGCCGCGGGTAAGCGGCGCTTAGCGACAAATGTGTCCATGCCCCCTCCCCCGCTCCACCGATCACCCATCCACCCCCTTTTCCTTCATATCCGAGCCACTGCCAAAATCTTGCCGCGATCGATGCCGCTGTCTTATAACCGTTGGAATACATTATTGAATCTCCCGGTTTATCCGCGAAATTTTATTATCCGGCGATTCAGGATCGCCGCCCGGAGCGCAGAAGCAACGGCGGCGGCGGCGACTCGGCGCGTCGGTCCCGACGGCCAACCAGGAAGGGGCCGGTCGAAAGAATTCGGCGATAAAAAGGGGTTGGCGCGGGGGCGGGGGGGGCGAAGCCAAAAGTATCGGGAGAGCGTGCCGATCGCCCGAGATATTAGAGATGGGAGCGCGAGTATCTCTTACTCGGAGAATGGGGCGGTGGGTAAGGTCGAACGAAGTCGGGACGCGCCGGCCAACGTGTCGTACCCCAACGAGTATAAAGGGCTCCACGTCTCGGCAGCGCGCGCCGATCGATCAGCCTTCGCGGACGAGCACGGGGCTATTTCCCTCTCTCTCTCTCCCTCTCAGTCCCCCTCTCGCTCTGAACTCCTGGGGGAAGTTTGTAATCCGCTATCGGCGCTCCCCGTCAGCGAAGAGCGACCGAGCGAGAGAGCGCAGGGAGTTGGAGGTACTAACGGTCAATGCGGTAAGTTATAAGACAATGGCCTCGGTACGGTGGTCGGGGCGGGGGGGGAGGGAGGGAGGCTGCGGAAGCGCCGGCGCGGCCATTAGAGGCGAGAGCGAGCGCTGGCGACGTACCTCATCTACCCCGCGCACCACCAGCCCAACCCCTCGCGGCCCCGTGCTCTTTCTCTCGTCTTGCGGCACTTTCTTATACCCCGCCGAGCTCGTGCTTTTTCTTATCGGAGCGCCGCACGCTCGCAGAAGATCGAACTCGCTACCTCACGCGCGCGCGCTCTCTCTCTCTCTCTCTCCAGCTCTGTCCGTCGCCCACTATATCCGCGCTCTCTCTCTCTCTCTCTCTCCCTCTGCCCGCACGCCTCCCCCCCCCATCTTCTCCCACGGCTTTTCCGCCGGGAATTATTATACCCGGAGATTTTCTTAACGCCGAATCAAAACCACCCACGCCAAAGTCTATAATCTCTCGCTCTCGGCTCTCGATCCTCGCCCTACCCCCCTTTCGAATAATATTTTTCTTTATCCGCTCTTCGGTGCCGTAGACCCTCGACTCATCCCTCTTTCCGGCGTTCTCTTTTTTCTCTTTCTTTTTTTTTTTTTATCATCAATCAGCGTTAATGCTTCGCACCGAATTGTATTATACGTGTATATCTGTAATAACGGTGTCGTTGGTCAATCCCAATATATATATATCTGGGTGTGTATTGTATCAAAGTAATTCGACCCCTTCTTTTGTTTTACATTGTTTCGTTGACGAATCGTTGAGTCAGATAAAAGTAACAAGGCGTACGCAGAATTAATAATACGTGGATGTATTGAGATTACGTGCTTTGTTTTATTTATGCATTTCGCTCAAAAAATTGCGTATAGAATCGGATATACGACGAAGGTCCTTTATTTCTTGCAAAAATTTCAATTTCTGATTTTTATGTTTTTCCGATTTCCAGAGCAATAACATCTCGTCCCATCTATATTTTTACGTTTATGAAGTTCATTTCTTCAATATTCGTTGAGATTACTTTCTGTTCTAATACCGATAGGAAAGGGAACGTTTTCGTTCAATCGGGAGAATCTTACGTCGGCATTTACGATCTATTCAACTAAATTCAATCTGTTAACAATACATTTGGAATAGATGTAGGAAAATATTGAAAAAACTTATTTTATGCAAATTATATTCCATTACGCTTGCGTAAAACGATAAGTGGATAAATAGAATGAAGGAATTACTCAAAGTCATTGAAACTGTGAAAAGAAGATTTTAAAAATTATGCAAATAATATATATATATATATATATATATATATATATATATATATATATATATATTCGTAAAAGCGTAAAATGTATATATCACGTTCGAATCGATCGATTCCAAGTGTGCTACATAGTTTCTTTCTTTGGTGCGATGTATAGAATCTTAGTAGTTAAACCGAGTTTAGTCAGGCGATCACCACATACACTTGTACCCAATTCAAGTAGTAAAACAAAGTTTAGTCGAGCGACTATCAACTGAACTTATTTCTTATGTTAGTAGTGAAGCCCAAAGTTAGTCAACCGTGCATCAAATACAATTAAAACAAACTAACGTTTCCATTAATTTTCGTCTAACAAATTTCACTTTTGCTTTTATCGTTCTGAAATGTCTTATCGCATGTTTTATTGTCGATCAATTTTCTACTATATTTTCTTATCTTTGTAAAAGCTATATATATATATATATATATATATATATATATATATATATATTTCGTAAATATATAATTCTACGAATATGTTTTACTCTCCCTTTAAATTAATTCAATGAAATTAACCGTTGAGATCGAATAAATCAATTATCTCGTGAAATACTTCTTAATCTACGGATCTCTCTCCTTTTTACGATCATACTTTATTTCAGACATGCATTTATTAAAAAAAAAAAACATAACAAAACAAAATAAAAAAGTAAAAAAAGGCAAAGAAATAAAAATCGAACGAAAGCGCGCGAGGTACACAAAGCAATAATATTAAAATGCGATTGATAAAAATTTTCCGAATAGCAATCACTGCGCGCCGGGGAGAAAGAGCGCCGGCGAACGCTTGAGCGAACGAATCGACGCGACGCGCGGCGGCGGCGGCGGCGGCGGCTCGTTCGGATTGCTTCGATCGTAAATATAAAAACTCTCGCCGAGGCTCTGGAATTGAAATTCCCCGTGGCGAAAGAGCGAAAGAAAAAGGAAGAGGAAAGAAGAAGATAAGTAAGGGGGTGGCAGCGCGACGCGCACGCCAGGCGCACGCGTGGCCGCGCGCTCGCGTTGCACCGCGCTCTCGAAAAAATGACGCCCCGCATTTTATTATCGGGGCGTCTGTTACGAATTGCTGGAGCACGCGCGCGGGTGGCTGGCTCCGTCTATACATGAGAGGGAATCCCGCTGAATGAGAGAGGGAGGGAGGGAATCGGAGGTTCCTCGCCTCCCCCCCCCTTGTCGTCTGCGCCGACTTTTCAATTCTCGCGCAAAAAGCTCCGCGGTCGCGACGCTCGCATATTGCTTTGTGCGCGGGCTGCGAGCGCTGTAGTCGCTCGCAGCACTAAAGTCGGCGGCGGTCAGAGGCGCCGGAAAGGGGTTGAAGGGGGGACGTGGGCGAAGGGGCAGGGGAGCAACCCCCCCCCCACGTTGGGTTCTTCGTCTCTTCGGCTTCATCGCCGAGCGCCGCATGCTTAACGAGGCCAAGGCAGGCCGACCGTCGAGGGGACTGTACTGATTCTCTGCTTTTCTCTCTCTCTCGTGTATATATGAATATAATACGTTGTTATTAATCTCTATTTTATTCTTTGCATTCTATTTTTTGTATCATATGAATGCATATATATATATATATATATATATATATATATATATATATATATATATATAAATTTACATCGATTTATCTTTATCTATCTTTATCTGTATATGAATTAGAAATTATTTAAGAGATGATTATGAAATGTGTGCATGGCATTTTATTTCAATGACTAATATTATTGTATTAATATGAAGCTATTATGATATTTTATTGGTTTATATATATATAATATAGTCTCGCCCAGATTTCGGTGCTAGAAACTCAATTTGGCAGATGTGTAGCTCTCAATAAAAGTGCATGGTCATTAAAAAAAATAAATAAAATTTCAGTTTTAAGATATATTTCAAATATCCTCTAACATTCTTTAGGGAATTGACTGATAATAATTTTAGGTAGGATTACAGTAATGTTATAATTGGCCAATAGTTTACGTTTTATATGCCACCTTGAGTTCCACAATATTATTTGAACCGTGATTATTGGGCACGATATAATCATATATAATAATATACTATTTATGTACTAGACATAAATATTAATTGCCACTCTATGTATATGTCGCTTATTTATGACCGACAGATTAAAATATATTATGATACTAATGTATTATTTCTGCGAATTACTAATTCTTCTTTTCATGATTAGAATATTAGAATTTTTAATTGCTACATTTTATCGCAGTAAATAGGATTCTCCACATTTCCTAATCATTATTTGATATAATTAAATAGATTTAATAATATAACAGAAGACCAGACTGTGACAGATAATCTAAGTTTAAATTTTGAAAAAATTTTGTGAGCATAATGCATGTGGGCAGCAAATCCTATTTAGAAAATCTTTTATTGTAATGTATTTTATGACTAATTCTCGAATATTCTATAATTATGTATTTATTGGTCGTACCTGATCGAAAAATTTATTTTTCTTATATAATTCATGGTGTTATTTGTGTTATTTATTTTTCTACAGGAGCTTATCGTCAGTCTGAACGCATTTCTCATCGCATTCCATCGCTTATTTTCCAGAAAAATGTTATTTTCTTTTCCTCGTGTAATATTTTAGAGTGAGTAATTGAGTCAATCTCATGAATCAAAAGAATAGCGAGAACATAGTACCTTATAAATCTTCGATGGATATGTTATGTATCCGGAATAATAAAAATGATCTCCATACGATTATTTCAGGCATGCAAACGTAAAATCGTTTCGCTTCTTCGAAATTAATATTTGACACGCGACTGTTAATTGAATCGACCACGGGAAATCTAATCAACCAAACTTTGCGAATCTTTTTGTTAATTCTGTAGTATTTTATTTGTTAATTATATAATTATATAGTATTTATAAGATTTTTCAACAACGGAGTAAGATTTCTTAATTTTAATTTAATCCTTTTCACGACTTTCTTCGTTTCCAAGATCGACATAATTATTCGCTTATTCTGGGAAATCAAAGTCAATTGTTCTTGCAATAAACAAACTCAAAATCCAAATTCAATCTCTCAATCTCTCTCTCTCTCTCTCTCTCTCTCTCTCTCTCTCTCTCTCTCTCTCTCTCTCTGCACATCCATATCTATCTATCTCCGCTCCCCCCTCGGCTTTGTGAATTCAATCGGAAATAAGCCAATGAAGAGAAACAGTCTCGGCGAAAGTCGCCCGCCCAGCCGGATTTTCTGGTACGTCGCCAGACCCGCCGCCGCCGCCGCCGTCGCCGCCCTCGCCGCGGCAAAAGTCCTTGGCGAACGCGGAGTCGTCGCCCGGGGGCAGTGTCCGCGCGCGAGCTCGAAAGAGCCACCGCGCGCTCGAGAGCCCTGAATATGACCTTAATCCAGCCCGACCCGAGAAAGAGAGAGAGAGAGAAAGGGAGTACGAGAGACAATGGCCGCCCACCGACGGAGCCGCTATTTTACAATTAAAATATTTCCCGCTCCTTCCTCGCCCACCTCCCGCCCTCGGGCCTCGTGGAACTGCTTGGGGGGAGATGGTGACGCTCTTTTATCCGACTCGGTGATAAGAAGCCCCTCTTCCCCCTTTGCCGCGCGCCCTTTGGGCGCAGCTCCTCCCCTAAAATTCAACGAAATTCCTCGGCTCCCGCATCGGCCTGGTCGCTCTCATTTTCGTTATCCCCTACCCCCGCCCCCTCCGCCTACACTTACGCGCACCCGATGGCAGAGTGACGCGGCGCGCGCACGTCCGACTGCGGCCCGCTGCGGATAATGGCGATTGCACGGTAAGCGCGGCGCAACAGCGTCAGTCGTCGTCGTCGTCGTCGTAGCAGCGCGATAAAGGCAAAGTAGAACCGCGCCACGCGGCCCGCTTTCTGTCCGCGCTCCCGCGCGCCCGTTTTCGCAATTCCGTCGGTCCGGCGCGCGGAGAACGAGCCGTCGCTTTCGGCGAAATGCTCATCATCGTCGTTATCATCATCACTATTATTATTATTATTATTATTATTATTATTATTATTGTCATTATTTCTATTGTTACGATTATCTTTATTATACTTATCGCCATTCTGATCGCTCTCGGGGCCAGCGAACTCCGAGGGCTTGTTTTGATCGCCGAAACAGACACGTAGCTGAGACAAGTATGCAGCATATATACGGCTTACGGACCGAGCCAAGAAAAAAACTCACGGCGAAATCCCGTTTGGCGGGCACAAAGGACATGTGTGTGTGTGTGTGCGCGCGCGCGCGCGTGTGTGTGTGTGTGTGTGTGTGTTGTGTCCGCCCGCGTACATGTAACGTGTATGTATACATAGTTGCCCAGAGGGCGCGCGCCAATAAAGTTCGGTCTATACGCGCGGCTCGAGAATTCGCGCCACGGGGGAGGCGTCGCGCCCCCCGGGGCTACGCGTTCGCCTCGACAGGAAGCTTCACGGGCGCTTCGAATTTCGTTGAGCGGGAGAAGACCGAGCTGTTGGGGATATAACGAAATGAAATCCGTCTCGTTTGAGAGCTCGACTCCCTTTCTAGTCGGCTTCTCGGCGCCCGAAACGTCCCCCGACTCGTCGCCTAATATCTCGAGCCTTTTGTGAATTTCGCCTGTTCATTAAAATTTGTAATTATCAATGGCATTTATATTCTTGTATTATTTTCATATATATATATATATATATATATATATATATATATATATATATATATATATCCGCGAAAAAGTAAACGCAAACGAGGCAGCGATAACGACGCGCAATTTACATATATATATATATATATATATATATATATATATATATATATAAACATATATATAAATATATATATATATATAGATAGATAGACAGATATATATGTATGTATGTATATCGAGCTTAGCGCGGATAACGAGCTCGGTGAGCTCGCTAATTGCATAAATCATCTGAATTTCCAGTCGACCGAGCCGGAAAATCCGCGTCCCTCCCTCGCTCAGGACGGAGGGAGCGGCGCGAGGCGTCGGTTGTAGAGGGCGCCCAATAATCGAATTGTCCGCTGGGAAAGGGATGGGGCGAGTGTAGAGGGGTTGGAAGGGGGGAGGGGAGGAGAAAGAGAGTCTCTGTCGAGTGCTATTTAAACGCGCTGTAATGCGATTGCGATCTTACCTGCTCCACCCAAACGTTCGTTGTCATGATCTGATTCTTCAGGTTCTGGAAAAGAAAAGCAAAACGAACTTATTAGCGGATTAATTCTCGACTGTATATTGGTAGATGCAAGTGCAAATAAAAAGATAATTTAATTATAAATTTTTATGTGTGTATAAATTTTTTATCGTTATTATTATTCGTTTCATTATTTACTAAAATCTAGATAAAAGGATGTATACACAAGTCGTTCCTGCATGAAAATTCGAATAAAGTCTGTTCGCTAGGATAATTCGACAGGAAGGAGACATTTGAGCACTTCCTAAATCCAAATGGATGAGAGTTTATTCCGCTCTATAACCTGCTTAGATAGCTATATGTACGTACGTATGTATGTATATATATATATATATATATATATATATATATATATATATATATATATAAGTCAAGTGCAGAGTCATCTACTCAAGAATAAATGTTTATATTTACATTTTAAACTTCCAGTAGTGGGATTGGATTAAGTTTCGTCCCATTTAGCCTAAATAAAATTGCTGCCATCTTACAGATAATTGCAAACTCTCCGTTTAGACATTTAAATGAGATTTCTTTACTTGTCGGGTCTTTGTATAACATTATTACAGGATAAAACGTCCTGAATTATAATCCGCTGCAATAACAATCAAAAAGTTTTGAGTAGGAATTTACGTCTAGTAGCATATAGTCAAGGATAAATAATTACGTAATATCCCATAGAAATTCCATAAATTGAATAAAAACTAATTTCATTTATATGCCCGTAGGTATAGATCGTCTTTTATGAACAATTAGAATTATGCAATTTAAGTAGGAAACGTCTTTTGCTCCTGCAGTCCATATTCATATTGCATTTCGGGTGTATTAAAATCTAGAAAATAAAACTCATTCATTCTGACAAACACATTTCTAAGTCAAACAATAGTTATTAAGTTTCGCGACAGTAGGCTCTTAATTTGAAAATTCTCCTTTACTATTATTTATTCTCATCGTCAAACTTGACAGACGTTATATTAAGCATATATAAATTTATTTCTCACAGTTTGCTATACATATTGTTATAATAGTTCTTCAATTGCCTAGGGTGGAATGATAAAATATCCATTCCGAAACTGAAATTCAACTTAACAAACTTTTTGGAAAATTTCATTATATGAATTATACAAGTCTGATTTAATTATATATAAAATATTATTTTCCATATTCATCATTAAAATAATGTCTGGATTAAGTCAAGTTGAATAAGAGTCAAATTTTCTTCATACATTTCGTGGTGTTCTGTCAAATAGTAATATTCAATATCACACGTTGAAATATCAATTTTTATTAAAAAATGAACTCTTGAATGTTTATAAATTATTTATCCATGTCATCAAATTTAACGTTATACTTAAGAATATCCTGACAATGTAAAAATAAAAATCAAAAATAGAACTGATTCCGTTCTTTTATTTCTCTTTTTACTAATAATAATAATGCTAAAAATTCGCTTATTTGAAACAATCGAACGGATTAATCCAAGAAATAGCTCGGATTTGGAACGTTTTGTAGATGCAAAAAAAAAATTAATTCTTTCGCATCGATGCGCATCGCAGAACGAATTATATAAACCAGTTCTAGCCGAGGAAAGAAGGCCAGAGATCAATTCCAGCCCCCCTCCCTTCCCCCCAACCCTCGCACCCTTGCTCCGCGGGCGCAGCGAGTCAAGACTCTAAAATATCATAACTTCCCTACCCCCGCCACACACCCTCAACCCCGAGCCACGGGTTCAGCGGATTTCAACAATGCGTCCTCACCCCCGCTCCCCTCCTCCACCCTTGGCCATGCCGCGACACAATCCGAATCCTCGTGGCCGCTATTATACAACACTCCCGAGTCCCAGCCCCTCTGTCCCAGCCAACACCCACGTACAAAAGAATCCCGTATCCCTCCCGTTATTAAGCCATTGAAAGCCTCCTCCCCCCTCCCCCGCGTTTATCTTAAATTCCGCGAGGAAGACCCGCGCGATTCCCTCCTGGCGCAGAGAGAGAACGAGAGAGAGAGAGAGAGAGAGAGAGAGAGAGGAGCCATCCGCGACAGCGAACGGCAGCGGCAGCGCGGCACCGCGTGCGAGAGCGAGGCGGGGTCTCGGTGCCGCGAGGAGCGCGCTCGCGCGCGCGCCGGTGCAGCGGAGGCGTGCGTCGCGTCGCGCCGCGACACGGCGTGGCGTGGCGTCGGTCGATAAAGCTTTGCGGCGACGGCGACGGCGGCGGCGGCGGCGGGAAGAGCGCGGAGACGTAGCGAGAGAGTGAGACAGAGAGAGAGAGAGAGAGAGAGAGAGAGAGAGAGGAGAGGGAGAGGGTGGGAGCCGAGGTGTTGCCACGCACGAAGCAGCGACGCCGGCTGCTGCAGCTGCTGACCTGCGCGCCGGTCGACTCGCGCTCTTCGTCGGTATAACGATTCGACGCGCTCGAGTGCGGCGGAATTTCCGCGTGTACGTGGCTGCGTGGGCACGTAGGCGCGCGTGGGTACGTGTGTGTACCCGATACTAGTATCCAGCCGTAGCCAGCGGTATGTACCCCGGAGTAGTTGTCGAGCCGGTTCGATTGAAAATAAAAAAAAAAATAAATAAATAAATAACGAAGGCTCGGCTCTTCGATTTGCCACAGGCTCGCGTTCGATTAGAACATCGTCGGCCGACCGGAATTTCTCGATAATTAATTAACGCAGAAAATTATCCTGACGATTAGATTAATTCTAATGGCATCCATTGAAACTAACGTCGTAAATAGAATTTAACGCTCCTGTTGTCAAGTTCAATAAGATAAGACACTTTCTGGCGCTCTAACATTTCGGGTTTATTGATGTAGAAGTCCATTTGCAAGATAGTAAAATCGATTTTATCTAGAGCGTAATTTCATTAGAAATTGAACACTTGGTATAGTTCTAAAATAAAGAGCACTTGTTGAAATTTCACAAAATTTTATAAAAATAAATATCGACAGCTGTTTCGACCATTAAGCCATTTTCAACATAAGTGTCCATTCTGTTTTTTGAATCATATTCAAACACGTTTCACCAAGTCCATATCTAAAATCCTATTAATCTTATATTAAACATATTGTATTGTTAAGAACGGCATAATAACAATAATAATTACTTTTATAAAGAATGCGAAAAAATAATTTTCTTTTATTTAGTCACTAATGCCAATAAGTTACGATATAAAGCAAATAAAGTACAAAAGACTTTTTGTTGCAGTTTTATTTTTTTCATTATAAATTAAACTGATTGCAAGTCCTTCAAAGTCGCATATATAATTATTAACCATGGGAAAAGCAATCCGATCGAAAATCGTTTTCTATGCAGAATTATATATTTGAACCCGTGATTTATTAATTGTAATAGGAAGAGAAAGTTGACATATTATATCTGAGCAAACATTACGGCTATCGTGAAATAAATATAAGTTATATTCCTTTTGGGCATTTAAAAAAGAAGATGTCTTTTTTTGTTATTATAGTCGTAAAATTTCACGTTACAGACTTTTTTGCGGTCGTAATATTGGATTTTATAGATACGTATCCGGATAAAGGTATGGAAAATTAAAGCAAACGCAGAACACAACTGCACGATCAAAATTCAATGGACGGAAGGGTGGACGGTGACGCAGTAGCATTGAAAGTCATCGGATTAGTCAGATTAAAATATAGGAGTGAAATTTATTCACGTAGAAAGTTGCAAAAATTATAGAGTTAGAATATATATTATTCGAACATGACATTCTTGACTCTTGAGACATATCTTTCATCTTATGCCATATATATATATATATATGGTAATGAACAACTACTTAGATACGTGCAAATTAAAATTTACGTGTCGCCACCTAGTAGGACATACACACAACTCACCTAATATTAGGTAATCCGAGTGTGAGACCTCCGCAAAGTAGAGCGTGAACAATTTATCTAATAATAATTAGTTGTTTCCTTTAAAGTATCTAATCATAACCTATGTTTACTCCGCATTACTATATTAAGTAGTCTTTGAAATGATTCTAAGAATTCACGCAGCCACTTCCCTTTTACTATATTAGTATCAATTTGTGCAGAGCGCGATTAATTTTTTTTTTTACTTTGATCCAATTGCCTCGTAAAATGGCTTCGTTAGGATATTTGTTCAAAGCCGATACGCAGTATTAAATATATGGCGAAAGAGAGACGAGATTTTATCAGACCTACGAAGTTTCTGATTTTTATCGCAGAAACATTTTCGTAGGGACGCTTCTTCATCTCGGTAATAATTTATGACTTAATCAGGGAACGAGATATTTTATACAAACATATTCGATTGTCCCTTTTGCGCAAATCGATGTCCATGTTTGTGAGATTCTCGTCGATCCGACCATTTTGACGGGACACTTGACAAAAGCGGATCGATCAATCGCGAGATCGAATTTGAAAAGCCAGAATTTGAATCGAGTATTTAATGGAACAAAGCAAACGTATGCTACCGAACTATCTCGCTCCCACTGTCTTTCTTTAAAATGGCGTTGGATCATACTAATGGTACAATATGATTAATGCACTAATTATGCTCCATATTTTCAAAAGTTTTTATAAATTTTATATAATCTTATATAGGAAATAATGTCGAACATTTTGTACGGAGATATACAAATAAATATTTATTTCTCCCCCTGCCTGTCCCCCTCTCTCTCTCTCTCTCTCTCTCTCTCTCTCTCTCTCTCTGGACGCGTTTACAAAAAAAAAACATTGACTCCTTGCAAATTTCAAGACTCGTTTGAAATTAGCCGGCTTTACTCGGATGACGTTCTAACTTTATGTATCACTCTCTCTCTCTCTTTCCCTCCACCCCGTACGGAAACAAACATTTGCCCAGCGAAATTTTCGCGCCCCTAGTCCGTGCGTGGATAGGTTTGTGTGTCTGTCTCTGTGTGTGTGTGTGTGTGTGTGTGTGTGTGTGTGCGCGCGCGCGCGCGGGAGTCTGCAAAAGCGCATGTGTCCCAATGAGAAAAGTTCATACGTGGAGGGGCTGATAAAGTTGGGCGGCGCGTCGCGCTCGGGCGCGCGCTAAAAGCGGCCCCGCGCCGCCCGTTCAAATATCAAGTTTCAGCCGACGCCCCCGTCGCGCCTCGCTCCAAATCGCATTACTTGCCCAAGTATTGATAATAATAAGATCATTAAGAGCTTTAGCTGAACGCGCAAAAGTAAATAAATGCTCCTCGCTGGCGTGGGGGGGGGGCAAGGGGATCGTTGAGGGGGTGAGAGGCAGAACGAGCGAGGGGCTATTTTGGATTTAATTTGCTCAGGTGGGTTTATGCCCGCCGCGGCTGCTATAAGTCGTTCGGGAATTGTCGCGATTATTAATTTAAAACGAGACTTAAATTGGGTATATTAATACAATGAAACGAATTTTTCTTTTTTCCTTATGTACGTAACTATTGCTAAGTATAAATTGTGTATAAAAGTATTATAAAAAATAAAATTATGTCTGAAGCTTTATTTCAATTTTACATTGACATTATATATTTTAATAGTCCGCAAAACAAATTTTTCAATAATTACATTAAATGCTAACAGGCTTTCAATAACCTTATTCGTGTCAACGCTACCCAATACCTCTGCATCTTATCGGAATTGGACGATTAGGCATTTTTGTTGTAAGAAATTTCAGTTAGAAAAAGTTCTCGTTCATTATATGTGCGATAATACTCTATGTATATATATATATATTTATTTATTTGTTTATTTATTTATCGCCGGTCTTGGTTTCGCGCAATAAAGTCGCCAACCCCGACCCCCTTATTAATTAAAATTATCGAATAACCGTTCCATAAGTAACGATATAAATATTAATACGAAATCATTATGAAGTCCGAGCGGAGCGGACGAGTGCTCGTGATAAAAACTTCATAAATATTAAAGCGCTGAAAAAAGCCGCGATCGTTATGTATTAACGATCGCGCATTGGAACATGATAAGGGGGGGGGGGTAAATTTTAAATTGCGCCGCATCGAGAATCGCTCGCAATCAACCGCAATGAAATTTTCGACTCCTGGGTAAAAATGTTAAGGTATAGTACTATTCGATTGGCGGAGACGCCGAAAGAAAGTGGAAGAGAGAGACAGGGAGCTAGAACCCGAGAGGGTAGAAAGTTTTGAAGAAAAGTAGGTTCTTCGCAGTAGTACGACCATACGTTCTCTCCGCCAATCACCATCCCATCGCCGACGCGATAAGCAGAAGTCTAACGCGGATTTTGCAATGCACATTCTTTCGAGTTTTTCTCGTTCAATCGAACGAAAGTCTTTTGCGAAGGGAGAATGTTCGCGAGGAACGAGAAATAAGTACGAGCGACGAGCGATAGATTGATAGATCTAAGTTTATTGCCGTTTTCGCAACAAAACATAAATAAAAAAACAATTTTCCTACAACGCCGAAATAAAATCTATCATTCGTGAAAATAATAATAATAGCAATGCAGTAAAAAATGCTACAATTGTTTGATCATCTACGATACATTAAATTACGTTGTCAGCTAATGACGTATGCAGTGGATAAATAAAAGACCCCGATGTACTCGTTATACTTACCAATCGTTTAGCTAACCCGTCCCTTAAATGCGTGTATTTAGTGTATGTTGTTAGTATATGTGTATGTATGTACTTAATAGAAATTCAGAAAACCTATGTATATGAGAGAGTACAAAACTAAATTACAATTAAATAAGATTAGAAGTATCGGTGCAGTTCGAGGACTATGAAAACCTGGGAACTGTGAGATAAATTGCGAATTTCAGCAGGAAGGGAATTCTAAAAATGAGCAGCCAGTAGGAATAGTATTCCTCCTTATAGGAATAGTACACGCCCTATTACGATAACTCCAACAGACATCAGATTAGAAAGAGATGAGAGTAGTAGTTGTACAGGCCGAATCAAGAACTCATCATTGCCGATTTAACAGTGACTTTCGTTAGGGTCGCTTCGGCGCACATTATGCTTGAGATTAAAAAATGCAAAATCGCGGACAATCGCCATCCTGGTGCTAGAGAGCCACGCACATTTTATGCATCCAGTGTTGCTCTGTCTCTCGCCACGTTCCACTGAATGACCAATGTCCGCGTAACTCCTTCCCAACCGAATTATCCGAGAGAGCATTCGAAAGTCTATTCATTGTAAAAATTAGCCCAACAGCGGTGCTTCTCATACTGTTATACGCGGATGCTGCAGATGCATTCCACCGACCGTCCAATATAACTTCGAAGAAACTGCAGAACGAGGGAAAGGGAGAGGGGGTGGAACAGGAAAGAGGGGAAAAAGTGTATTTCGAAACCTCCGGCTGTCTGAAGGGAGCGGCGCTAGCGAAAACTACAATACCGCCTCGTTTAAATGTATATACCAAGGATGACACGACCGTCTCGAGTTGGGGCGTCGACGCCTCCCCTCGTTAACCCGCGGCGCGGCCTCGCGATGCCGTTGCCCTGGCGAAGCTCGCTGGCGAGCTCCTGTAATGAGCAATCAATGGATTAAAGGCTCGCTGGCTCGCGCATAGGCCACCCCCTCCATCTCTATACCTCTCTCTCTCTCTCTCTCTCTCTCTCTCTCTCTCTCTCTCTCTCTCTCTACCACTCGCTACCTATCTTTATAACGAGCGAGGGAGAGTAATTCCGTTCTGTGTTGGTTAATTACGCCCTCGCGCTCTCTTCGACCGTGGAAAGCATTTATTTCATTTCCATCGCTGAAGCGAACTTTTACCGTTACATTAAGCGCACCCTTGGCCCGGAAGATTATCGAATGTCCAATATTACACGTTTGCAACGTAAATTTTAACAAAAACACGCTGTAAGCCTAAATAAATATGTGAAGGAAAAAAAAATCCTATCGAAGTTCCAGTTGATCGCATCACCTCTATCATGACATGTAAGAGAATCACTTTCCGATAATCATTGCCGGTCTTTATGTCGTCAAGTGTCGTCGTTCAACGAGATGAAACAAAAGAAAACACTCCATATGAGTACTTGAGCAATCTGTAAGGATAACAAAAAGATATTCAATCTTTTATAAACCATAATCACTATCAAGTTCTCTAAGTGGATGCTCATATTATTCGCTTGCAGAAGTTAAAAGCGTATTGGGACTGAGTAAAAATTCGCTTGATATCCGCCACTCCATAATTTACTGTTAAATATCCGTTGAATAAACACAAATTTGCAGCTCTATTGAATTTCAGAAAAAACATCGGGTCAGCCCAGCCAGCCAGTCAGAGTCTCCTCATGGTCAATCTGTTAGTGAACTTGACCATTTCGACGGTTAAATTTTCCTCGAACTTCAATGCAGGAATGCGCTCGCCTCACTGCTAAACGAAAATCAGGGAAAAATTCGATTTCGAACTATATTTGAGATTATGTAGCAAGACAAATATATTATTTTCAAAAAAAAAAAAAAATACACACACACACACAAAATAATTAAAACTTAACTCTCCTCCAATGTGATGATTAATTCTGAAGCCAGATTCATACTCATCGTATGGAAATCCAGCGTAAAATATTATCCGACTTCTGGCTGTTATTTTTATTACACTATGTTACAGTGAACGGAGGATACTTCCCTTAAATTCCAATATTTATTATAGACATAGAACGTAGTAGACTTCGTCGAAAGAAAGGTTAAAAAAAACGCGTAATAAGCATTTTATGAAAACGTGAAGTTATGAAAAAAGTTTTACATTATTTGTCAGAGCTGCAATAAATACTTTATAAAAGCTCGTTTTTAATGAAAAAATTTCCTTTTAATATATACTCACAGGTTGACTGTAAATGTTTATTCTAAAAGAAAAAAAAAACAAACAAAACAAAAGCACTAATAACGAAGCAAAGATATTACATAAAATACATACGGTAGAATTCCAATACGACGGAATTCCGTAAAAATGAAATTGGTTTCTTTGATTAAGCTCGGTAAGTAGGATTTCGCTTTATGGCTTTTCGAAACAATCGAAATATCAATAAACTCTTGAAATAATGCTAAATGAACGCAGGAGCAGTAAGAGACCCCATTTTATTGTACTACATATTTCGGTTATCCCAACATCAAAGGAAAAAATCATCTTTTGCTACTTAGTACATTCGAATATTAAAAACAAAAGAAAAACCTAATTTACTTTAAAAAAATGTCATTAAATTCGTACGTAGCTCAACAATTTGTCACATTTGAAAGAGAATGAACGAAGGCAAACTAATTTGTATCTGCAGCTACAGTCTCCTCTCGCTATCCTCCTATACATACCCGTCTAAAATCAATAAACCCCGCGCACCGCTATATTTTTTTTTTTTTTTTTTTTGTACACAATTCAGGCGCAAGAAATTTCTTCCAATAACGCGATCTATAAACCCGAAGCCAGCTTATACTTTATATATAGCCCGATGCAAAAAGCGCGGTCTCGCGAAATAATAATGCGAGCGCAAAAACCGAGAGTGCATATATCCATCCCCTTATTGGAACACGAGCGCCCGCGTACACACAACTACACACACACACACACACACATATATATATATATATATATATATATATAATCATCATTATCATACCATCATCATATCACCATTATAACGTCATCATATTATATTAGGACAAAGCGTCTACCAAATGAATTTCTGTGAACTTGATCTCAAAAAATGAAAATTTCTCTCATAAAATCGTAATACAGAACTCTATATTATCTTCGGATTTGTTTATATTGAAAATAATCTAGATTTTAATAATAAATTCTGAATTGTACTAATTCAAGCGGCGCGGCGTGGTAGAATTGTGTTCGGTAGTTGATCCTGATGCTCGTATTAACCAGTGCTTCCAATATTGTCTCGTAGGTGACAACCCGTATTTTTTTCGAACATATTCATTATATAAGCTACCTGAAGGTATTATTACTAGACAAATGATTTTAGAAGGGACATTTAAGACTAGGATTAATATTCGATAGTAAGGGTGATTTTAATCAATAGACACTCTTCTTTTTTATACGTGTGCAATTGTCATTAATTGTGCTGAAGAAATGTTTTTTTATATTAAATTCCTTTGTCTAATGTAGAATAAATACAAGATGATATGAAAATATTTAAATATCGATTTATATAAGGATATATATAACGATTTATATATCTGACTAAAAAAATTAATTTTGCAAATATAGATAAAATTAAAATAAAAACTTCAATTAATGATATAACGACCAATGAGTCCCTAATCTATTATTCAATTTACTCTACACATTTAAATAAACTGAAATTACAATTTCGAAGAAATAAAAATATATATGACAGAGCTCGTTATCATAGAAAATGTAGTTATTGATTCTATTGTTGAAACATGCAATTCTTGAAAATGCTCAGGCGTTAAGCGGTTGTTTTATCTTGTAATTTATTATTTAAAATATTTTCTTTCGCGATATATGTCAATATAGTAAACGGAAATATTAAAAATCGATATCGATATCAGAACATAGCGTTCTCGTATATATTCGTATATATAACAGTATGTTATGTCCTCGATTCCACAGGTCTTTCTTATTTATTTTCTAGCATAAGTGTCTGGGATGTTGTTTATTAAATAGAGTAAAACTTTTTTCAAAATTCCGATTTTTTCTTTTTTTTTGTAGCTTGGACTACTTCTCGAAACACAATGAATTATGATTTGTTGCATATACAAAATGAAAGTGATTAGGGAAGTCCTAAATCGAATGTGATATCTTTTTATAAGTAGGCTATTGTAAGTAGACAGGAGGGGCGTGTTCAAGGTGAGGAAATAAATACACAGTTTATAATAATAGTTATATCGAAACTACGGCCTTTATTTTTAATAGTTGAACGAAATTTAGTATATTGAATTGACAATTAACTATGAATGGTATGCATACAAAGAAATAAAATTAATCTATTAACAGCTAAAATTATATTATTTTACACGCGAGCAAAAGGTCATCAAATATACCGATATACATAAGTTTGAGAGATCTCTCTTACCACTCTTTAACAATACAGGCGCATACACCGATAATCTGTGAGATGAGGTCTGACGTGAAAGGGGACTTCCATATTTCCTCCCGATGCTGCGCACCGACCCCAACGTCTTGGACGCGGGGACATCCTCGTCGGTAACGGCAGCTACCGGGCTTGAACGCGCCGGCCGGAAAACCCCTCAGAGATTCGCCGCACGTGATTCTCTACAGAGCCTCAGTGCCCGGGCCACGGGAGCGCCTGATATCAGTGTCATAAGCACACATACACATCCACTCAATCGCTACACGCGCTATTCCCTCGGATTGCGAGTCTCGAGCTACAGCGGTACAACTCTCCGATACATATTGAATTTCGCGCTAAAGAACCGTACCGGACGAGAACCGATAGCAAAGCGTCCAGATCGCGGCGCGAGCGAGCGTCGCGTCCTGCAATAGCCGCAAATGGATATTTTCAGGCTAATATAAACAGAGGGATGGTCGAAGGAAAAAGCGTGAGAAAATAACGATGCTCGGCAGATGTGCGCGGCGGTTAAGTTAGGCGACAATACGCTTACACATACACATTCACACACCTACATGTATATTTATACAACATTCAGCCCCCCCCCATTTTATGGCTGCAATACTTTACGCAGTACCTGCGAGACAAGGGATTGTAGACTCGTCACTTTACTTGAAGGCTCTCTCTCTCTCTCTCTCTCTCTCTCTCTCTCTCTCTCTCTCTCTCGCTTTCAAAATAGTACGATTCTAATTTCTTCCCTGTTTTCTAAACAGTATCTATTAAAATGAAATTTTAAAGGACGAACCTAGCAAGATTTTCTGTTTAATACGGTCCATATTTTGAGAAAAGAAATTCACAGTATAAAATATTAATGAATATTTTAATGGTTGAACGATTATCATTCAAACAATTTTTTATCCTGTTTCACTGAAAACCTTTCAGATTCGCTTTCTGCGGATACATACATAAACTATGTGTTTTCTTGCCCGGATATATCTTATTGCAAACAGAACAGATACTCAGCACCAGAAATATGAAGTTTTTAAACAGAAATTCGAATTTCCATTCATTATTTAATGTTTCAAATGAATTTCGTCTCTATTATCAGAGTATAAAATTATTTATAAATATGTAAATTTACTCGCTGAGTAGTTTTTACACACATTTTATTGAAATGCTTAATAATTTAGTTACATCACAATCATAAAATGCGCATCAAAAGGCAAGCAGCCCCAACAGTCGTAGTTTATAATAAACACTGGTATTTAAATGAGAGAAAGAGAGAGAGAGAGAGAGAGAGCGAGATGGAGCAAGAACAAGATATACATGAAAAAGCCTCTCCGATAAAGTACACCTTACACCTTCTCCGGCAGATGAATCCGTTCCCCATTCCCCTGGCCATGCGACCACGCCACGTGGAGCTCCGTCTCGCCCCGTATTTTTCTCCACTCTCACGCGCTCGCCCACTTTCTCCTCGCTCAGCCTACGAGCAGGACGTATTGTGATTTTATAACGGCTGATATCAGGAGGGATGAGGGGGCGGGGGCGCGCCTCGGCACGTCGCGGGGACGCCTCCGTTACTTTTTGACCCGTCGAGCCGGAAGCGCCCGGGGCGAATTAATTCCGAGCGCGCGGACCGACCTTCGCCGCGGGAAATTTGCGTGCGAGCCTCGCCCCTCCACGCCCCCCCCCAACTACTTCTTTCGTTCTTTCGTTCTTTCTTTCGTTTTTGCCTGTTTGTCTGGTTCAGCGATTTTCTTCTCAGGCCCGGGCGTTTCTCCGTCCCCGCTGTGAATTGCAGAAACGAATCAATCATTTTTTTTTTTTTTATTTCACTAAGGATTTCTCGGCCGCTGCTCGCGAGAGAGAATTGCGTGGATTATGAGAATTTCGCGGACCCCGGGGACGAAGGCAAAGCTCGCTTCTAACGTTTCGCCGAGGGCTAAGCAGGGGACGTTCAGTAATGTAGCTGGCGGCCGATGCTTTTGTTACAATATCTCAGCTCATTGGGCTGAGTTATCGAAAGGGCGGGAGAAGGAAAATTTTCATACGAATCGACTACAGGATTTGCTCTTAAGTTTTACATTTATCTTCCACTTTTTTTCCCCTTCCCTCGTACGCAATTCCGATCGATGTGCCGTTGATACTTTGGCCAGAATTTCAAACTGCAGGAAAAATACCAGGCAGAATTTTTGATTTATTAAACGAAATCGATAAAATGAAAATGAAAAATATAATAGTGCCATTCGGACGGGAGTTAAAGCGGTAAACACTAGTTTTCAGTTAAGGCTAATAAAATTTTTTAACTTCCTCGAGCAAGGATTTAATTAGTTCGCGAAAAGATCCTTTTGTTCTCGAAAGAATATAGATAAAGTTTTACGGCCACACCCACTCTCACCCACAAAAGTAATATACTTTTCTTCTTAATCTCTGCCTCTCTCTCTCTCTCTCTCTCTCTCTCTCTCTCTCTCTCTCTCTCTCTCTCTATCTCTCTCTCTCCCACTCTCTTGCAACCACAAAAGAATTTTATCAAGGAACAACTGATTAAGACGAAAAAATTTCGAGTAATAATGAAATTAATTAAAGGGCCAGACGAGTTTCTCGGGCCCTCCACAGAATTGGGCTTCTAAAAAACTAAAAAAGGGCTAATCAGGCTATCCTTTGAAATTTCTCTTTTCTATGAATTTCTACGCTAATTGAAATTTTGAAATATTCATTTAGAGCGAAGATTCGAGTTCAAAAATTGAAGTCGACTAAAAATATAGATCGCATCGAAATGCTGGTAACAAAAAAAACGTTAAAGAAGATTCAATTACCTCAATTTCATTAAACCATATTGTGTAGAACTTTATAAATATATTGAAAATTGTCAAAATAACAATAGTCTGAAACGAAAAAATAAGCGTTATAAAAACAAAGGGCATTGTTGTTATCAAGTTACAATTTTCAAAATATTCAAGATCACCGTTAGGATTAATATTTTCTTAAAAATCACCAGACTATAGAATGGTCACTCGAACTATGTAAGAACGCTGGTTATTTTCAAAAAGTTAGCTCTGCGAAACTTAGACGCTTGAAATTGTGCTTAAGGAAATCCTAGGATAGAACTTGATCAGCAAATAGGCTCCTGTGTTACAAAATTACAACATTTTCGAAAATTATAGTGAACTTGATAAACCATGGACGTATGTAATACAACGAGAAATCGATTTTTTTGTCCAAAAAAAAAAAAAAAAAAATGAAATACCAGTCCATTCAGACCCTTAATGGTTTCAGATAATCTTCGAATAACAAGGGGGGGCAGGAACGTACGTCATCTATTGAACTTGCAATAAAGTTATATGTACATAAGATATATTTGTTTGCCATCAATTTCCCAATAAGTAAAAATATTTGCCCGAGCAAAATAACGAACTTCGACAACCATTCACGGGGCAAGGGGAGGGGGGATGAGCCGGGGCTGAGTACAGCGGCGGGGGGGGGAGGATGGAGGAGGTTTAGCAAATGCGCGGGCTCGTAAAACGGATGCTTCGAGAAGCTCGTGTATAGGGACCGAGGAGAGGTTCGTGAGAGGTGTGGCGGAAGGGGGTATAGGTTCGTTTGCGTGCGCGTAAGGAGCCTAATGCTATGGAAATTGGATGTTGGCGGGCGCGCTCAGAGACAGAGAGAGAGAGAGAGAGAGAGAGAGAGGGGTGGCGGAAAACAGAGGGATAGAACGCGGAGAAGATGCCGCGCCAGAGCAAACTTTCTCCGGTGCTTGACTTTAGCCAGCCCTCCACTCTTGGTCTCTAAGTGCATCCCCATAACTCTAACGTGTGCACACATGCGCGCCCCGCGCAGGCGCACACGTCCCTGTAATACGACGGGGATGGGGAATTAGCGCGAGCGCGCGACGGAACGGGAATCGATGAGACAGGGGGGGAAAGGCGGGGGGCAGATTGAGCGAGTACGGGCATTTTTCGAGGAAAAATAGGCTTTCTCGTTTTCAGCCCTTCGTTACGAGCGAATGGGCGACAGGGATTGAGAGAGTACGTATTTGCAATATTCGGGAATGGGAACGGTTCCTTATTCGAGGCGGATATAATCCCCATGCGCGTCACGTAATTTGGACATTCTGTCATTCTGTGCAATGCCGAACGGCAGGACGGATAAATAAACCGAAAAGTCATGGGAAGAAATTCTTCGATAAATGTGCGATTGCCATGCTTATGTTCGGGGCTTCGAGAAATTCAAATTACGAGATTCAATACGATACTGGCCGATTATTAAAACATGACAAAGCCCTTAATCAGATAGCATGGATAAAATTTTATTTAAATACTTATGCTCTTTTTATTAACAGTTCAATTTCTACGAAACGAAATGTAAATATATTGCAGAATTACAATGTAAAGGTGTGTTACAAATTTTATGTAGAAAATCGATATTAAATTAAAGTATTGTAAAAACGATATTAGAAATACTCACAGTTTGCGTGTAAGATTCGAGTATTTATAATTATAATGTACTATTATTGACAATATATAGTATATCATTTAACAACTTACAAAATCAGTTCACAGAACAACTTTTCTGTATTTGCCACAATATTCAAAGAAAGATCGATAATCGAAATTACAGAATCTATGGATGTGTTATTAATAGATGTCGAAAATTCCGGATTGGGTATTTTTAGAGTTAGAACTGTTGGAATGGGTTTGGTGGGATTGAAGTTTCCAATTTCCGAGTTTCCAATTTGTAGGCTTAGGATTTCTAATGGTTTGACAATACTATTATTGGAGTGTTGTTGAAGGTGCAGATCGAGTGCTTTCTATAAATTCAGGAAGAGCCCTGAGTTTCTAGAGAAAAATGGGTAAATCTTTTGAATTGAACATCCTAGAAAGCATGCAGATGTTTTTTTTTAATTTTAGGTCTCATATCATTACGAAAGGATATCAATGTTCAAAAATAATAAATTTTTGTCCACGTAAAATAATACAGTTCGCATGAAGCAATAAAATAGAAGCACTGCCTATTAAACTACGCAAGTACAATCTTTCGAAAAATCTATCCAAATTTTTGTGTAAATACTAGTAATATTTTTATGACTATTTTAACATAAGATGGCGATAAACATTTTTAATATATTCGACGAAATTTCGGAACTTTGACTCAAAGCGGTAAAAGAGAAGAAGGCGGAAATCACCACAGTACCCAGGCTTCCCGCATTTGTATTTGCGTACGTGAGTTAAACACGCAAACATGCGAAGTCGATTCAATATATATATATATATATATATATATATATATATATATTAGAAACCGTGGCAATCGTTCAGAGCGATAGGCGAACGACCTGTTAGAGCTGCATGAACTATGTATCGAGAAACATTTGCCGGATCAAGGTCGATGCCGCGGCAGGTTCGCCTCTTGAAAAATCGACATCTCGAGATAAAATTATTTATTCACAAGGTGGCTATAATGCCTTAGCTATGCTTTACGCAGTCATAAACGGATGAAACTGTCCAGAATTTGATGTACGCCTCTGAAATAGCATAAAGATCTCTGCGTTGAATAATCAATTTATTTATATAGTATATATATAGTATATGTATATAGTGTATATATATATATATATATATATATATATATATATATATATATATAGAGAGAGAGAGAGAGAGAGAGAGAGAGAGAGAGAGAGAGATAGATAGATTGGTTGATTGATAGATAGATAATACACTAAATTTATATGAAAATTTTAGGATGAAAAGGTTTTGAAATTGGTTTAAAAAATATTATATGCAATCGAATGTACAAGGATTGAAAGCTACTTTCGTAAACCTAAAGGAAGTGAGAGATTCCTGTAGATGCTAAGATTTTAAGAAGCACTGCGCACGATTGTGACAGCTACAGTATGTACAACGTCTAGTGAGGAATATTTATCCTGCTGAGACGCTATATGAACTTTTCAAATACTTTCGGTATAAAATTTCATTTATTATATCTTACAGATATCTTCGACGAATTTTGCAAGCCCTAAAGATTTAGATAAGAAAATTATCTAGACTGTGTGTATTCCCCATTAAACAATGTAATATAGAATTAGAAAACAAATGAAAATAAAATTTTTATTCGTATTTTATATGCTTGTGAAATATTTAATAAAAGAAGATTTTCAACGGTCGACTTTGCACTATTTCTTTCAGTGACTATTCACTACGACTCATGCTTGGATTTTGAGAGTCTATTATATATTGAAACACGGAAAAAGCGACGACGTTTACGCACATTGCCGAGCTTGCTACGAATAATTCCCGTATGTAAAAGCTTGGCAATTATACCTTGGGTAGAGGGATGGGCGGGAGTCGTAGCGAGCGCGATGATAAAATGCTACATCACCGCACGTATACCCGCAGTAGTACGCCCGTCGCGGGCGCACTCGAGCAGCTACGCTGCACTGTTTTCGTAAACGTACGGCGCGGGTCCTTCGCGCGAGGCTTCTCGCCATAATTTTCGGGAGACGGGAGCAAAAGAACGAAAACAAAAACAACAACAACAAAAAATCGAGCGAGCAGCCCGGAACCAGGGAAATGGAGCGATTAAGGTAGCTCGCGAAGCGAGCCGCGAAACAAGAAGACTGTCGGGTTTTTCGGGGCGGGAAGTGGCAGGGCGGGACAGTGGAAAAAGTAGGCCAAGAGAGAGTGCGAGAGAGAGAGAGAGAGAGACAGAGTGAGAGAGAGTCGTATAGGATGGGCGCGGTAACAATTGTCCTCACTCATCCAGGCCGACATATCGGGCGGGCGAAACTTTTCTCCCCTCTCCCCCCATTTAAAAGTTTAAATTGATTTTTCCCGCGCGGCGCCCTGCCGCACCCGGCTTTCTCGCCTCTGCACGCACGGACAATCCGCGGCCCGGCAAACGGAAAGATCTGGGCTTAGGGAAGAGAGTGCGCGCGGGGGGGAGGGGGTAAAAATCCAGGAAAGTCGTACATAAGGGCGAGGGGAGCAGACTCTGAGACGGAAAGCTCCGGCTCGGAGCTTGTAGCCCCCCCATCCCCCGTTTCCCGGCCCTTCGGTCGCTATCGAGTGCGAGCGCGTGGTTCGGGATACCCGACCGAATCAGACAGCGCGCCCGCGTGACGAATCGACGTTGACGGCGACGACGGAAGATCGGGAAAAAAAATGAACGGGTCGTTCCCGTCGTCCCGCGGGCTGTGCGACCGGACGGAATTTACAGAGGGGCGGCGGCGGCATGGAGGGGGCGAAACCGACGGTGAGATATTTGGATGGGAAGCAGTGTTTGAGGAGCGGGGGGGGGCGAAGCGCGGCGATCGGAAGAAAGGGGCGAAGGAGCGACTCGAGGGCGCGTCGTTGCGCCGCGTTTCACTGCCTGCCTCGACGCGCACGCGACTCGACTTTTACTATCCATTGTTTTTTGTTTTTTGTTTTTTTATTTGGTATGTATGTATTTGACTCGCCCGTGAACTGAAAATCGAGTTGGACCCGCTTGTGAATTTTCACAGAGACAACGATTTCAGCGCCGGGGGTTTCTTTGAAACGCGCAGCGGCTAACAGAGAGGGACGGGGCGAAGAAAAGCGAGCGACGCAGGGCGGAACAAAGGGAGAAAAATAGCGCGGAACCGTGGCGCGAGCGTCAGCTTCCCCGGTGGCAACGTTCCGAGTGGGACGCCGAGACGGGGAAAAAGGAGATGTGTACACGATACGGGTGTGTGTACAGTGGGAAAGAGAGCTTCCGATGACGAAGGCGGTGGCGATGGTTGGACGGCGGACAGGGGGGAGAAAGAGGGGGGGGGGGAAAGCTTCGGAGATTTATTCACGCCGAGGCAAGAGAGCCGAGTGTATTCTTTGACAAATCGAGCGGGGAATTTGAGTCGTGCGATGGAGGAGGGACAGGGGGATTTCGACGGTTTATTGCCGGGGTGTGGAGAAGAAAGGGGCACGACGCTGAACTCCTTTCTGAACTACGAAACTTCTGCATATACGAGGACTGTCTGAGCGCGCCTACTTCGAAACTTTCGTCCTGCCGGGTATTAGAAAGGCCTGGCTCCACCTCTGCATAAGACACGCGACTATTTGATTCGTTTGGTTGCAGCAATTCAAATGAACTTATGCTTGGGCGTTCGGACGAATTAAAAAAAATTACAGTCCGCTGACGATGTATGCGAGCTTCTTAACGTAAAATTAGCTTTTATACGTAGGCTTTATCGATGCATAGGCCGTGCAAGGAAGTCGCACTTGTCACTTTTTTGTTATGCACATCCGTTATGCCGTCCAAGGCGTCATTATTACAAAATGACAGGGTATGGCTCTGTAATGAATCCTTTTCTTTTTTGAAGAAGAAAAACAAATGCATGGTTAGATCCACCCACCCTAGAGACAGCGAACGCTTCCGGATGCAATCATAATTTATCCTCACGCTCGGAACGATACTCGAAAGGGGAGAGGCTGATTCATCGCTGAAAATCTCGATCGGTAACCATGAACTTTCCAAAATTCCCAAGGCGATCTCGCGCGCGAACGAAAACGACGAAATGGCGAAATTTCGACCGATGCCGAAACGGCGATCGCTGGCTTCGACGCGGCGCATCGCGCGTAGAGCAGTAAAGTTTGGTCGAGAGACCGGGGTCGGTGCATCGCGATTTTGCTTGCTGTAACGGCCAAAAACATCGTGAGAAGAGACGAGGCGCCTAAGGAAATAAACGGCGGAGCGTACGTTACTAAATGCCAGTTCGACGCGTCAGTCTCAAAAATCGGCTAACAAACGTTCATGATGTTTATATATATATATATATATATATATATATATATATATATATATATATATAAAAGGCTTATCTAGCACGCGCTAAACGATTTTTGAGCACCGCCCGTCCGGGTTCTAAAAGTCATTCCCTCCTCCGCCATCAGCCCCATTTCGATAAGCCAGTGCATCAACCGTCGACTTATCGAGCGTGAGGAACAAACTATTTCGCTTTATAAAACTTTAATACGTTTACGAGAGGACACCGGCTCTTATACATTTCCCGCATATATATATATATATATATATATATATATATATATATATATATATGTGTGTGTGTGTGTGTGTGTGTGTACGTAGACCGGGTTTGGAGAGCGGATAAGAACATTTCGCCACTGAGGCTGCTTACTTTAGCTAGCATAAAACTATATATATATATATATATATATATATATATATATATATATATATACATATATAGGCGAAGAGAGCTGTAATATTCTTTTCTCGTGAAAGTTTGCTCTTTATGTGGGAAAAGTTAGCTCGGAATGGGCAGGGACAGAGGGGAGTGGCGAAAAAAGGGCCAAAAAAGTATTGTCCACCGCGAGGCGGGAAGCTAAATTAAAAAAGAAAGGTCGGAACGAGAGTTCGGAGAGTTCGCCGTTAAATAAAAAAAAAAACCTATCCTACGACCAGATCTAATGCTTCACTTACGCTCAACGTAGTTTATCTCGTCATTAGTGGGAAATGACGACAATTATTGATAGCTTTCCGAAAAGGTGAATTGAGTCAAATAATATAGTCGATCACTTTTGACTATAGCAATTTAATCTTACTTACACGTTATTCATTACTATTTGTCGAACGTGCTTTTGCTGCAAAAAATTATATTATTTTTACATCATTTATATTTTTTTAATACATATTTGTACTTTTCTTCATTTGAACGACAGACAAGAAATGAATTATAGCTGTTTATTAACGTTCCGAGTCGCCATCGACAAAGATAATATTCAAATCTGTAAGTACATGGAGGAAAACTGTTTTTTAAAAAAACGTACTCCTTTTTCCTCGGGGTTTCTTGCAATTTTTCTTCCTAGACAGCGTTCATGTAGATCATTTTTGCGCATATACATGCATAAATATACATATACGAATCTGCGGCATAGTTTGCATTGATGAAAGTTTCTTGAAGCCCAGCTAAAGGGATGAGTAACGAGGTCTTAATTAAGAAACTGAAATTTTCATACGTTAAAAAGTTTTCCAGGCAAGAGAAATCGTTTACCTTCCCTATCAATCTTGCACATGTGTATATGTATGCCTGTATGCGTGCGTGTGTATATATATATATATAAGAAAAGTTCTCGAAAAAAATGACTCTGCTCTGTCAAAGAGAGCCCTCTTTGAACTTTCAACCTGGAAAACTGTTCCCAGTTACAAGAACGCGCGTGCGCGCGCGCAATAACGAAGCGAGTGGGAAGCGTAAAAAAATTTTTTTAAACGAATTATAGTCGCGCGCCAAAGAACCAAGCAGAGGAGAATAGAGTGAGAGAGAGAGAGAGAGAGAGAGAGAGAGAGAGAGAGAGACGAACGGGCGCGCGTTTAATTGTGAAAAGCGCGCGCTCGCGAACGCGTAAGTGGGTAGCTCATTAACAAAGGGCCGCTTCTATTTTCACCGAGCAGAGCGAGAGCGTCAGGACTCATTACCTTTCGAGAGGGCGGGGTACCGAGAGTCAATCGAAAAAGTTGTTGGCTCTCCCCTACCCGACTCAACCACCCCCCTCCCTCCCTCCGCCCCACAACCCCTAAATGAATAATGCATGCTCGAGGACACATCGAATGGAGAGCCGAGGCAAAGGAGAAGAAGATGAGAGGGAGGAGGGGCGTCGGGCGAGTTGACGGCAGTTGACTGCGGCCGGGGAACAAAGACAAATTAACCATTGAAAGTAGAAAAGTTTTAATTGCGTCAGACGTCAACCGACGCTCCCACCCCGCATCTGTCTACCTTTTTCTCGCGCTATATCCCTGTCTCCCTCGCGACTTCTTCTTTTGACGCGGGAATCTTGGCCAGTTACTTTAAGTGTCTATCGCCTTCCCCCTTCCCATCCTCCATGCGACTCTTTCTATTCTTCTCACCGATCTGCAAATGCTTCACTGTCCAATCTCGGTGTGTATCTCTCCCTTCCGTTCCTCTGTCTGAAGTCGCCGCCGAGACGAAAACCGTCGTCGAGTCTGCAGCGGCGAGATATGAGTTAGAGAACCTAATCTCTCTGCCCACTGAAATTCGCTTCCTCTCTCTCTCTCTCTCTCTCTCTCTCTCTCTCTCCTCTCTTTAAATCGAACCATACTCAATCAGCCTACTAAGAGCAAAAATCGTACACCAACATCTAGGCGTCTAACGAACGCGGCACGGCGGTGAAAAAAGGGGCGACACGGAGGGGGGGGGGCGATGCGATGTAAATAAATTGACGGAGTTCCCGCGGATGAATAATTTATTCGGACTCGAGAGCTTCCCTTCTCTCTTTCTCTCTCTATCTCTCGGTACGATGGCTGTCGGAAAAATAGCCCCAGCCGGTTGATAAATCACCCCCGCACTGGCAATTTTCTATATCGGATGATGCAGCGGTGGCGGCGGACGGCGGATGGGGAGAGATGAGCGAACAACCCGCCGACTGACTTTAATTGTCCGTTGTTATACCGCGCACTTATCCTCCCCCTCCCCCTCCCCCCACCCAAACCCTCGTCGTCATTATCGCGAATTTAAAACGTACATTCGGTCGGGTTTCGCGGGCGTATAATAAATTTTCCACGGACGTTCGGCGAGTGGATGAGAGGTGGGAGGGGGGGGGCGAGGTGGGAGAGGATAAAAATTCACGAGAGCCATGGGGGCGCGCGCTCGTTGATGGTCCCCGGGACAAATTAACGGCCCGCGTAGCGGCGCGTCAACGGCCCCGGAGACGGGGAAAACTTTTTGATCGCGGTGATTATTATTAACGACGCTCGCGGCGCGTACAGAGTTTGTCTATATAATAGACACACACACATACACACACATATCTATACGGTTCGAAATTCCACCCACGGAGATAAAGGATCGCTCCGCGGTATATAACGCGTCTCCGAAGTTTCGACGACCGGAATCTGCCGGGCGCCGCCGTCTTCGATTCTTCCTCGGAATTATGTATACAATGGAGACGCGCGCCGAAGTTTTAATCCAGTTCTGACAGTTGAACTTTCGCGCTCTCCCACCTACGAGCGTCGCGCCGATTTCTCCCGACGCGCGCTCGAGTAGTCGTCGACCGCGGCATCGCGCCGACTGGGTGATTTTGATTTATTTGTCTACGCCGGTGGATAGGCCTCGAATGTTCAATGCGCCTTTCCCCCCGTCCGCGTTCTTTTTATCGTGGAAAGTTGGTTTATTGTTTTCTTTTTGGACTGCACCGCGACGTTTCTCGGCAGAATGCAATTGGTTCAGCCTGTGATCAGCATGCATTACACTGGTATCGAGATCCCGTGCCTAATGCTGTACATTACAACTTTTGCCGCGTAAACCTAGTCGCTGAGCTACCTAATTGAGCTATTATGCGAGTTTTATTACAATTTTTATTACATACATTTTCGTACTGATAAAATCTGCATTAGAATAACTTTATTCCTGAGATTTTCAAATTTCATTACTCTTCAGATCCAGTTATCTTCTATCGAAATTCGACAGTATTAAACCAGAAAGTCATAGTACACTCCATACATCTGTTCTTGTTGAGCGTTTCTTTTTAATACGTAACAGACAGATTTTCCTCAAAAAACTAAAAATCAAGGTTGAAATCAAAGTCGAACCTCGAGTCACGTCGCGCGAATCGCGAGATCGCTCAGCGTTCACATCCGCGACTATTACGATTGCGATGCGATATGCAAGGATTATTTTTCCGGTCGTCGAGTCTTATTCGTCGAAGTTCAAGTGGTGCATGGCAGCCCATAGACGTAATCCACTTACGTAATCGCAATGGCCCAACCGAGTTGGCAAGTTCAATATCAGAACCCCCCCTCCCCGCCGCAGTCCACAGAGCAACCATTGTTTTGATATCTACAGCAGCTGCTCGGCTGCGAATCCATAATTAAACCTCGCCGTTTGAGTACGTATGCATATATATATATATATATATATATATATATATATATATATATATATATATATATATATAACCTCGGCAGCGCGCGATTTTCAGATATAGAAAGAAGCGTATTTAAATATCGGAGAGGAGCGGCCGCGAATCCAATTGTCGAGCCAATCAGATTCTATTTTCATTCCGGATTCCGGATTTCCAATCTCGATTGGAGTCGTCCTCGTGCTCGACCCCCTCCCTCCACACCCCGATACGTTTCGCGTGTACCCTTTGTTCGCTGTAGCCGCCGTTCGCCTATCTTATAACCCCCCACCCCACGTCAGGGTTATAGATTTTTCCCGCGCGCTCGCGCGCACGACGAAAAGTGACCGGACCGTCGGTACGAGACAGGGAAAAAATGAAGCGGAGAGGACGATTAATGCATGCATGCATGTACAATGGGTAATTAGTAGGACGGAAGTCGGCAGTAGCGACGACGAGCGCCGGCAATCGGGAGGACGGACGCGCGGATTGTCTCGTTCGCGAGATCGCGCGTACTCGTAATAACAGTGGGGCAATTTGCGCGTCCGGGCGCTTAAAACGGTTCCGCGGTCGGCGGGGAGGGGGAGAGTGGGAGGGCAAGAGCCGTCGTGAATATCGCAGTACTGCGAGGCAACCACCCACCGCCTTAGTCCTGGCTCGCCGGCGCAGAACAATGGATAATCCAAGTTTCTGTGCGAACGACGCCGGCTGGGCCAGGGCTCGGGCGACGACGGAGCGCTCGGATGTGGCAGCAAGGCTCGAAGTTTCGCGCGTTGCGATCGAAGAACGCGACCCGTTGGAAGGCCCGTGGTATATGTGTGTCGATGCACCGCATTAACGAGTCATAACGAGGTAATAATACGCCACCGAGACAGACAACTGACTACAGCGCCAATACATTAACCCTCGACTTCGTTGCGTGTACGGCGTGTAAATAATAACCGGGCCCCGGAGGAGTGTCTATTAATACCCATTACGTTCCAGATGCGCCCCGAGGGCTGTACTCAGCTTTCACGGCGGGTGTCAAATTGAGCCATCTATTGAGCTAAGACGTAAGTTGGAGTAGCGCGTTGAACAAGCAGTCGTCGGTCGTGCGAATGCAGGTAAACGAACAGGATTATACGGAGATAAAGTATAAAAAAAAATAAAACAGAAACAGATTATAAAATGATTTGCCTTTACAAAGGCAGTTCAAAAGAAGCAGCAGTACAATTATGCCTTAAGAATCACTATAGATTTATTTTATATAACATTATGTGCACTTAGTTAATCGATAATGTTTATAACATTTATATTCTAATATAAATGTTATATATTATATTATAGTTATAGTCATTATTATTATAGTATAATATTGTTTATAATAACATTTGCACATAGTTCACTGTAATAAAACTAATGATACATTTCATTGAATATTGACAATATATGAAGAAAAAAAATATAGTTTCAAATTAAAACCATTTATTTCTTAGACTAATTTACCATTATTGAATTTTTATATTAAATAGTAAAAATCTTGTGATGCTTGTCAATTGATTCCAATAACTCGATTAGATAAAGCTTTATTTGTGTTATCACTAGGGCTTTTATTAATATTAAAGCTCTCTTATCAACACTAGAATACGCAATTACGTGTTTATACACGGCTGATTTCAAGAATTTCAAAATGTTTACTACGAATTCATTAAAATTTAGTAATAAAAATATTCGGTAACCGTACAAATTTATACAGTTTCTTAAACTCGCAAAGTCAAAAATTACGTCGAAGTTAGTCATATGGTTTTACGTGTATATGTATATATATATGGATTTTTAACGCCTCACTTCACAGTGAATTGCGAACGGACTATTGCATTTTGATCGGTAATATAAGAGAGGCCGTCTGGGAGCTGTCGCGACATTAATACGTATGGGGGAAGGCCGGTGGACCTGATCGAGTCCCTGTCACGGGCCCCTTTGAGCCTCCTTTAAAATTCATTAGAAAATTAACTGTCACATCCGCTCTCCGTGCGCGAATACCCCAGGGACAAGCGGTTGCCCCAGTTTTTATTCCCTTTTTTTCCTTGGTAGATTCGTCCCTGCAGTAATCGGGCGATAATGGCCTCGCTGATGCGCGAGCCCGCGCGAGGGAGAGGGGAGAGGAGAGAGAGAAGGTGAATTCTAATTTAACCGAATCCAATTTATTCGGTTGTAATGGAGCCGATGCGCCAGACGAACCGCACAGGCGCTCGTTCCGCTCGTCTCGGGTTCAGGTTTTTGCGGTCTTTGTCATGCAAACGTCGACGAGGCGAGGAATCGAGGGAGAGCGAGGGAGAGCAAGGGAGAGAGGGAGAGAGAGCAGAAGGGGGATGGGGAATTAAAAAAAGCAAAACCGAATAGCCGCGATTATTCGCTCGATGGTTTTATCCTAGACCCCCCCCCTGCCGCTCGCCCCCTCGCCCGACCCGACTCCCTACGCTTTATCCCGGCGAGAGATCAAAAGTATTCGGCAATGAGAATCTGATTACCGTCTGCTTGGATTCGATGAAAATGAATAAAAAAAAAAAAATGAGAAAAAAGAAAAAACGAACGGAAGAAAAAGCCGACGGAATTCGATAATTCGAATTCGATCTCTCGTGGCTTGCCGTTAGGTACGCTTAAAATTTATGGATTATCAGCCTTTGTTCTAAGCTATTGGTTTTCACAAAAAAAATATAAATAAATAAATCAAGAAATAAATAAAATTTCTCTTCAGACACAATGTTGCTTTGTAGCTCAGTTTGAACATTTTTACCTCGCGTAGTCGCGATTAACAATTATTTTAAACGGGCACAAACTACGTTGAAATTTTACCGCGAAAAGAGTCGGGACTACGTGTAACGCGACATACGTATTACTTCGTCTTAAACATATAAAATAATAGAAATATGCACTGATATTACGTTAAGTGAGCGCGCATACATTTGACGGAAAAATTGCGCTGCCCGAGCGAGTCTTTACGTACAACGGAAAATTGCGACGGTGACATTGTTTGTTTGTTTTTTGTTTATTTTTTTTTTAAATCCACCTGAAATGCGAAAGGATTTTCAGAGAACGGAAAAACGTTAACCAAAAAAAAAAAAAAAACCGCGTCGCATCGTTTAGTGCGTTAACCCGGCATTTTCTCCGGCTGATGCTGATAAACGAGCCGTGCCGCGCCGGCGCAAAAGAAAAAAGAAAAAAAAAAACGAAAAAACAAAGCGGCTCCCCGCCATCCTCGGTACATGAAAATGCTCTTGCAACCGCGAGCATTTCAATAGCTCTTAATTTCGTATATTTGATATGCGGGGAGGGTTGGTGGTGGGGGGGGGGGAGACGCGCATCGGATTCGCCCGTAAAAGGACGTATTAATAAAGACTGCTTCGCGGTGATTCGTTTACTTCACCGTACGGGGCAACGTAATTTTTCTTCGTTGCTTATTTCTCGCGGAATATGCAGATGGTAATTTTTAATCTCGTCGGGGAATGAATTTTTAATGAGGCCTAACTTAAGTAGACGAGATCTGCAAAGAAATCGAAACTCAAGTGTATTTTCGACTTGTTTCGACAACTTTCGAGTTGTTTAGAAAAAACAAAAACCTGCAATCGACCCACCGAAGTGATAGGAAAACTAACACTTTGAAGAGACAAATAATAAATACAAAATTACCTTCGCTTATCAATAATTATCAATCATAATCAATAGGTTTCGAAAATCTATTTTTAAGCATATCTTTGATTATGTCCCGAAAAAATTGCGGAGGTTAGTTCAAGAGATAGTCAAATTTTAATACGTAACCCTCCGTTTAACTTCATAGTAAGATTAAATACAATGGCACACTGGAGCGGCCCTCGTGACATTAACGAAGCACCTAACCAAGTAGAAGAAACGATGAGAAAATTCTGAACGTTTCTAGACAGTAAGATTCCTATAAGTTATAATGATTCGGTTAAATTTTAGGGCCACGGAGTTGGTTTTGTAACAATAAATTCATCGCTACTATCCTCATCGTTTCACCAAGCTTTTTATTAGAATTCTTTTCTGGTAACCCGTATTACCAAGGCAAAGAATGATATTTCAATGAAAATTTTTCGAAAATTTCAAAAAGCTTATATTTCTATTTAAATAATATCTGCTTTACGAAACGCTTTCGCGAAGCGTGCGTATTTATTCATTTGACCTTTCTATTTATTATTGACACTTAATATTTCTGATATAGTTGTTTATTATAATAATATTACAATGTTTATTATATTATTATATTATATTATTATATTATACACGTGAAACGGCCCGGATCGGCGTCGACATTTCAAATAGAACGCGACGAATCTGAGATTAGCCGTGCACAAAGTACTCCTGATCGACTGCGTTCCACGAGAATCGTCGTCTCGAGTTCAAATACCGCGCCCAAAGTAAACTGGACAGCGTTGCCGCGTCAATTACTACGACAGCCAAAGACGAGGGCAAAATTTTTCGCTTGACTTTTATGGTTGATTGGGTAGCCCCTGTGAGTAAGTTTAAATTGTACTAGCAGCTCTTTACGCGCCAACATTGAAAAAGAATCCCGGAAAATCGATCCTCCCAATCCGTAAAATTTAAGCGCGAGCACGATCTGCTCTCGAACTCGTGCCCGTATGCGCACGACTGTCACAATTGGCTCATAGACAGTGAGGATTCTCCAGCCCCCATCCCTCGCCCCAGCGCCGAACCGTCCGCCTTTCCTCCACTTCCTCCACCGATCCGTTGGTCTCGGGTAGGGCGGGGCGTTGCGAGTGCGGCAGAGAGCTTAAAGCGCAGCCACTCGTCCCCGACTTCGGCCGACTTTTTACCCGCGAGATTTACTACGTCGTCTGCCTGCGCGCGGTTGCCGCGCGAAAATTGTAATTCTCACGGACACTCGCTCGTCGCGCGGATGAATAATGCATTCGGCTACGTCTGGATAAATTCGCCCGAAGTGTGTATATATATATATTACGCCCCTGTATATTTCACGCGCACCTTTGAATTACGGACAACGCGGATAACCCATTTCGTCGAGTGCTTTATTTATTTACTTCCGGCCGGAAAGATCCGCGCAAGAACTGTCTTCGAGTTTACTTCCTGTTCAACGTCTATATCTCCTCACATCGGCGATCGGCAAAGGTCCTTTACGATATCGACGTTGAATCGCGCTCGATGCCAATTCGGCCTTGTCTCAGTATCGCCGATGTAATCTTTCGTCTTGTTCTTGGCCGAAATTTCCGACATTCCCGGTGATGTAATCGGGGTGAGAATGAAGAAATTGCCATTTAAAGAGATTGTTTTAGGTTGTTTTTTCTTAAATTTTAAAAATTATTCTTGTATTGGGTATGCGTAATTGACGTAACAAAGTACAAATTTTAATAAATAAACAAGTACAAATTTTAGGATCGTATATAGTTTTATTGAATTTGGCTTTCAACATGTTTAGAAAAGTTCCTATTGACAGATTGACATGAAACTCAATTTCTTCTCAGTTTCTCAGACAGAAAATCCAAGTTGGGAGCGCCTTTGTAATATTCATTGCACTAGGCTCGAAAGATATTCTAGGGGCTCACTTTTCGTACGTAATAATTTTATCGTTCTTAATATCGTCGTCTATAAATCAACCGATTGAAGACGATGTAATGTGTAGAAGAGCAAAATATTCGATAATCCGGCGAAGTTAAAATGAGAAATGTATTGTTAATGTTCGATATTTTGTCGACTATTATACATTAAAGTACAAAACATTTCTATCGTTCTTATCTTTTTCGAATAAAATCATATAGATATAATGCCAGTCTGTCTGGCAGATATAGGCCGATAGAATTAACTATAAGCTAATACTACATAGTTATACCTGCGGACGAAAGATCAGGATGTCTTCGAATTTCGATACTGTATTAATTTTGACTCAACTATTTGTCACGTACTAATTATAAGAACGGATTAAAACTGAAAACAACTTGATATCTCCCTCTTTCTTGATATCAGACCGATTACTTACGTGGATCTGTGCAATCTTATTCGGTATCCTTTTCAAGAAGGTGTGAGCTTCCGTCGTATTCTGAATGATAGTCACGTGTTAATTGAACAATGACTGATCCGTCAATGATCATTGAACACAATGTTAATTCAAGCGCCAAATTTCTCAGTTGAAACCAACTTACTAGCTTCGAAAACATAGTTCTCAGGCTAACAATAGCGACTAATGCTAGATTTCTCACTCATGTATTCATAATTCGAATTGCCGTGAATATTCCACGTTTCCTTCAAAAACCTTTCATTTTTCCACGGCACTTTGTGCTTTTCCAATTGTCCCCGGGATCCGTCAAAGTTCCCGAGGAGAAAAAAAACAGGCGAATCGTTTAAAAGACACATCGCCCCCCCCCCCCGAGTAACCGGTATTTCCGTGGAAATGGAGAAAAAAAACCTCGGCGATTTTTGAATGAACCGAAACATGCCGTGAATTCAAAGGGGCCGAGCGATACGTCCGGAATAACGAAGGAGAACGGGTCAATTGGGCAACGGGAGGAAAGATGGGCAAAAATAGAAATCGCCGAGGGACCGAGTGCTTTTCAAGCCCGGCCCCTATATATATATACACACCTATGTATACGTATACGTAATAACGCAAATCCCGGGAGCGTAGAGTTGCCTTTGCCAATGGGAGCGGGGTAAGAACGTCGGGCTGAATCAACGGATGAAACGACGATGTCGCGCGCAACCTCGCGGAAAAACTCGCGGGGTTGAGGGGGGGGGGGAGCGGGGCACAGGAAAAAGAGCAGTCGGCGGCGGAGGTATACAATGGAATGAGTCGCGCATATTGACATTATAAGAGGGATAGAGCGGAGGGCGAATGTGTAGAGGCACTCGCCGTGACGCGAGGGCGGGAAGGGGGAGGGGGGAGTTGCATCAGCGCGCTGGGGCGCGCGGGCGATCGGGTGGATGGGAACCAGGTAGACGAGGTCGACGGAAAACGATCCCCGAAGAGAGATGGGACGGGAAACGAGCGTGCCGATCGATTTTCCGGGACTAATGACGCGAAACGTACGGCGGCAATTGGCGCGTCGAAGTCCGTCCCCGTAGCGATTCCGCAGAAAAGAAAGAGGATGAGACAATCCGTGTCGCCAGGCCAAAGGAACGTCCGTGCATATATATATATATATATATATATATATATATATATATATATACATGTATATATCGAAAATCGAATTTGGTCATTTTGATTAGCAAGTCAAGCACGTTGGAATTAAAGAACGCGCGAATGGGAAAATGCGCGGGGCGCGCGGACTGGGCAATGAATACAATTTGCCGGTGAAAACACTTTGTAAAGCCGGGTTTTTTAATTCGAGCGCTCGGGCAGACGCCGCGTCGTGTCGCCGATTGGCCGAGAATCGACGATATTGAGATGCAAATATTGTTTGCGTTGCATTTATTCCGGACGCTCGGGTAAAAGGAGGCGAATAAATTACGCGGGGGCTTTAGAGGGTGGGATGCAATTTGGAGGACGAGGAGAAGTTTTAGCGTTCCGCCGCGGGTGAAAAGAAATGGGAGACAATGGAATTTTCTATTGGAAAAAAGAAAATTCTGTTATCAAGTAAATGTGTTCCTTCTTTTCTTTCAATGAAGAATGTATTAAAAAATTAGAATTGTACTTTTTTCGGCCGCTTTAAAAGAAACTAACAAATCCCGTATCGGTCTGACAGTATTTTCGAAATAAGCTAATGATAATTGTATAATGTTAGTCCGGCTGTTATTGCTTATAATCATTCCCCTATAATCCGAATGAACAGAGCGATGGACTAGTAACTTGGTGATCCGAGTACAAATCCCGGTCTCGGCAGATAGACACAAGCACCGCTGTATCATTTACATGTGCTTTGATTAGACCTCCGTCGTTGATTAGCACCGGTATTTGGAAGCATAAATAGAGCGACGTTAAATAACATAAAAAAAAAAAAAAACTACTACAAAAAAATTATTGTTTCGGCTCATCAGCAGCGACTAAACTAAAAATACTATCATAATAGTACAATTATATATGCCCAATCCTCATCCTATTTTCCACTTCAAAATGTAATACTATAATAATGAAAAGTGTTAACTAATTTACTCCAGTCTAAGATGAAATTCACATTGTTGAGATTTCGTAATATATTCATATTTTCCAGACTTCTCCCTCTTATATTCCCTTTTAACACCCTGTTAAAGTATTTACATTTTTGCAATTCAAAGAATGCAACAAATGCAAGCAATGCTCTTTCATTTATATTCTCTGTTTCCTACGTCTATCTGTTCGTCCACTGTAATGTTTGTCCCACTCCTTGCAATGAATTTTATGAACTACTCCAGCTTTTTAATATTTATCATCTTTGTCTTGATAATTGTTTAATAAATTGTTATTATTCTGGAAATAAACTTGAATATCATGTGTTTTAAAATTACTTTTAATAATTTTCGATAAACCGTTTACATATATATATGATAGAACATTTTCGAAACATATTTATAATTTTATCTATCATACTTTTTTATCTCTAATACTGCTGTAAATTTCATTTATTCTTTTCGAAACAGTTATTTTTATGAACTCAACTGGATAATTATTATTAATGAATAACTCTTAAACCAATTTTCAATTAGCTTTTCTAAAATCTTTATGACATAATTGAATTCTTCGTTCAACGATGCTCTTTATCGTACCTATCTTATATTGCACGAATTTGGATTGGAATTCAATAACTTTCAGACCATGTAGATTTTCTATAACAATTGAATTTTTCTTTATTATTACTAATAAGATTAATGTAAAAAATTCAATTTATTATTTAAAGCTATTTCATTTGAAAATTTAAAATTTGAAAATATCCACCTTTCTTTCCATGCAAAAATTCTGGAACAATTGTATGGAGGTCATCAAAATATCTTTTAAAGATGATTGGTGCAAAATTCAATCCGGCTAACACAATATTCTCGAATTGCTCCGTTATTAAATTGGCTACGACGAAATGAATATATACGTGCCAATGGAGCATGTCTTCCATATCAGAAGGTATTTTTCTTTATCGACATACTTATACGAGAAAGAGGGAGGACAAAGGCGAGAGCCGATCAGCACGAGACAACGAACTCACGTCCACGGCTTTCTTCTACACGTAACTCTATAATCCTCTGAACGATCCGATCGGACCGGTACGAAATTCCCCGTAAACTACGGCCGGGTGGGGGAGGGAGGTTTGAGGGAGAGCAACGGCGAATCGTAAATCCGAGAGATTAATGCGTATACCCGGGGGAGGGGGCGTGAGGTCGGTAGGCGCGCGCGAGCGAAGCCGGATCTGACGTAGGTGAGTCGGCGGGCGGAAAAGCTGAAAAATGTCGGCTCTCTGGATTAAGCGCGTCCGACTCGGCGCGGCAGCGCGAGAGAGCTTAAGGCTTCGCGGGCAAGCGTAGGCAGATTGCGAGGGACGGAGTGCGAGGGAGAGAGAGAGAGAGAGAGCGAGCGAGGCAGCGTTGGAAGCGTCGCTCGATCCTTTGCCCGTCGCAGGCCCTTGAGACCTTTGTCGATTTAATCGCGACTAACGCACGGTCCGGCGCTTCCGCCTATCCTCCCGCTGCACGAGCGTTGCCAGTTCAACGAACGCCGGCTCGTTGCGCTATCGAGCTGCAGGCGCGATTCGCTCCTACATTCAGCCCTTTAAATATCCCGTTAATAGGAACGATGCTTCGCGAATGAAAGCAAATCACTTTTGATTTGTGCCATTTCGCGACCCCCGCCCCCCCCCCATAGGCCGGGTGATGTTATTGCTTTTGCGTTACATGTAGCGGAAATACAGTGGGAAGGAAAATGGTTCGTGCCAAATTACGTTCTGATCTGCGGAATTGACCGATGTCTTTGATTTTTGCGCCAATGTCATTTTTAAAGCTCGTTCGAAGATCGGTTTTTATTTCTTAACTAGAATTTTCGAACCCCCATATAAAGAACATAAAGAGTTGAAAAATTTACGTTTGGACACGGATTCGGTTTCAGATCGAAGGGCAATTTAAACGTTCTCTCAAGATATACCAATGAATTCTCCCTGGAATAACTTTCCAGTAACGAACTATTGAAATATAATTATTTTCTCGAATAATCTAATCCTGCCGAATGTCAAATAGAAGTTTCGATTTAATAAATAAGATATGAGCTTAGCATGATGAAATGCGTTCGAAATCATGGTCATTAGTCATTGATTTGCTTGATAATTCTTGAAGCGAACTTTCAACGTCGGTGTGGTTTCCATTATCGAATAATACGATCTAGAAAGGATATTAAGGAGTATCTTTACTTTTCTCACTGCCTGGATAATTTTATTGACAGATTTATGAATTCATAAGCAATCTTGCCAATGGGATTAACAAAATCACAAGAACGAGAAATTAGGAATTTTACAGTGCTGAATAATTGAAGACCGTTGATGATACGAGCAAAAATTTATTTTGCCATTAAATCGATGAATTCAGTTTAATACTTTTCGTTTAAAATTTTCTTTTAATTTCGTTGAACGCTAGCATAAATTCAAAACTGATCTTGCGCATATATTGTACGAATTTTTGCTTTATGTGTTTTTTCAGTCTATATCATGTAGATTTAATTTTTTTATTCACATTTGATTTTTTTTTTTTAATATCTGTAGAATAAAAAAATTCTAATTCTAATTCTTCTAAATACTGATATGAGTTTTCAAAAAACTTACAAAATGACTATCATCGATCATTCTAAATTCTCTACCTTATACCAACTATACTGTATCGCCTTCAGAACCGTATTCGCCCTTGTCATCGTACGATCGAGCAGCATGGATTCCAGAAGGAATTTTTTCCAACTTATTTTGTATTCAACTTGCGCGTCTATTGCGAAAGGTTAAAGTGCGACGGTAACGTCTCGATTACATATTGTTCGAGGTCTCTATAGAATTCCCAGACGATTACCGGCTCGATCGCGACGATTCGGAACGAATAAAAAGAGAAAAAGATAAACGTGCCATCGCTTAAAGCAAGAATAATTATCGGCCGCGAAACGTCGATAATTTTGGCGGTTTCTCGTTTCACACCGACAATGCAATGATAATTAACGGTAACACAAGCCGTTTTGCCGGCAATTCGCGCTTAATTAAGAGCCCGTGCGTGGTCTGGATGAATGGCATCGGAGGCTGCGACGAGCGAGCGATCGAATAAAAAAAGTAAAAAAAAAAAACCCCGAAATAAGTATCGGCAAAAAAACGCTGTCAGTGGCGCGTAAATCATGGTCAAGTTACGTATTTACGCGACAGATCGCGCCTGTTGTGTTTGTGCTTTAATTTGGCAATTTTTCCTGGCCGCGCTGTCGCCAATTAAGTATGATCTACACGAACGCGGGGCGCGAACGAAAAATCCAAAAAAAACGAAGACGAACGAAAGAGAAACCGAAGAAAAAGTCATCTTTCTCTCTCTCTCTCTCTCTCTCTCCACCTGAGCGACGAAATGCATCACGCTCTGAAGCTTTTTCACTCCCCTACCTCTGACTCACTCCATCTCTCGTCCCATGAAAAGGAAACTGGCTAAGGCAAAGAAATTACCAAGGATCGGATTGTGCTATCTTATCTCATCTCCCTTTGGCTCTCCTCCCCCACCCCCGCTGCTCCGTCAACCGGGAAGAGGAAGAAGACTTCCTCGTCGCTCGCGATAACGAACGCGCCTCGACTATCGTTAAGCCGAGGGTGCGGCTTTTCCTGCAGCGGCGCGGCGCCTCCGTCAGCCTCGTCGCTCGGCTATATATTTTTTCCTCCTCGTCCCCGCACTGAGACTCCACCTCCGACTCCTCCTGCTCCTCCGCAGAGCATCTTCCACGACAGATTCACCCTCTTCGATCGCCGCCTCTCTCACACCTTCCTCGGTGCTCACCCTTGGAATTGGATAGCCCGCGATAGAGGGCCGCGTGGCGCTCGCCTCCTCCCTGGACGTCAGAGAGAGAGAGAGAGAGAGAGAGAGAGAGGGGGTTGGGGAATTCTCTATAATATACATGTTCGGCATGGATTATCCACCTCTCGCTCTCGTTCCCTCTCCCTCACTTGCCCGTCAGTCAACTCGGGGTAATTGAGTTTCCCCGCGGTGGTTGTCTTAACGGCTACATCACGGACACTCTCTCTCTCTCTCTCTCTCTCTCTCTCTCTCTCTCTCATGCCGACACTTTTCCTTTTTTACCGAATCAACGTTCCCCGGAAACTATATATATATATATATATATATATATATATATATATATACACGTATTCTTTACTCCACGTACTCTTTAATCACTGACCAAGCCACGGACCGCGTGAGCCGCAACCGGTCGCAGAGATCGGTCGACCCCCCGATGCCCTTTAATTGCGAAACGCCTCCAGTCCAGTCCGCATCCCTTCGTCGGCCACGCATTCCTCGTCTCCCGTCGCGTTCACTGGCGCACGGGACACGAGCCCAAGCCGCAACATGCTTCCGTCGAGCCGGGGAAGGCCGCGCGCGGGAATGCGCACTCGAGGTAAAAAATTAGCCGACGAATGTGCGCACTGCCCGTCGCACACACTCTCTCTTTCTCGCACTCCCATCCCCACTCTCGCGATTGAAAAATAGCTAGGCAGCGAGCCAATCGCTTTACGTTGTCAGCTGAATCGTATCCACGCGCATACTGAGTCAATTATCTATGTAAAAAATAATCACTGTTAATTCAAGCGCGACCTAAATTTAAATATTTATCATTTAATCTTTATAAATTAATATCTTATGATTGATATCTTTATAATTATAATCTTTATCTAAAGTTGTTAGGCAAATCGATTGAAATTGAATTATGTACGGTTATGAATTAAAAGAGAAGCTGTGCATCATTTGACGTTAACAAGACGGCGAGATTAATTCGATAACAACATTTATAGATACTCCTATCAAGAATCTTCGCGAAATATGAATTTTTTCGAAAGCGACGCATATTACAAGTGAGCGTAGTTCGCTCAACTTCATAAAATAATAATAATAATAATAGTTCAGAAGTCGAAAAAATAATCCAAACAAAACGTTAAAATTTGACAGCGATCGCTCGAGCGAGTCTCGTGGGGACGTGCGCGTTGTTACGCGAACGAAAGCTTTCAAAGTGCGCCTGGAACTTGCGATACAGAGTACCGTATGCCCGACAGTTGCGCTCCGACGTGGCTCAACCCTGTGCGCGGTAACTTTAAAATAATATATACTAGCGGAAAATGTAAAACGCGATCGATTTTTCGTTAAACTGCAATAGTGCCTTAATCGTCGTTGCGAGAATGATGCTTTGCCCATCGAATGAGCTTTAGCCTTTGTTCGCAATATCATTACATACCACTGAATTCTATTGTTCGTTGAATTTTTCTCACTTCTATTATTGGTTATTACTTCTACTACTGATTTCCTCGATAGGCTTCTCGGTCGCTTGCACATCTATATTTACTTTATTCTTTACATAAGTTTCAAAACTTCGCTTTTTAACAATTATCTTTTTAACAATTATCTACTTAATTTTAACTATTGTTCCCATTAAAAATTTTTATTTTACTTTCGCGCGAGACTTAATCCAAAGTTAACTTCAACACGACTCGCTGACAATTGTCCATCTATATTACGTCGATTTTACAGCGACTGTGCAGAACCTCGGAGTCCTCGGCCCAATAAACCTCGAATTCAAATTCAAATTCGATACGCGTACGCGCGGAAGGAATCGGCCCCCGCGCAGTGGTCGCGACCGTGCAAAGAAGGAGAGAGAGAGAGAGTGAGAGAGAGGCAAAAAGCAAGAAAGCAGAAAAAACATTATTGGTAGAAATATAATCGAGTACCGCCCGCCGTGACGAGAGCTTACAAGCAGCGATAAAAGAAAGTTACTTGCTCCCCTCGTCCCCGCGCCCCCCCGCCACAGCCCAGCCCAGCCGAGCCCGGCAAACGCTTGTGACGATAAAAGCCGATTGCGATTTTTACGAGCCATAAAGCGCCGCCGCGCGAATCTGAAACGCGGGTGTCAAGAGGGGCGGGGGAGGGGGGAGGGAGACGGAAAGCCTGCTTCGGAGGACCTTGAAAGTCGTCGGCCTATCTCTCGAATCGAGCGACAGATAGCGCGAGGTGAATTTCAGGCCGGGGCAAAAGCTATACTGAAGCACGAGTTGTAGTGATGGAGAGAGAGAGAGAGAGAGAGAGAGAGAGAGAGATGGGGAAAGAAAGAAATGTATGGTAAAGAAACACTCGATAACTTTTGCCGTAATCGCCTTTGTAAACGTAACGGGGCAACGTCGCGGGTTAAAAACGCGCAAGGAGGGGGGAGGGGTACCAAGCCACCCTTAAGAATCTCCCATTATACAAGTCCCGTACGACGCGCTCGCGGGCGACGCGAAGCTCGCGAGATAATCGATTCTTCTTCTTTGTGTTCCTCGTGCGCCTCTCCTCCCGCCCGTCGCCACTCCGCGTTTTTTTTTGTACGCGCGGATCGCGAGCCCCCCCCCGCACCAGACGTCGCATTCCATACGACGCGCGTATCGCCTCTTGGCACGCTCGAATTTTGAGCTTGCGTGCTCGAAGAGCGCGAGGTGATTTATTTTGTTACTGAATAATTTACCGTTTTGCTGCGATATAAAGAAAAAATAATCCGAGCTTGCTTATTGGAAAGTTTTTCGATGTGAAGAGTTCTCTTTTTTTGCTTCATGCAATACGTCGTAGATCTAATTTAGTAGAAAGCTATTGAGATTTTCTAAAGTTATTTTGATTTCTGCGTAATTAGACATATTTGTTACATTGATAGTAAACGGCTAATTTACGTATGTAGGAAAAATAAAATTTTGGAAGAAAAAATTCTTTTCACTAATTTTGAATTACTGCGCAGTGATCATACGTATATTATATCTTTCAATTATCGCATTACTTTCGTATAAACATCATGTATCTTCTTTTTAATTACTTTTTAAAGAGAGAAACGCCCTGTTGATCATTGAAAGACTCTATGAATTATCAAGTATATATATCGTAAAAAAATTTTTTATCGGTCTTACAGTCTTTTTAAAATAATATATATGTACAATTATATAATAATAATAGTTCAACTATTCTTCTTGAACGAAAAAAATTTATAGATCATAACAATAATATATTGATTAAATTTCTTTTTAGTATTTTTTAGTAGTCGTACTTATATTTTAGATTCTGGAAGGGTGTGGTCATAAACAAGGACAGTATAAGATTCATGACATAATTGTATATATATATATTATTTTATAAAAACTAACATCGATAAAAATATTTATTAATTAAATTTTCAACAGTTGACATAAGCACAATGTTAATTGTTCAAATTCGCAAAGATTTAGCTTTGTTAGTGATGAAGAAAATTTATATACAGCAGTAATAATAATAATAATAGTAATAATAATAACATATTTTGATAATAATATTACTAAGCTACAGTTGTACAAAAACGTAAAAGCAACGGGTGCCCTATGACCAAATTTCACCCGAATCCGCCTCATTTCACAACAGGACGAGGCGCAGAAACGAAGCGAATAATAATAATAATAATAACAATAATAACAATAATAATAATAATAATAATAACACCAAGAACAACAACAGCAAGAACAACGACCCGCATGCTTGCCCCTCTGGGCGGCGGATACTTACGACGTCGATCAGCTGGGACAGCCGCAGCCCCATCTTGACGGTGAGCCGATCGCTGTTGTTGCCGACCGGCCTGATCAGCCGATTGTAATTCGACAGCAGGTCGTCGTACAGCCTCTTCGCGTCCGGATTGCCGCTCGCGGCCGGCAGCCAAGCGGCGAGGCAGGCCAGCGCAGCCGTCCAAGCGAGCAGGCGGCCGCCTAGCCCGGGGCGGCGGCGGCGGCTGCGGCCTTTCCCACCGCCGTCCGCACCAGCATCCTTGTGCATCGTACGCCTTGTCCACCCCTGCGAAATCGAGACCGGGTCAGCGCCGTGTTAGTCGGGCGATGCGGTAAGGCGGGGCGGGGGGGGGGAGGGACTGACCGTCAAAATTACGGTACAACGTCGGTATCGCAGTCGCTACGTCTACTATTAATCTCGTTGAATGATCTCTTTCGCGTCGCGCACCGTATTAATAAGCTCAATGTCAACGTATAAAATATAAATTTGAAATGTGTAATTTCGCGTTCAATCAAAAAAAAAAAAAAAGAATTGACTTACTAACGCTATTTATCGTATAAACATTAGTTAAGACTAGATCGGAGATGATTAAGATTAATTTTCCAAACTCACTGTAAAGTATATCTTTGAAATTTACATCTTATACGTGGATATTGTACTTAGTTAAAGAGTATTTCATTTCCTACATGCTCATAAAACTCTGTGCAATTTGCACAAAATCAGATTTTAACACATCTCGGGAACTTTTGAGAGTTAGAAATGACTGATCTGCGTATCATCTGCTCGCATCGCAAGGATGAGGATAAATTTTTCTCATTATAAATCTGTGACTGGCGGTTGGGGGCCACTCCACCCGCTAATCGGGACAAAAAATTGCTCGTACGAATGACGCGAAACATCGGAACGTATTCCATTATTGTTCTATTTTCGCCTTTCTAACAGTTTAGGCTGAATTTGCGATTCAACGGTCTTTGACGAGCGAAACGTATGACACGCAGTTCGAGCGTCAGACTCAGAAATGGAGTTTAACTTTACGAATGATTTTCGCGGCCTCGATTACGTATAATCGGACATTTTAATTCGTGGATTCCTTTCAGGGATACAGTTGTTTGACCATACGAAAACTGAATCGTTTGTCCTTGTCAATTGTGCGAGATTACGTTGGCATTGCAATAATACTTTTCATTGAAAAAGCGCTAGGACAATCGTAAACACTATGATTCATTTTGTTGAATTATCTTTTCCGCGACTGGATCGAAGTTTCTTAGTTTCGGGGAAAAAAGGAAGCCCCCAACCGTTTACTGGAATAGTATAACAGTGAAATCAAGTTGACAAATCCCAAATCCATTAAACTTAAACCCAGCCACGAATCTAACAATTCCAACTCCGGAGCTCCTCATCCAATAATCCCAAATCTTACAACCACGATCGTATACAAACCCCAAAACTTAGACCAAACCCCTGAGTAATCGAGCTTTCCGATCCACAGACTCAATCGAATGCGTCTAAACTCCGGGGATCGCAAATAAAATAATTGCTTTTATATCAAATATCAATTTCAGGCGGTAAACGAGCTTTCACATTGAAATAAATTTCCCTTAGATAAGACTCCTATTAATTAGTTTTATTTAAATATATACATTTCAACGCTTCAATTAGTCATTGTCACGACAAAAGAAGTTTTATTAATTGTTTCTGAACAAGCAAATTTGTCATTTCATTCATATAAAATACATCGTATGATGCACCTAATCATTAATTAATATATTCGGATAAAATTTCGATAGAAATTCTTGACTACAATTTATTTACGGGTCTCTATTGTATTATAAGAGAATATAAATTATAAAAAAACAAATACATAATAACAAGTACTACAGATGTTATAATTTGTCTAGTCTTCTTTAACAGTGCATGAATAATAGTGCATGAATAATATAACTAAAAAAAATTATATTATATATGTGAAAAATGAGGATATAATGAATAGTATGGTACAAATATACATTGATATATATATATATATATATATATATATATATATATATATATAAATTAATTCTATAATTTTACTCGCGAGTTTGTGCAATGTTTTTTTTTTTTAAACAGAATTCGCACAGAAATTGCTCGAGGTATTTCCATCGAAAACAGGTGAGATGTTCGAGCTCCGAAAGAAGAGTGAAGATTCCGTTCACATTTCCAATAAGTATAACGCAAATGTCAAATTCTAAAAGCGAAGTAGCCAGTACAGCTTCGATACTTCTCCTCGTTAAACATATAAGCGCAACCACCCACCCACTCACACACACACACACACATTTTTATATGTATACGTATACGTATGAATTGCGACCACACCTCCCCTACATACTTTTCTAAGCTCTTCAAATATCTGAAGTTAAAAAACGAGACCCGTTACGGATCTCGCTTAATTTCATCCCCGTCCGTTCGATACACAGTGGTCTCGTTCAAAAAGCCAAATGTAATCTGTACCGCTGTCACGTAAATGGATGTACGTTGAAAATTTCCATCCTCTTAAAGATATCGGGATACTTTATCTAAACGCAGGCACACCGCGAGAACGGTGGTAAATTGCTTTCGAACGGTCGCGGAATATCGTTAAATCTGTTCCCGTCTCCCTCCCCCCCCCCTATTAAAGCGCATAAATGAAAATACAATCGAACGTTTAAATGAAGCAGTACTAATGCGCGGCGAGGCTTTAACGTTATCGATCCGCTAGGACAGACAATCGATCGTGCATCGGGCCTCGAGCCACCAATGAGGGCAGCGATAAAAATAATAGCGATAACGACTCTAAGCAATCCGCTTACGTATACAGTTCAAAAAATCATAATTGAATTGAGATGGTTTTGCCGTTATGGCGGCGGAAAATACAAAACGATCGTTACATCAACAGTCATAGCATGGAATTCAATGCATGTTCGATCTTATAAAATTACAAAGAAACAATCTTTAATAGTAAATGCAAGATAGCTTTATAATCATTTGCCATTGGTAAATATTTAAAATAAATAATTCAGGGGCAATACGGCTTTTTTATTATTTCCATCAATATTTGCTCGATTACGTGCCGAACCAATTATACAAAAAGCGATCCATCAATTAAATGATGGTGATAATTATTTTAAATAAATGTACAATGATGGTTTCGAAGCGCATATACAGTCGGAAGGAGAGGTAGAGAAAGAGAGAGAAGCTCGAGGGGCATGAATCTCTCTCGACTTTCATTGCAACATCAATAGTTAAGCTCGTAAAGTAAATAAGGGACGGAATTTAAATTATTCATTAAAATAAGGCCGCGCCCAAATTGCGCATATTCATCATTCCGGAAACAATAACAATTAATGTCAAAATTAATGTTTTAAGGCCACGATTTTATACGCGCAATAACAATGCAGGGAGGCTGGAGGCGGGACGAAATGAAGGGCCACAACCCCCCACCCTCGTCGCCCCTCTCCCCGCATCCGCGGGGATGGAAACGATAGATCCGAATTTCGTTGTCCCAAGCGCGGACGCTTTGATTCACGGATGCGCGGGCGGGTGGTCGTTCATTTATATATATATATATATATATATATATATATATATATATATATCCAGCCGCTTATACGGCCCCGATGTAAAAATTGCCCCGCGGCTTTGTTTACAAACATACCACCGTTAACTCCGCTGCGACCGCGCTCGGTACAGTCCCGACGACGTCGGCGCGCGCACGGGAGCGTAAAAAGCAACGGGTGGACGCGTTCAGCGAATAACGCAACGACAACAGAAACGTAAAAAAAAAAAACGGAAAAATAACAAAAGAGAGAGGGGAAAAAAGCGCAATGAACGCGAACCGCCGCATTATAGGCATGTATACGGCGCGAGCGGCTGGGTGCGGAGGGGGGAGGGTGTGGAAATCCCGTCGTCGTCGTCGTCGTCGCGCTACGATTGCGGTTATTTTAATAAACGAATGCGCATGGGGATGCTCCCGCGGCTGTTCCACAACCGTCGAAATGCCCCGTCCGACCGGACGTTAATAAGCCGGGACGAAAAATCTGAGTTCGGCGAGGCCGAAAGCGCGTTAAAAGATTCCTCGCTTCGCTTTAAATCGCTCGTTACGGAGTTAATTCCGGGCGAGGATCGTTACCAATGCAAGCGCCTATCTTCCTAATTGTAATCGCGTGTCTAGCAGTGTCTTTGCAACCCTCGAGTCGAAGCCAAATTCGAGCAATTTTTGATTTACATTTTATCGTGGAAAAAGTGCGCTAAAAATAATTTATAATGAAATTATTAACGATAGAACAATGAAGTATCATCTGAAATCTGTAAATTCATAATTTGAAACCAAAAATTGGTAAAAAAACCTCTTTATTGTATCTGTTACTTATTGCTAGAATTATTGCTTATTCCGAGTATCCGTTTCTTATTCTGTTGATTATTTCTAGTCTTTTTTTACTCATTTCTAGTTTATGTTCTTTGTTCATTGTATGTATTCCTAGTACTCGTTCGTTACCTCTCGTATTTGTTTTTTCTATTCCTAGGCATTCAACCTTACTCGCAGTAGCTGCTCGTTATTTTCTAGCATCTACTCCTGACTATCCCTATATTAATATCTTATGCCTAGTATTTAATTCTTAATCGTAGAATTTGTTTCTTATTCCTAGAATTTGATTTTGCTTTCTAGCATCGGCTCCTCATTCCGAGTACTCGTTTCCTTTTCACACTACCTGTTCCTTATTCCCATAATTTCCATGAGGGGGCAAAAAAAAAACTGCCGAAACGCGCACGTGACAAGGGAATAATTTTCACCTCCCCCCCCCGGCAAAATCCTCCCATTGCCGATACAGATCCAGCCGCGAATTGACGCGACCACGTCGGGGATCCGCGCCAATTTCTCCATAATCCCGTTTTACGGCTACTTTGTCGGGGCAACGGAGCGTCCTCCCGGCGCCGGGGGCAGCCCGCGGGTACGGCGCCAGGTACGGCGATGCGGCAGTGTATCGTAAGCAAACTTTGCATAAGTCATACGCGTGCCCTCGCGCGCATAAGAGGATAATAAACCGTGAAACGTAGCCGTGGAATAATCGCGCGCCGCTCGCGAAAACCGGGGCGAAAGGGGTGCGGGGGGGGGCTGAGGAGGAACGGCTGGCTCGAATTCACCGAGGAGACGAGCCCCGCGTTCATTGTACGATGTTTTCAATGGCGAGGCCGAACAATTGAACGCCCAGGGTTGTTTTTCAACTTCTTCGTTCGCTTGCTGTTCACTTCTTCGTCATCTCGTGACATGCTTGTCATTTACAATGCTTGGGATTCGATGAAAACTAAAATTGTTCTTTAATTTACTTGCCCTGTGTTTACGAAAATCCGCAGTGAAGTTTAAAATAGAAACGAGACGAAAACAACTTATCAACAGATGTAAGACCGTCTGAATAATCCGAATGATGAAAGGGCATTGTTTTATAAAATAAAATAAATTTATACCGATTTTCAGCTGTACGATGGAAAACAAAAATTAAACACGAGATATTCGCGTCTATTTAAGTTTCTTCGTACTATGGAGACTTGGCGGAATATACGACAACTCTTCGACGAGCAGTCGAAAACTTCGTGAACAAACGAATCAGCCTGCTTGAGTTCGAGAGAGAGAGAGAGAAGAAAAAAAATAAAGCAAAGAACTCGAGCGAAAAGTTTGAGAGACAATCGATATCTTGCCAATGGTGCTTCCTTCGTCGGGGCATCGAACTCTGACTCTGACTGAGCCCCTGAAATATTCTCTATGGTCCTGTATCAATAGCGTCGAAAACCCGCGGAGCATTTCCGCGAATCTTTTGTCTGTCTCAAAAATCGTTTCGAACCGTGCATCGAAAAAATTGCCTTATCTGAATATTTTCACGTAAACCCGATATAAATATATAACGTGTTAAATATATGTATTATACATTACAATACATGTGAAGGATACAATATTCGTTAAAAAAACACCTTATTCATTAGAAAAAAAAAACCAGCGAATGACGCTGAATAGAACTTCCTCGCCCTTTTACATTTGCCCTATCCTCGATTGGATTTCACTCCAAATCTAACGTTAAAGCAATAATAATCCCATCGCGATTGTTCGGCTATATTATCGATCGGATAAGCTACGAGCAATTTTGCTTACGGCAATAAATTACGGAGGCCGCGGTAATTGTATTAAAACTGAATTTAATCTGCGAAAAGTACACGCTCTTTGTGTATATATATATATATATATATATATATATATATATATATATATATATTTATACATGTATTCTACAAATACCTTAATCCGCGTTATTTATAACCCGGGCCCGAGCCCCGCGCGCGTTCCAGCGTCGTTATGAGCTTGAGCGCTGCTTATATTTTCAAATTATGCGCCCGCCGAGAGTGTGAATATTCCTGTACGGTTATTAATACCGCGTTATTAACGGTTTGAAAAAGTAACTAATCCCAACTATATGGTATCGCCGGCGAGGGAAGCTGAAATCCCCATTGCACGCGGCCGGCCCAAATTGCGGAGAACGAATGCGCGACCGTTAAAATTCAGCCAGTTCTGTGAGTAAAATCTCGAAATTATATTTAATCTTTGTTCTTTTCAAACGGTAGAGGAGAAAAACGGCATAAGACGTTCTCCATCGCCGCCGATACTGCGAAACATTCATTTGATTGTTTCAAAAAAAAAAAAAAAAAAAAACCTATACAGAATAACATTTTAACCATTTTAATAGACATAAAATGAGATAAACCAATTTCAACATTAACCTCAGAAATCGTATCTGTAGCGGGGAAAAGCCGTTATTTTTTTCTCAGCCCCGTGCCTAGTCACGATAGGGGGGGAAATGTAATCGACACGAGCGCGCGATCGCGCTTAGGCGTTCGAGAAGGCTATTTTCAATTTTTCTTCCTGATCCCAATGGAGAAGTCGATAGCCTTGTCGGCCTGATAAATTGAGTGTCCGATAGATAAAATTTTAAATCAACTTATTTATTTAAGTTTTATTCTCGAATAATAAAAGCTAGAACTTATTCAACAAGATATACCTCGTTGATATGCACAATGCAGATATTTTTAATCGTTCAGAAATAAACTTAAAATGGTAGATTTGCCTTCTGCCAAAAATACATTATATTGCATTGACATAATAATTATTTCACGATAATAATAAACAGGCTTCGATGAGATATTTTTTAAACGGCGTGAATTATTATTGCTCTTCATTATACACCGTGGGTCGGATGCTTTAATCTGAAAGACAACAACGATCTAGAAGACAGGCGACAATAATTAATCAACATAAATGATAATAATCGCTATCAAATCGCCCAATTTTTTCGCTGATATTTTATTTCATTGTTGGCAAAAATAATTTTTAATAGCCACAAGCCCGTTATCGCGCGTAGGGGAAAACGTCCCGTAGCCCCTCATTCGCCAGCGGCCGCATTTACGCGCGGAGCAAATGGACTTAGTTGAAGCGCTGGTATAATAGTAGGATCGTAATTATCACGTCGACGCGAATGGCGGGTATATTAGATTTCTCCGCGGAGCACCGAGAGGCAGAAAGGACGACCGAATGGACTTTCAAGAATCTTCGCATTTTTTTTTCCTCGTTAACAATGATTTATTTAACAAAGTATAACCATTTTACCAGCGCGTGTGAAATATTTTTCATCGAGACATGCAGTTATCCCACATCGAGTTCATGGTTCAATGCAATTGAGATAAAGAGAGTGAGTGATGCGATTGAAATTCTGAAAAATTTTAGCCGTTTGACATATGATCATTGTTTGCAAACAATACAGAAACGGCTCGAATTCATGTTTTCTCGAACATCAGAATGTTGCCGCCTTCAGTGCATTAATAATACATTTTTCATTAAAGAAAATCCACGCAACGAGTGAAAATTCCCCAAATTAATAATCGATTAAATAAACGAAATAACGGTAAGGTGATTTAGTGGAGTACTTAAATAACTGTTAAGAAGAAGAACGAAAACCTAACAGAATTATTTTTAATACGGAATAATCGCTAATCACCGCTGGGCTGCCTCACGCTCTCCCCTCCTACGATGACGCGAAAGGTCGAGCTCGTCCGCCCCTATCAGGGAGTCGAACTGCGCGGCCTCTTATGTTGTGACTGGCAGTGCAAGCGAGAGTCTCGTGATAAAAAAAAAAAAAAAAAAGGAAGGCGCAAAAGCAAAACGAGCCGCGCGAGTGCTTCGGACGAGTCGTGTAGCCGAAAAAATAAGTCCGAATACCAGAAGACAACGGCCTAAATACGAAGAAAACACTTGAGCGAGGTCGCTGGAGGAGGGAGACGGGGAGAAAATCCACAAGGCTACGTATACTTCAGCCGCAAAGCTGGTAGGCCAGTGTTGGATTAAGCTTTAGCGACACCCTGCGCAGATTTTGGTCGGCTTGTATGGAAGGACTCTTTACCTTCAAAACTTTCAATAAAACTATAAATAACTTATTATAAATATTATTGTAATAATATTTAATTAGTATTTGTTTAATTGACAGATTTTTTTATTAATTTCTCCAAAGATTTTCTCTTTGTTCTCAATTGCGTTCTTAACTACTGATGTTAAGAATACAAGTACTATAACGTAGAAAAATTTTTTACAATACTCGCGTGGTAGAAAGACTATAGAGTCGATTCTGTAAAATATCAATGCTTTTAATCCAATGTGTATCGGTTTCAAATTTGAAAATGATATTTTGCCAATACACTCTGCATTCCTGAATATCAGATAAACAAATAGCCTGCCGATCCTTTACAAGATATATTTTCAACATTCGCGCTTCAAAAGTTAGCTTTGTAATTTCTTTTTCAGATTCTGCAGAATAATGAGCTCGCGCGTATAAAGCTCCATTATTATCAACGCGTGTCTGTCAACGTTTTTAAAAGATAAATTTTTGAAGCTTTCATAAAAAGCGTGCCCAAAAAATGTGACAAAATTCTGTCCTTTCATAGGAAACAATTCCGTGTGCCAATGACACCGCAAACCTTTGAATTTCAAAAATATTTTTAGTCAATATGTACTTTTCCAAACGTAATCGGCTGCAAGCACGCTGCGCGATACATTTTCATATGAATTATGTCCAGAAAAAATAGCGAATATTCTCGATCCACGGCTATCGAGATTTTTCAACCGCGCCTCTGTAATTAAGCTAAAACAATGCTCGTCATGACAATTACCCCTGATTATTGGCTTTATTCGTAGTAAAAGGTAAGAAGAAAAAATGTGACGGGGTTGAGGGGACCGCGCGGACAATGCCACATCCCTTAATCCGGCACTGCTCTGTCCGACGCTCCGTATCTGGTCCATTACCAAGCGCGGCCGTGACTGAGCCGCCGCGCCGCGCGCGGGGTCGACAGCGAGAGCTACTAATTATGTCAAGTCGCGCCCCCGAGCGCCCCAACACAGCTGCGCACGCCTACGTACAGAGACGGAGATATTCGCCCTCGGGGGGGGGGGGGCTCGGCATCTTCCGCGTGGCGGGCCCCCGCCCTTCGCCATCCGCGTGCAGCGCGGGATCGATCATCATCGGCCCGGCTGACAGCGCGCCGCTGATCAATCCGTTATGTACCCCGTTGACGGGCGCCCTCTCCTCGCCGCCGCCCCCCCCCCCGCCTCTATACGCCGAGACCCTTTTCAATGTCAGGACCTGAGAGAGACATACAGATCGTAGACGGAAAGCTCGGGGAGCTTCGCGGCGAGAGTTCCATCTTCGCCGTGTCCATATATGTATATGCACATGTATGCATGCACGTACGTATGCATCTGCTACCGAGCACGGAGTCAACGGGGGGCGCCGAGGCGCCCTCGGAGCTGTCCGCGTGCCGGAGGTGGGACCGCTGAAGCAGAAGCTGGAGGAAACAGGACGGGGGGGAGGGGCAGGGGAGGTGAAACTCATTGGCCCTCAAACTCCCGCAGAGGGCCGGGAGGCAGAGGCCTATCGCTGATTGAAACGCGGACGGCCCCGCGCGCACGGAAAGCTCGCCGGGGTTTATTTGACGCGGTGGCCTGGAAAATTTATGGGGGGAACATGTCGAAATGATATATACATATATATATATATATATATATATATATATATATATATCCTGTGGAAGCGCTTCATGCACAACTATCTCTCTCTCTCTCTCTCTCTCTCTCTCTCTCTCTCTCTCTCTCTCTCTCTCTCTCTATCTCACTCTCTCTCTCTCACTCTCTCTCTATCTCTCTCTCGCTTTCTCTCCCTTCGTTCAGGACGAATGTGTAGCATTTATTCCCCGAGTTTTCGTTGAATTTTACGAGCCGCTGATGGAGCGCGCAAAAGGTCGCCAGAAAATTATTACTACTGTGTGTTTTTTTTTTATTTTCCTTTTTTTTTAACGAAATTTTTGTAAACGTTACGGTTATTACTTTTGAATTCATCCAGCGTGCACGAATATCCGCCGTTCCATTTTGCAAGAACTCGAAAAAATATATTAAATTGTTAATTTTCTCTTTCCTTTTTTTTAAGCATAATAGTAATCTAAAGTAAGTAGTAATATGGAGGTTTAATCGTACGTGGAAAACAGCGCACATTTATTGCGTGTTAGAAAAATCGTACAGAGCCGAGCGTTAAACGGAATTGTAAAAGAACATATATAATAAATAGATTTTTTGTTTCGTATAGATTTAGCCCGAAGGTTGCAACGTCGGAAAAACTAATGTAAAGTTGACAAAGGCCGACATACTTTCTCGACGTGCAGTAATAAAAATTAATTAGTACATTAATTTTGCAGCTAACATTATTCGATATACCTTTTGTAAATTTAAGGTAATTGGAAATTAAAAACAAAAAGCAAAAACAAAAAACAAAATTATAAAATTTCAGAATTTCTAGCGCATGATTTCGAACGAGACTTCTGAAAAATTTTATGTGCACGATAAAGTGGTGACCCTATTTTATAATATAGCCGGTGTTTTAAATTAAATTGCTCTCAGCGAAATTTCGCAGGTAATATACATATTTTAAATGCAGGACAATACATAAAACGAAATTCTTTTTTTATTTTTCAGTTTTTTTTTTTAAAACCTCCACTTCAATGAGAATAAAGTAATTTAATGATTTTAACTCACTCTTTTTTTACCGTCACTCAATTGAATGCCTCCCCTGATTTTATTTTATAAGTTATGAACAACCAGTCCTGATAAAGATATACGCTAACGGAAAAAAATACAGCCTCGTATGAATATATATATATATATATATATATATATATATATATATATATATATATATATAAATGTAAATATGAAAGTTCGGTGTCGCCCGAATCGCGCCTGTCTCCAAGCGCGGCGCGGCGCCGACGCATCGGGGAGGGGTAGGGGGCGCGATTAATACTTCATGCGACTCTCGAAAATAAAAATTCCAATTCCAAACGAATCGATGCTTAATACAACTAATAATTTAATTCGCGCGCGCGCGCGCGATCGATGTTAAGTATTTCGCGGCTGTATCGCGCGCGCTTTATCCGATTTTAACGAGCCGACGAGACGGATCGACTGGTGGGACAAAAGATGGAAAATATTTAATGATAGTCGTGGGCGCGACTTTTCCCTAATTCGTTAAATCGCCGTCATTATTGATTTGACGCGCGACGCATACGCGTGTGTACGCGCGTATTAGCCCCACGGCACAAGAACGTCTACTTAATGGTATCGACTCTCGACACCGATCGGCCAACGTGTAATCGAGTTACCGGTAAATTCAGCTGTCCTATGCGCAAAGAGAATCGGCAATCGCGGCGACCGGTCCTTCAAGCCGATATGAAAGAATCTTCGCGCTCCCAATGATAGCCGTTATAGCTATTTAAATCAATGTCTAATTTATCGGCCCGAGCCCGCAAACAATCAGAATCCGCACGGCTCGACCGTAGCCCCCCCCCCCGCCGCGGCCGTAGAAAGTGAGTTTAATCGAAGCAATAATGCGCCCTGACCGTCGCGCGCATATATCCATCAATCGAGCCCGCGATGGGCGCTGCTCGTCGGCGCCCCCACCCCCTATCGACCTCCTCCGTCACTGCCGCGACGCCAAGAAACAATCACCTCGACGACGTAGACCGATGGAGCGGCCGGCGGGGGGAGGGGGGGGAGACGTACGCGCTCTCAGGTGAACACGACGGAAGACAAAGGGGGAGGTGAGGCTTTCGAGGGATACTTCGCAATTGCTTTCTCGATCAGGCCGAAATTGTCGGGGCTGCCGGGAGCCCTGTGTGCGCGATTACGTATCCCTGTGTGTGTGTACGTGTGTCTATACGTATAGTAATTTCGCCGGGGCGCGGCTGTTCGTCTGCTTAACGTGGCGCGTGCTGATGTACCCGGAAAAACAGCGAATTCTCCCTCCTTCTGCAAGGACGAGAAAACTCTATTCTATTCGCTGTCGGCCGAGAGCCTCGTTATTACCGATTTAGCCGAAGAAATATGGTTCTCTCATCCGCTCGGCAATCGATTGCGCCGAGAATTCATACAATGTAAAGCCTATCCGGGGCACGGGATCGCAGTCATTCGCAAGCGTTCATGCGTGCGTGAACTTCGAAACTGTCCATTTATAAATCCAAAGAGATTGGCCACGAATGTCTAGAATTCGGATTTTTTTTTCTGCTTCGGTGAATTTGCGCCAGACTCGGATAAAACTGTTTTTATTCTTTGAAAAATTTGTAAATAAGAAATTATAATATAAAAATAACAATAACGACATATTACGTTTCCTGCGGTCTTATGAAATAATGGTTGCCGATTATATATTCGTAGGAATCGAGACGTCGGACGAGGCAGTTGTAAGTTTCGGTGAATTTGGTGCTGGGGCAGTCAGATTTGTGTATATGTGTGTGTGTGTGTGTGTACATCACTTTGCTTTCCTTTCCAAACCTCCTTCGCGAGCGACGTCAAAGCTTCGCCGCCGTTGAATCACTTTGGAGACTCGAGCCTCTAACTGTCGAAACCGCCCCGAAATTCCCCTAAATCCACGAGCCATCGCCACCCCTTTCCCGACCTCCTATATATATATATGTACGTATGTATGTATACGTTATAATCACCGATACTTAACGAGCCGCCGCGATCGGAGCTCGAGGGCCTCGTCGAATTTAACGTACATGCGCGCGCGCGCTTTGTTTACCAAGCCATTGTCGCCGCACGAGGGTTTCATCGGCGGCGCGTCGCCGCGGCCCGCGCGTTATTCGCCTGAGCCACCGACGCAGGAGGGCTGGGCGGGGCGGGGGTGGGGCTGGGGCCGTCAAAGGCAGCGGTGGCGCTGGAAATGCATTCGAGAGGCGTCCGGTCGATAAACTCAAAGACGCGCTCCCTCGCTCGCTCGCTCGCTCGCTCGGTGTCGCGACTGCAGCCGCGCTGCGGAACGGGATACCCGCGCGCGCAGACAAACACAGGCGCGCGTTCTCACACCGAGCGGTTTTACAACCGCGAGACCTCCGCGCTACTCTCTCCACACACACACACACACACACACACTCGGCGTCTATAAGACGCGAGGGAGGGCGTCTCTCTATTCGCCCACAAAGACCACTTTTACCCACCCTTTAACGCGCTTTAATGTTTCGCTTGAGAAAGCCGAAGAATATCGCGACTTCGGTGGGTGGCCAGGGGTGGGGGGTGCGGCCCGCTCGCGAGCCTCTTCAAAGCTCCGATGCTTCTCTATCTCTCTCTCTCTCTCTCTCTCTCGCCCTCGCTAGCGCGAGAGTACGAAAGCTTTATAGTTTACGCCGCAGTCGCGCTCGCGCACGCTCCGCGAATGTCAAAAAGCGAAGAGGCGCCGTGGCTTTAAAGTCTCACGGGGTTGCGCGCCGGTGTGGGCCGCGCGGGACGCGGAAAATATACTTGTGCGGCTGCGTAAGCGCTTTCCTTCAAAGAGGCTAACCTTCCTCCCCCTCCGACCCGCATGTGTGCGCGAGTGTGTGTGTCTTTGCGCGGGTCGGATTTACGCGCGGATCCTGGCCTGCCATAAAGGAACGAATGAAATTGGAAAACGGGCGGCTACTTGGTAAATCGGAATCAGAGAAATTCCATTGCCTCTGGAGGACGTTGCAGTTAGACGAGTAGTTTTCTTTTTTTTTTCTTTTTCTTTCTTTTTAAAGACGATGAAATTTATATCTTGCACTTTTATAGTGTAATCAGAGAAGCATTTCATTGTATTAAAAAAACTTGTATTGCTTTGGTTTTTAGTAACATTTTTCTACACTAGACGTTAATCATGCACCAATACGAAAATTTTTAATAAGTTTTCTTGCATTTAAAGTATTTTTAATTTTTATTATATAAATTTACTTTCAAATAAACTATATCGCAATTATGACTTATCATTTAAAAAATCTATTAATCTAGATCTGCATATAGATTCATTTGAAAAGTCAAACTCAAAAGTCATTTGATCCTATTATTTAGTTATTTAGGCTAACATTTGAAAAATCGGTTATTCAATACGAATTAATAGTGCAACAGAGACGCAAGCTTTAGCGTTGGTACTACAGGTGAATATAACAATGTCAAGGTTTCGCTCGTTTAAAAAAAACGAAAATTAATTTCTTAACACCTGCTAATTATTTTCAAATTCAAAAATTGTTAGTATTACAGAAAAGCGACAGCGAAATTCTACATTTATAAATCATTACCGTTTGACTTTTACATTTTCGAAATTTCACCTAGTTTTTATGATCAATAATTCGAGAAAGACAATTAATACGAAACTAAAACAATTTCTAACGTTCATTATGAAAAGTGAAATTATTTTCTATAAAAGAATAAAAAAAAAACATGAAATTTGATCACTTAAATTCGTAATACAATTGTCATTAATCGTCAATAATAGCAAATAATCAGCAATTATACTAAAAAACGGATAATACAAAATCTTTTAAATCCGACAGTTGTGAATCGAAACATGCAAGAAACAAGCCGAGACTTTTCTCCGCAACTATGACGGAACGCGCTCGCGCGGCCCACGTACGAAATAGCCGGCTTGGCGAACTCGATATTAAGCGGCCTATAAAACGGCTCGATCGTTGCGCGCACCAGCGAGCGAGCATCGCGCCACGCGCGTCTCCCCGCCCCCCCTCCCCCCATCCACCGAATCCAGCATCAAAGCCGTCTACGTAATTTAAGATTTACGGCGCAATAATCCCACCCTAAATTCCGGGATGGTTGGCGGGAGGGGGTGGGGGGGAGTTAAGACATACACATGCACGTACACATACACAGGGGAGGGGGCTGCATCCGTAATAAATATTAAGTGCCGCGGTCCGGGTGGCGTCACGGGACGAGCCCGAAGCCCCGGCAAGGTGGGGGTCCCCGTCGCAATTTCGATGCCACCGCGCACGATATAAAAGGCCTCGGTAATCCACTGGCCGATAAAGCGACCGAACTTACTCCCCGCGCCGCATGCGGAATTTTAGACGGAGGCGTGCCGCAGGTACGCTTTCCCGATCCTCTGCGTAGTCGTCCATCGATCCGGCCGACTCGGCGGCGGAGAGGTGCGGCAGGGGAGGGACGGAAAAAATGAAGAACGAACGAGGACGCGATTGCCGCCGCCCCGTTCTGGCTGGGCTCCGATCGAGCAACTGCGCGATTTTCGCGTTGGCCCGACCGGGCTGTTAGACGCCGCGCGTAATTACGAATGCGGAGGAATGACGTCGACACGAGGCCCGCGCGCGTATGTGTGTAAAGTCGAGTATTTCAATTTTTCTAGAACAACCTGTAAATGAAATGGGCGATAGTTACTCCGTTCTGTTTGGTTTGTATTTTTAAGATTAAAGTAAGCGTATTAATAAATTGTTTAGAAAGAGAGTTTCCCTGGTAGAAAGGCATTCTATTTTTAAGGTATAAACAAGGTATTTTCAAATGAAGATCTAGCTAGTAACAAGGTATATTTGTTCGGTAGTAAATAGGAAAATTATAGTTACATTGTTAAAGCTATTTTTTAGGTATTTAATAGCTATAATAGTTAGTTTAGAGTAAATATATTTTACGTTTCCAATAAAGTTACCTTGAAACTAGGTATGTGTTACCTATGGAAACTGAAATTATTTTTAAAAATAGAAAATAGGTTGTTTTTATTCCTTTTCATCTAGTCATTCCCTAGATGATGGGCAATTAATATTTTGGTTATGGAATATCGTGTGTGTGTGTGTGTGTGTGTGTGTGTGTGTGTGTGTGTGTGTGTGGTTATGACTAAACTTTATCTTAAACCAAGGTTAAGCAAGATATAACATATAACCTAGCTAAAAAATTGATATCGTTATCATGCTTTCTTATATAAATTCATTGACGTTAATCATTATTTTCATGAATTAATTATAAATGTTTCTCAAGTTCATTTCGAAGTACGTTGGTTCTATATACCTTATACATCTACATACATATAGAAAGCATTGACAAAGCTTACAGATTCATATACAATATTTGTTATACTTATGTGAAGTTATAATCGGAATGATATACTAACCAAGATAATGCTTTACCACTTGCGGGTATGGCAAATTATCAGAAATTCTGTATGAACACTTTCCATAAATTCAAGTTATGAATTATAATTATGAACTCAGCATGATTTTTAATTTAAAAAATTAATTTTATTTTATAAAATTTCAAAAATTTCAAATGATATTATTTATTTTATAAATAAATAGGATGGAATTACTAAGTAACAACCAATAATTCAAGCCGGTATAAGACTTCAAAGAATAGAATGTTTTAATTAATTGCTTCATGCGAAATTTTCGGTATTAAATAATAAAAGGAAAATATTTCCAAAACTAATTTATTACGTATAATTTTTAAGATGACAAAATCGAACGACCAGCAAACTTTATTATTACTTTGTAATTTTTTAAAATTATTATTTTCCATATCTTATGATTTTTCTGTTATTAAATAATCAACATAATGTTATAATATTAAATAAATATTAATTGTGAAATAAATTGCTCATTTACTAACCAGAAACAAGGTTCAAAACAACCTAGCTTCTACCTAGTTTCTACCTAATTTCTACCTAGTTTTTCACTAGTTTTTAAACCTAGTTTCTACCTTTTTCTTAATTTTATTGACGACGTTCACATTTTGCATTCTAAGATTTACCTTGTTTCTAGCCACAATGATTGATTCTATTTTACAACCTAGTAACTACTTTACAGCCTATTAAAAATTGTTAGATTTCTACCAGGGTTTTCGTAATAATAAAAAAACACCCGGACGCCAGAAGTCCGATAATATTGGAAATATCCTTGTTCAGACCAAAATATCTAAAAATTATTAAATATCTGCAGCTAAAGACACATTATGTTTCCTTACCGTAATCATGATAATTAATTTTAGATAATAATTTTAACAATAAAGTTTGCTTTCAACTATTCTAAAGAATTTTTAAATAACTGGCATAGTTCTTAATAGTATAGTTAAAATTGGCCAATAATGTCCAGATTTTCAGATATTTCAGATTATGTAGTTGCAAAATATCGGTTTTGTCCATTTTTGAAGTTATGTATGAACCCGCACAGATTTTTCTATCAAGAGCTATGATAAATTTAATAGGATACGTTCCGTAAAGAAGGACATATATACAATATATGTCGAATCTTTCTAATGAACGTTATATCTTAGAGAATATATACATGGTGGTGGCATCTCGTGTTAAAACGCTGAGAAAAAGCGCGAGGGAGAGGTCCAAGTTATCGGGTTTTTCGGTCTCTTTCGTACAATTACCAAGATTTGTTAAAAGTTTCTGGTTAAATCCGTCCTCAAGATGTAAGAAAGTAAAGAAAGAAGAAGCAAGAAGCAAACAAAACAAGCCAAACACACGTTAAACTTTCAATCAATCACAGTAATTGTATGAAAGGGACAGAACAACTCCATAACTCGGACCATCCCTTAGTCCCTCCATTTATACATAGTCTCCATGTATATATGCTCTAAGAGTTATATTTGAGAGAAAATGATGATACTTTACTTACAGTCTGTCTAAGAGTACTGATATCAAATTTGAACACGAGTTTGAAAAATTTACTCTTATTAGGGGGTAACACTTGCTACTCAGTACTTAATACTAAAAAACTCTACAGACGATTTTTCGACAAGCGATTTGAAAGCGCCTGACTAGTATAAAATCATAATTTTTGGAAAATGGATATCTCAAAATTCTCTGGAGTACCTCTTGAATCGTCGACTATCATCTTCTCGACCCTATGTGGCTTTTGCGTGTCGTCAGAGTCGAGTGTTTGAGTAAATGTAATTGCACACGTCGCTCGGAAACTTGGCTCGCGACAAGTAGCCTGACTTTGATGAAAAATACACTCGTCGAAGATCGAAAAATGCCAATGCGTAATATCGAGAATGCATGGTCCGAGCTTAATTATCGAGCAAACTGCTACCTTCGGCGAGGTACGTTGGAAAAACATTTTTTTCAATCTTCGTTCTTCTAATTTTTTTTTTTTTTTCGCTACATTTTGTCACGTTATAAAGCATCGCCAATGTCGACGATCCCACTCGCGCGTATAATAAGAAAAAGGCGTCCTTCAGTTGCCGTCCATTCAATAATATAGACGTGCGCGCGTGGGCGTCGCGAGAGTTCGAGTAGCGGCGCATCAAAGCGTATCGCCCCTCTACCCGCCGCGTAACGGACGCGAGGGCGTGGGCGGCCGGCGCTCAGTGTGGACGGACTGGAGCTCTCAATCTCCGACCCGCATATCTATATATATATCTAATATATAGACGCAACACTCGAGCGCGTTGTCGATTTTCGAGAGTCAGTGCTATGGACAGAGCCTCGCGGGTATATATATATATATATATATACATATATATTACCCGGACGAATTCTGCGCGATCTCCACTCCCCCCCCCCCCAAGCCCAGCTCGTGTTTGCCTTGTTTCGTGCCGAGGGAATCGCGATATACGGCCGGTTCGATGGTTATTCGCCGAGGCTTTCCCCGCTCGGTCTGTGTGGCGCCCCCCCCCCCACCCCGGCTCAATCATACTTTGACTCTGTCGGAGACTGAGTAGCCTGCAAAGTTTATCGCACGGGGACGGAGGGGGCTGTCGCGCGTAAAATCTTGCTGGTACTTTCGCTGAAAATGCGCGGAGGAGATGCGGCGTGACTCGTGCGATGGGTAAGTGAATAATTTTTGGTTAAAAAAATAAAAAATCTGAAGCAAAGTAAAAAAAAAATATTTGTTCTTTTCAAAAATCTGAGATGCAGAGTGCATTTATATTATTTTATATTAGGCAAAGATGTTCAAAAATACGTTTAAAAATTAGGTAGAAAAAAATTAGATAATTGTAGCAATAGTGGATAAATTGGCATAACATCTAGGGAAATACTTGTCTGTAATAATAAATTCGAATGTTCTTAAACACATGAAATTGTCATAGTCATATGCCAATTAATATTTAGAGAGTATTTTTCTAGCAATTTATATATTAAATAATAGATTTAAATAAACTCAAAGGAAACAATTCCTAATATCCGTTTATTAATATATCTAATTTTTGATATATCGCACTAACAACAGTACTTTGTATTTGTATAAATAAATTAAAATCTTAAGATAAATCATTGTCAAATCTATTGTATGTTTAATTACGAAATTCAGCCATTAGTTAAGAAATTTATCCGCGAAGACAATTGAATTATTATTTAACCTCATTATGAGAAATAGACTACACTAGAAATCACTATCGCATTTTCGATAACATAATTTCAGAAAAAATTGTTTGATTATTTAACCTGACTGAAGGGTAATGAGTGTGCAGGAAAAATCGCTATGTTATTCTAGACAACATAATTGAAAAAAGTAATCATAATTGAACGATTTTTGTCTCTTTAATCGCTGAACTTCAATTCAACATCAACGTTATTCAGTGATAAATAAGTAGTTTATGTATCAAGAACAAAAAAAACCTGATTGAAGAATCACTTTTTCTCAGCATCCCAGCAATAAAAGAGCGCTTAAATTGTGAAGAGTTGCAACGATCATCTTTTCTTTGTTCCTTATTCTTAATGGCACAAACAGTGTTATTTTGTTTGAAACTATCAAGACTAGAATACAAAATAGATATATATATATATATATATATATATATATATATATATATATATAAATTATTGATGAGCTTCACTGCTTATTGACTAAAAATATCACTCTAAATTTACATTACCGAGAATTCGGGCGACTATCGCACCCCGGCTCATCAACCTCGTATCGTGAAAATTTTTTCATTGCATAAGCATGAAAAAAAGGCAGAAGATAACTGCCGTATTCGCGTGCAATACTGTTCGCGGTATAATGGGGCAAAGTGCCGCGTTCAAAACGTATCTGTACACACAAACATACACACACACACACACACGCACACACACACATATGCAATAGCTGCAGAATAAGCAAAATAAAAGGAGCAAGCGAAAAGTTTCTAAAAGTCCGCGCGATGCGCGACGGATAGGAAGAGCGGTGATTTTTCACCAACTGCCGACTCTAGCGGTGGGAATTTAAACGTGCAAGAGAACCCGTTTATAGAAAAAAAAAATTGACAAAGCAAATTTTTGTTTTTTCTGCTTTTTTTCTGTCTTTCATATAAACGTACTCTGACGCCCGGGATTATTATAATCCACGGAGTGAGTCCAAATATAAAGCAGCGAAAAAAGGAAAACGCAACTTTCCTTTTCTCATTGCCGTTATCGAGTTTGTATCGGTAATACTCGTTAAGAGCTTTCTTGGCAATACTATTTAAAAATGACAGAGACAGAGAGAGAGAGAGAGGGGGGGCTACAATAAGGTAGCTTAACGTTGTAATGAAAAATTAGGCGATCTTTCGTTCAGCCGGTCCCGGTTTTGGACACCGGCCAACTGGTAAATCGGTGTCTTTTTGTTTGAAAAAACAAAAAAATCAACGGTATTAAGGTATATTGGAGTGATTTTTTTTTGCATCGATCCGCGCGGAATGTAAAAACTAAAACTCTGCTTCGCTAATGGAAAATGCGTGAATATACTCGATGAAATAAAAGAAAAGCTCGCTCTTATTCTTAACCTTTGGGGGGGGGGGGATCTTTCCCATTCAATTCGCAAAATATATGCTTTTTTCAGAACGTTGAAATAAATACTAAAAATATTCCATTCGCACCTACTATGTCAGTACTCAGTCGTTCAATTTAAGGATTAAAAACCGACTCTTACACTTTACTAATTTCATCTCTTGGCATTGAAATTTGCGATTCTACAAGCGTTAGTTTTTTCAAAAAATGTTTTTTCATCGAATGAAAATTCATCGGTACCCCCTGGTAAACTGGGCGGAACGTATTTTTTTGGGGAAAATTTTTTAATGGCCGATTTTCGGACCTTCAATCAGGGATCCGATGCGCAGCGTCAAGTACTAGCCGCGCAAGATTCTATTATTCATGGACGGCGTTAAAAATTCAGTGTTACTTCTCGAGGTTTGCCGCGCAGACGTTTTCTCATCATTATTCAGCCAGCGTTCTTCAATAATCGATACGGACAGAACGAGTATAAATCACGGATGCATTATTTTTTGCAGAAAAAAATTTAAGCAAAAAACAAAAGCCACAGCTGTGGAAAGTGCTTTAAAAAACGGGCAGTCCTCTATATATACGCACATACACATATATACAAATATATGTATATATATATATATATATATATATATATATATATATATCCAACTCCAATAAACACCGCGCATCGTCCGCGATCCGGACAAATATCGCGATCTGACGATAAATCCCCGCGAAGCGAGTTGGCGGTGGTGGGCAATTCCTCCAATTCGCCCTGCCCCACACATACCGCTGGGACAAACTTTGCCGCGCTCCATATAGATCGATAACGTTTGGGTTTTGCTACGACGCCCCTCGTACCCCCCCCCCTCTTTCCCTTCCAGCCACCGACGCCCGGTCGTCCACCTCCACTGGAGCACCTCTGCCGGTCCATCATCGGGAGCTCGGAAGCCCTCCTAATGCAACTCATTCCCTTTACACGCTCCGTATAAATATATATATATATATATATATATATATATATATATATCCCGTCTGCCTTTATCCCCTATGCATATTAATGTAACGGCTTTGGGCTGTGCTTTCGGTGTATATATACTTCGCTACGCAGTTAATTACTCGCGTACATACCAACCCCCTTCTCTCTCTCTCTCTCTCTGTATGAGAAAGTTGGGGATATAGAATATTTTGGAGCAACGCCCTGTACAGAATAAAAAGCCAAAGAGCCTCGTATATACGCGCATGTGTCTGTGCGCGCGCGCGCGCGCGTGTACATCGTATATTAGACCTGTGGCGCCACCGCAAAGAACGCCGTGCAACGCTGTGACCGTATAGAGAGACTTTATTATAGAGGGACCAAGATGAGTGGGCGCGCGCGTGCGACGCTTTGGCGTAAGATTTATCCGTCGTATCCGTTGGCCGTCGACCGCCAAAAACTCGCGGACGCAGAGCCATGAGTAGTTTTATACGAATACGCGCGCGCGCAACGTCTACGGCGTGGTCGGACGAAATTTGGAAATTTCGGCTGGCAACCGTGTGTACAGGGTCTAGAAGATGTAATGTTAACCAGGCATGCATTTTTTTAGCACGGCATTATGAATGAAAAAAGATTCGTGGGAAAATAGCAAAGTTTGATGTGAGGAAAAAAAATCGCTTAGAGCCCACTGTGATTATTAAGGTCATTTACAGATTTGTCATATCAGTAAGAGTCCCTATCCCTCCCCTCCCGCGATTCGAAAAGAAATTCTGGGCTCAGCTTACTGTTACATGTATTACAACCGTTAGATCTGTTAAGGTCATGAGTAGATAAATCCTACTTTTTTATTCCTTGACAAGGAATGAAAAATATCTCGGAGAAATAATCTTTGAAGAAAGCTTTTTCAGATAGGAGCTCCTTCGACTTGGCGAAAGAAATATTTTATCAACTTTTCGTTTGGCCTTTCAAAGAAGACTCGATCGCTTTAAAAAAAAAAAAAAAAAGAAAGAAAAGAAAACAACAAAAAAGGAATTAAACGTATGATTCTTATGATATGTAACCGATATCAGATGCGACGCACTATCTAAACGCAGAATCTCCCTCAATTCCCGATTACGGAGTTTTTAGTTAAATAGGGGGAGCTCGGGGGCCGAGGCAGTTTCATCAGTCATTTGCTAATCACAAAACCCCGCGGCTCTTTGCATTCTCTCCTCGTGTAAAGAGATCCTATCGAATGTTCCATAACTGTACTGTCACCTCTGTTAGGCCTTGATTATCCATACAAAGCACGAATTTCGCGGCGCGCTCGAGGCGTGAAAACGCTCGGTTAATTTAGACCCGGCGGATAATCAACGGCTCTGAGCTCTTTAAATAATCGCAGCCCGCGTCCACGCGACGCGTCGTGTAAAAGAAGCGATGCATTGGGGAAGAGGAAGGCGCGGCCTCGGCGAATTCATTTGACCGGGGCAGCGTTGCGAATCTTTTTCTTTTTTGGGGGGTAGGTGGGAGGAAATCGGGAGAATTCGGTCGACCCGGAGGAATTATCGCGCTCTCCCGGATGCGACGCGGTCGGTTTTCGCGTCGGGGCCGAGGTTTCTAAAGTACTGTACATGGAAGCGGAAAACGTTGAGGGGCGGCGGGGGCGGGAAGGAGAGAGGCGGCGAGAGCGAAGCGTTTATAAAATAATCAAGCCCGCGCGCAGCGCTCGAGGTTCGCCTCCGCTCGCCCCGTTCCCGTAAAGAAAAGCAAATTTCAAGATAGCTGTATCTCGCCCCCCCTCTCTCTCTCTCTCCCTCGCTCGCTCTCTATATCACCCACCCCCAACCACCCTTCTGTGGATGCGCTCTTCGGCTTTCATAACGCGTCGTCTCGCGGTTTAGGGTGTAACTCCGGTAAGGGGAAAAGGACACCCCGCTTTCCCCTTACCGTTCCCCCCTCCCCTCAACCGCCACGCTTGGGAGCGCTATTTTCTCCGCTCCCGGGGCGTAAATAGCGACTCCGCCCCTGCACTCTATTTAACGGGCGTTAGGGACGAGGCGCCCGGCTCCTTTTGTGGCTCGAGCGATATTTTTATTTTTTTAAAAGGATATTTCCAGGGGGAGTTTTTTGTATTTTATTTTATTTATTTATTTTTTTTTTTTTTTTTGATCTTTCATTTTCGCTTTGCCTTAGCGTCATCGCGTTAACGCGATAAAAAGGGGGATGTCTTGGGAAGTCGGCTAACTTGAACTAATGATTCGCTTTTCAAAAAAAAAACTATATAACCGAGTAATTATTGCAGAATTTCAGAGTTGACTTTTTAAATTACGTAAGATATCGCCGTAAGTAAGATTTATCAATGCGATAAAAGAATTCAATGGACGCGGCGCGTGAAAATTTTATCTTCGAATATCGCGTCGCGCGACCGCGAGATGATTTATGATGATGTGTGGCTTTATGGAAAAAAGAATGGATTACATATAAAGCCAGTCAAAGCGAAAAATTATTATTGCTTGTTTTAACTCGGCGTATATTTATTGAAATTTTCCATTATTTCGAGCCCTCGTATAAACAATGCGCGCACCAGATGCGCGAACTCGATTAATTACCAGTTAAATTATAAAGTCACGTTTTAATATTCAATTGGCATTCGGAAATATCTGATGGAAATTGAAACAATTATTCCATCCTCATTAAATAATCATTCCAAATGTATTGGGTCTGCGCGCAAATCAAGTGTGTATATATGTAGAAAGAGAGAGAGAGAGAGAGAGAGAGGGAAATAAGTTTTCATACCGTATAAAATTATTATATTTATGGATTTTTAAACTAATTATTACGAGCAGTGCGAGGAAACATGGAGATGAAAAAATTGTAATTCGACTTTATAGAACGTATATGCCGGAGTAAACGTCTTTGTACATCGCTAGTCTTCAGAAACTTGCTCGAGCTCTCCCCCTTGTTGACTGGTAATTTTTCAAAGTCGTCCTATTCTAAGTTGTTTTGGCGAGACTATATATATATATATATATATATATATATATATATATACATTGACCGGGTTGAAGTGTAATGGAGAAAAAGCAGGCAGCAAGTCCAATCACTCCCCCGTGTAGCGATAGGAAAGTGAAAAGTTTTCATATTATGCAAATCATTTATTAGATTTATATATATATATATATATATATATATATATATATATATATAATCAGTGATAAGATATCGTATAGAGGATTCTATATACCAAGTGTATTAGTAAATTGTTTTGTACGATTGAGATAAGTTGTTTTTACTCGGGCAGAAAGATAGCCGCATGAAATATGTATAGATGTATCTACATGCACAAAAAATCTTTTTTCATCCTTTCCATTTGTATACTATAAAATAATCAAGAGGCGAGCGTTTGAGTGTCTTGTCGGAAAAAGAGTATTTATTATATCAGAACAAAACGAGGTTCTGTTATTACGCGCAAAACAAAGATCTATTCAATAAATTGTTAAATAAGTATGATATTTTTATATAAAGGACGGTGACAAAATTCTAGTCAAGGAATAGCAGAATAAGTTCTATAATTGTTTTATGCACGATTGCGCGGATATTCCCGCGTCCTCCGTCCAATAACTTTTCGAAGCTCAAACTTTAACTATCGCCGAGCGAGTGTCAATGATCTCGTGTAGATTTCTATTCGCCCCGTTCAGTCTCCAACGATTCTCCCGTCTTTAACCGACTATTTTCAAATTCAGAATTTGTAAATGTTTTTAAGCGCAGTTCGAATTAATGCTTTTCCGCCCCGCTGGAAATAATTCTCCTTGGCAAAACTTCTCGCCGTGAGCCGCCGCACTCCGCTAAATGAGTCAGATTCGCGCCCCCAGGTAACTCGGTAAGAACTTTCAGCAAAGTCCGTTAACTTTTGGCCGAGTCCCCGTATGCATTCCTGCACTCGACATGCTAGGAATTTTCGAAATTTTACGGGATTCCGTAAATTATTAGGCTTTGCTGGAACTTGACGGAATTCAGAGGAACTTTATTGGATTCTGCTGAGCGTTGACGTATTTTGCTGAAATTTTCCATAAATTCAGTAACATATTAGCATTTTGCGCATGCTGTCAAATTTCTCGAAAAGTTTCTGGACTTTGTTGATTGCTGATGGAATTGCTAGAAGTTGCCGGTGGCCGCACGTTTTAGAAAAATCTGGAACCGTCCAGCAACGATTGTCTGGTATCATGCATTAACTAGAAAAATCAGGTGGTTTAACGATCAAAAATAATAATAATAATAGTGCATCGAACAGGTTTACCTATACTGTGATTGGTTAGAGATTCGGATCAATTGTGCTGTTTGTTCGTGTAAAATTAAGTTTCTTTAGGAAATTAATCGATTGTTCAATTCTCTACAAGTTCTGCAATAGTAATCGGAATTCGCGGAATGCCATTTTTAAGATTGTAAACAGCGATCTCGCCTACACCCACATCAACTTTCCAGGCTGACAGGTCGGAGCAACAAGTTTGTAAAATTTCCTACGTCCCGCTATCGTGCTCTACCACTTTACCAGACACTGGGAGCGCCAGAAGCCCTCCCCTTCGCCCTTCCAATCGAAACTTCCACGTGGCTATATACAAATGTATGTATATATGCATATACGTAAAACGTAAGCCGTTTACCATAATATCCGACTTGATGCGAGATTAGAACAAACGCGGCATTATCGAAACTTTCGGGCCCCGCGCTGGGTCGTGTATATATATATGGATCTCGTTCTGTGTTCTCGACCCAGCGCTCGGGGCGACTGGTCCCACACGAGCATTCTCCTCCATCCCCCCTCCCTCCTCGACCACCTCTGAAATTACAGTTCGAAGGGTATTTGAATGTAAATTTTGAACTTTCGGTTCACGGGCGAGGGATCGGGGGGAAGGGAACAAGACCGAGGGATATAAGTAGATAAGCGAAGTGAGAAAGAGAGACTCGCGTGGATATACGGGAGAGTCTAAAATATCGGTTTACGCAAAGTCGGGAATTCGATCGTTTTCAAAAGGGTGGGGGGGGGGTGAGTGCGGGAGTACGCCGGAGTTAAGTGAAACGCGCGGATGCAAATTAGGCGTATATCTATACATGTCTCTTGGAGCATAAGTCGTTTAAGTAAAATTAATGAAAATCGCAGGAGTTATTTACCAAGATATACATCGGCTCCGACTCACCGAGCAATCGAATAAAATAACAACGAAGCGATCCAATAATCCCGTATCTAAATAAGGGTTAAATTCAATTTTATCACGATAATGCTCGAGACGACGGATTGCTACATTGTTCTTTTTCTTTGCATATTCGAAACCGCTCGACACCTGACAATGTCCGCGATACGACGTTGAATAACTCATATGCACTGCTTTTCAAAACCAACATTTCGCTCTCTTCGTTCAGGATTTTTCGAATCGCTGACATGCCCATTCAACATTCATCGGCTCTCTGAAATTTTTATAGGTGAACGAGATAACTAGGAAGCAGACCCGGAAATACAGACACACACACACGCACACACATTTAGATTTATATATATATATATATATATATATATATATATATATATATATATATACGAATGAGCGTAGTCGCCATTTTGAACGCATCGCTACTGCGGTTCCGCTTCCTTCAACCTCTGTTTCACATCTTCGTTCCCGCTCAGATTTTTTCCATTGTGCCTAACGGAAAATGGGGAGGGAGGCTTGAAACTTTCCACGCTAAGTATTCGCATCCAAGCAGCCCGTTTACCAACACCGTAATTCCTCATTCAATCGTATAGATGAAGGTCCGTTCGAACCGCCGACGGGCGAAGAAACGACGGCGCAGCCGGGTCCAGCGCTCGCCGCCATCCCGATTAGCCGAGGAAAAGGGAGACGAGCCGAGGCCGTGCGCTTTTTGCGCGTGCGCGCGCGCGCGCATACGCCGCGTCGCGCGCAATTAACGACAGCGCGAAAACGCCGCTTGCTCTCCCCCCCCCCCGCCCTTCTTCACCCGCGACTACCCCAAGCGTCGAGTCAGAATTTTCAGCGCCTGCCTCCTCCCTATCCCCCTCCTCCGGGTCACTCTCGAAATTCCCCCGACGCGTATTAATGATAGATGGCGCCGAGCGAGCCGACTGTTTTATCTATCCCAAGCGCGCGCGCTCGTCGCGCCGGGGGAAAAACGCGAAGAAGTGCAGTGTAATAAATTCACGAGAGATCATCCGTATTGTTTAGGACGCGCATGGGCGCGCGCTCTTCTGGAGAGATAGAGAGAGAGAGAGAGATAGAGAACAGACAGAAACAAAGAGATAGAGAGGGAAAGAGAGAGAGAGAGAGAGAGAGAGAGAGAGAGAGAGACAGAGCGAAAAGGCGAGAGATAGAGGGGGAATGGCAACAATATACGCAGATGTACAGAAAGAGAGAGGAAGACAGAGAGGGCCCGCGAAATTTGCCCGCTTTAATTATTCAAGTGAGGAGCGCGAGAGAGCGGCGGTGTACGCATTTTCTCCCCCGCTCCACCCGTATACCACTTACGGCTCTCGTGTTTTTCGAACCCCCGCACCTCCCCCTGGCCCGCCCGGCTCTCCACTCCGACTGCAATATACTTCTCTCGTTTCCGCGTAAAATCCGAAAAACTCGTTTGCACGCGCCCACGGACTGCGCTCGGGTGAGAAGTATGCGCTAACGCGTTTACCCTGTACGCGATATATATATATATATATATATATATATATATATATATATATATATATATAGTAGGAGTAAGTGTTATATATGCGCACGGCACGCTCCGGTGAAGCGCGTCGAGCGCAGAGAGATCGGAAGATCGAACCACGCGTTTCTACCATTGAAACCGACGCGGGCAGGCCGATCTATGTGTCCGTGGTGATGAGTGTTACTATATACATATGCATACGTGCCCGTGCGCGCGCGTGTCTGTGTATGAATGTTGAATGTACGTCTGCACCCTCGCGTGCACGCGTGCATCGTACGTGTGCGGCACGACGCGCAAGCGTCGGCCCAGAAATTTCGGCCGACCGGACTCGCGCTTCGCTACTTAGTCGAGCGATCCCGCGCGCCTCCGAGCGTAATTACGCGCACTCGCGGCTTTCGGATTCGCGCTGCAGTCCGAGCGTTATAAGAGTTGCGAGGTGCCGTTAATTAAGCGAATTTAACGGTGGCGGGCTTTCCAACGCCAAGCGATGCATTTTAATATGCGCCTCGTGCTTCTCAGTCGAACAATTGTATTTTTCATGCCACGAGACATGGAACGTAATAACGAAACGGCGTCTTTTGTACTTGTAGTTAACGAGCAGAGAGGCCGGGATTCGTTCTCGGCGCATCAAGAGCGATTGGAAACGTTATAGATTGGTTTACAGGGGAGAGTTCTAGCAACTTATTCTGTATAATTATAACGCCGTACCACATGTACTATAACATATATTTACAACAAATTTCTTTGCTCAGACTGCAATTTAGATATATATATATATATATATATATATATATATATATATATATATATATATATATATATATATATTCTGTTTATTTATATATTTATTATGTATTATATCCTGTTTACTTCACATTTATTCCTGTATATTTATTTGTATGGCGCAAATTTGTTTCTCGTTATAAGAATGTTCTTTTATTTTTCACGAACATGTATAAGGTAAATTATTAACGATGGCTCATTTTGTAAAAAAAAAGAATACATTTTGACCCAAAAACTCCTACTGGATAGAAAACATTGTAAAAGAATTCGAATAATTTGTAATAAATTTTATTTGTACAATTTGATGATAGTATAGTGAAAAAAATGCGAAAATTCTGAGTAATTACCAATAGTACACACCTATATCAGGAATGTAATTTGTATTTAATACGAATATCGATGCATACTTAAAGCAACAAATAAAAATAACAAAATTGTTAATTAGGCATATAAAGTAATATCTGTATACCGCGATATTTAAAAATTATAAATTATATAAAAGAATCAGATACAATCGTAAAATAAAGTGTCTCAATCCTGAATTGATAAGGTATTCCTGCTAAAGTATCGCAAAATATTAAATTATTGAAATATTTTTTTTTTTTATAAAATTGTTAAATATTTGAAATAATTTATATATATATATATATATATATATATACAAAATTTCGCACGACTGTAAATATCGCGCGCTCCCACCGTCCCGGCCCCGCGCTACAAATCACTTTTATGCGAGCGCGAGCCGCGCGTCGAATACGTCTGACCAGCGAGGAAATACGGGAGAACGTGAGGAACGGACGCGAGACCCGTGAGGCGAAGTTTTTGCAATCGAAAAAAGAAACAACCAAAAAGCGCCCTCGGCCACGTTGAAAAGGGCCGCGTGCACGAAGGCCAGTACAAAGTGAAAAAAGAGCGTGAAAGGGAAGAAGAAACTGTGGACGCGCTCGGGCCGAGGGGTTTTTTTTTTTTTGCGCTGGCTCGCCGCGCACGTCTGCCAGAGAGTGGGTGAGGGGGGGTTGAGGGGCTTTGCGCGCGTCACTCAGAATCGGAAAATCGACGAGTCATCGGTCGTTTAGGAAAATCGCCTCGCCGCCCCACCCCCCCTTCCGCCGCCACGCACGGCACGTGCGATCGACGAAGCGCCACGCGCCCGGTATAATGGCTCGCAAGCTGGTTATTAACGGCGGATGGGGGATTTCCATTTTCTTTCCTCCCTCCCACCCTTCCCCTCTCCCCCGCCTCTGGAGTCATTCGACGAGAAAACGCTAATAAACGCACGTGTAAGATGTAAAATCTTTTTGTATTTTGTTTTCATTTTTTACCAATGTTTCATACTCGCACACGGGAGTCGCGCGACGACACTGTGCACGGAGAGCCTTTCCGTCCCGAAAATTTGTCAAGGTCGAGAAGCACCGCCGCGAGCGCGCCAGGTTGCTATCATTGCACGAGTTCAATTAATTGACAGAAGTATTTTGCCGACCGTTTGAGTTTCTATGATGCTGGCCAATGCTTGCTCTGTTTTATGATGGTGCCGGAATGACCGGTGGGTCTCCCAGAAGCCCGCTAGAATTCACGTTTACCGACGTATTTTACCACATTAAAGCTCCGAGGGCTTCCTAGTCTCCGAGCATAGAAGTTTGTTCCGATCTGCCTGCCGTGGGCTAATATTCTGAGATATTAGCCGAGGCCGTCGTAATGGCGCCGATCAGTTTCACGTGGTGAAGGAGAATAATACGATTAGTATCTGATGTAAACTGTTCAATTTAAATAGTTAAAATGCTTTTCTATAGTATACTTACGAATGTCCTATATCAATTTTTTTTTATTTTTCCAACATGCGCTTTTTCAATGGGCATAATATCTGCTAACTTATTGATTTATTTAGTTATTTATTGAATTTCTTTTTGCATATTACTTTAGTTTTTTTTTCCTGCTCTAATATTACTTTATTAGTATTTGACTTGTACTAATTGTTATCTTATCTTACATTTCAATAATTCATAATGGGTCGGCGTTTGAGTAATTGATACCCAAGAATATTTAACCAATTTCAACAAAATTTTTACGAAATATCGTTATTGCGAAGCAATATACTTATACTGAAAAATATGTTTGATTCAATGAAAAGCCATCGAACGATGACGTCGCCTAATTCGAAACATTTTTTTGAGAATGTTGCTCAAATTGTTTTCTACTTTTATTTGTAATAAGCGCGAAAGTTTGATAAAATCTTTTATAAAAATACATGACTATAACAATTAATTGAAATATTATTGAACTTGTCAAATAATCAGTATAATTTATACTGCGGGCGAATGTAGACAGAATAAGCTACTATATAGAAATTTATAAAGAACGGCTTTGTTATCCAATGTTGGAGATCAATCTGGTCATCGTTCTTTAACCAGCGCATTGTTTTTTTTTTTTTTTTTTTTAACCAAATTAATAGCCCCCTGTCAGTTTCGCGCCTACAGTTCCACCAAACAACTCGCGCTTCGAACCATGAGTCGATCAATCTCGCATTCTCCTCGCGCGCGAGCGAACGAACGAACGGCGCTCGCACGCGCCCCGTGATCCCCGTAGAGCCGACGCGGTGGCGCTGGCATCGCCGGCAAACGAAAGAGAGCCACGACGCGGCACTTCTCGAGGCCATCGGCCAGCATCCCACCCCCCCTCCCCCGCTTCCCCGGTCGAATGTACGGGGATTAAAAGAGACGCGGCGGCCGCCGAGCGCCGCCGACCGCCGCCAGGGACGGCGGCGATGTGGGGTACGCGCTCGTAAATTAATGCGCATCTGGCCGGGCGCACTCGGCCTCCCACCCTCCCCCTTGGGGAATGGAGCGGAATTCACGATAAGGGTCAGAACGGCTCGAGTCAGCGTACCTCGACTCCCCTTCCCCTTACCCCCGTCCCCCGCTCACGGCGCCCCGTGCGTTCGCCCTTTTTCTCACCCCCTCTCGCCCCTGTTCCTTCCTCACCAATCGATGCGGGCTTGGAAAGGGGAATGAAAGGGGGGGAGGGTTGGAGAGAAAGGGAAGAGGAGCGTATACACACCGCAACCGGGGCACCGAGCGTACAGGGCCGTAACGTCGACGTCGCCGATGAAGTCGAGTCGCGCGGAGTTCTCCTGCTCCCTCCTGCCTCGAGTGTATTACCGAAAACCGAGAAAATCGGGGAAAAGGGGCGAATGGCACACGCTGTCCTTCTTTCCCCCTTCCCACTTATCCCCGGGTGTTTTTCAAAGGCTTTTGTTACGTGCACGTGCGCGTGATCCCCTTTTCGTGTGTATACATATATATATATATATCAAATAGAGATCTGCGGAAATGTTGCGTGCAGCGCCGACATCCGTCTCGGTGAGTCACGACAGGGGGCAGCAACCGTCGCCCCACCCCCACATCCCCCTTTTTGCTTTTCTTTCGCGGCGGGAAAGCTGGCGCGTTCGCAGGCCGGACTCGTCGTGGCCTCAAACAGAAGCCTCGAAGTCATCCTCGAGGATTATTATTCGTATTGTTCGGATTTTGATGCGCCCCCTCGCGCGCCACCGATTCGTGGTGAATGACGCGCGTTACAATTTGTACATGGCAACAATGGCGGTGGGGGCGCGCAACGTCCCCCACCACCCGCCTCGAAAAATCATCGCGCCGGTCCAGGCGACGCAGTAACGCGACCGATGAAAGCAGCGACGTATGCACTCCGATCAATTGGATTCGTAATGCGTGACGAAGGGCAATTTCGCCCCGTGTGCTCGGGCGGCAGCCTGGAAATGTTTTCCGCGCGCGGGTTACGCGGTTAGGGGGGGGGGGGAAGATGTCCCCATTACCGCGGGTGCTCCTCTGCTCTGCGCGACTGGACAATTCGTCGTGGTAAATGCGAAATTCGTTTGCTTATCGCTGTATTTTTCGGCATTCGCGAAAAGTTATCCATCGCCTCGATGGATTATCGAATGGAAGATCATAGAATCACAGAATGTTATTCGAAACTGTATTCGAAACAGTTTAGAATTAACAAATTTTACTTAAGTGGACCGATAGGAAGTAAAATAATAAATATTATAATCGATCCTACGGTTTTAAGCAAACCAATATAATAATGCGAAAAGTTATTTCATTTTACATTTCACATTCTGGAAAAGGGGATATATTGGTTTGTTAAAAAACGACTGTAAAAAACGATAAATATATTTATTACTTGGTTTTAAAAGAATTAAAACCAATATGAATATGATTGCGTATGAATTACCAAGGTCCGCCACTTTAAATCTGACCTCTTTTTCTCGCTGCTATCACTATATTTATATATTCCAGCACTTCATTCTCATTTAGCTTTATATACACTGCAATTTGAAATTAATATGTTACTTAATTGATTTAAGCCCCTTCTTAAGAAAGTAGGCTCTCTCTCTCTCTCTCTCTCCATTTCTCTCGAGTCGTATGAACACAAGAATTAATTGTAGAGAAAGAGAGTCAGAGAGAAGGGGGGGGCGAAGGGGGAGAAAACATCTTTGTTTTATTTCCAAGCCACGTCTTGTGGCGCTGTTAATGTAAAATAATTTTCTCCCGCCCGTGTACACGCAATGAGCCCTCCGGAGCTTTGCAGCTCGCTTCGAAACAATTTTCTCCGCTTCATGGTTACGGGTGGGGCGGGAGAAAATCATCTCGAAACGCGTAAATCAGCGCGCGCGCGGTAATCAAACTCGCTGGTTGCCGCTACGCGCTGCTCCTCGTTAAGTCTCGGAGGAGTGCCGGGGCGCGCCGCGCGTTTGGCCGTACGAGCTGGAATGAGAGAGAGAGAGAGAGAGAGAGAGAGAGAGAACCGCAGGCTCGCACGAAAGGAGCGAAACACCTGTTACCTCTTCGGGCGGGGCGGTGGCGGCGGGGGGAGGCAGACTCGATATCTTGGTCGTCGCGAGAGAGGCAACCGGCAACCCGGATTCTCTCCGCGGGCGGTCGATCGGTCGCGCGAGATAGCGCCGGCTCGGGGCGAGGGGACGACGCCGGCGCATATTCGAAGCGCCCGATTCTGCGGCGACGCCCAGGCGCCGGAATCCTCGCGGAATGCATTTATCGATGGATATCTCCGGCGCTCGTGGGTCTTTACTTTTTCGTTAGCCGTGGCTCGGTCTACCGACTATTGGTTAGAGGCCGGCGAAACTCGCGAATGTTCAAGGACGTGGGAGGGGGCGAGAAGGAGTCACACCGTTAAAGAGAGTCGGATTCGCTAGGCGAGTGTCGGTGCTGCCACGCCCCGGTGCAAAAAAGGGCTTTTAAGTCGAGGATTCTTTGTCTCTCTCTCTCTCTCTCTCTCTCTCTCTCTCTCTCTCTCCAGGGACATTTACAGTGCGAGCTCGTCACACGCTCACACAGAGACGTACATGCACACGGAGGCCCGCGCACATTTTCTTGCAGGTCGGGAACAAAAAGCCTGGCCGACTTTTCTTAGCCGCACCCGCGCCCACCCCCCCCCTGGGGGCTCGCTCGGGGAGGGGACGCCAGCACACGGCCGCGCGCAAATACTCGCGGGCTCTCCCCCGTCGCGGGAGGGAGGTATTGTCATGCGACAGTCGGCGAGTGAGTGCGCGCCGCGTGAGCGGAGGGGGTTGGGGAGGGCAGGCAGAAAGCGGTCCTGTCCGATCTCGTTTAGGACCGCGACTTTCGGGGTCCAGGGCGACGACTGGGCGGTGGTAGGGGATGGTAGGTGCCGTTCGCCCCCGTATGGCCGATCGTCGCTTCCGTCGCGGCCAGGCGCTAAACTGCAACGTTTTCCCTTCACATACGTAGATTTCGATCTTGAATTTGTTGTTGTGGTGGTTTTTTTTTTTTTTTTTTTTTTTTTTTGCTTTAAACGCGACGAACAGAAGGCAATGACGAGAGCGCATTTACAGAGCTCCGGTTTTCGACGCCGTGCGACTGCTGATGCGCGGTTGCTCGAAGATTTTTCCAGTGTCGGAGGAGGGGAGTTTTTGAAAAAGCTCGGACTGGCCGAAAAAGTACGTTTAAGGGAGCGCCGAATTGTAGAAGATCCCCGAGCGGCTATTGTGTAAAAAGTTTTAGAGGTAGTATATATGTAATCTATATATATATATATATATATATATATATATATATATATATTTTATTTAGAATACACTGATGTCTGTAAGTGTGTTGGGTTACTCGAAACAGCGCTCCTACGCATTTGATTCTTTCGTGTTTAACATTAAATTTTTTATTATTTTTAGAAACTCGAACAAAATTCCTGGATTCTTTTTCTTTTCATTATAACTTTTGTTCTGTACTAATTCCTACCGACTTGGCTTTGCCCTAAGCTAAAAGGTTACCTAAATATATTAATAAGAAAATTATAGTATATGGTTTACTTTTAAGTTAACAAAATATACCGACTCACTCTCTCTCTCTCTCTCTCTCTCTCTCTCTCTCTCTCTCTCTCTCATTCCTCCTCTCTGTATTATCCAGTTCTAAAAAGAGCGAGAAATAATGATCCAAGTGAGAAGTATTTAAATGCCTGTCCTTATGCTTTATTGATTGCGCTAGGAAAAGAAAATTTCTCATGGAAAAACGTAGTCTTTCAAATTTCAATGGTAGGTCTGTTGGAACTATTAAGATCGGGGGAGCATCAAAGAAGTCTCTCTTTATACAGCTGGATCGATTAAAATAATCGCCTCGATAATATAATTTCGAATGTTTTTCACGAGCTCGATATTTCGAAAAAGAATAATGAAAAGTCCCGCTTTAACGCAGAGATTACACGATAGCAGTGCGGAAGGGTTGAGATAATTTTTAAAAAGCTGCTGAAAAATGAAGCGGATCTTCAATATTAATACTAAAATCAATGGATTTATATTTCTTAATTCTGCCTTGAACATTGTCTATATATTATTAGTAAATTTCAAGAGCAGACATAAATCCACGTACAATTACGCATCTGTTGCAACAACGGTAATACAATTGTTCTAATTCTCTGTCAGCTTGAGAGAAATTATAAACAAAGAAGTCACCTACAGTGCGCAAAACGTACCCGCGATTATTCAAAATATCTCTAGTGCCAGGATTTAATAACTGTAATGGGAGTTTGACATTTTTGCACCGAAATCAACATATTACTTCTCTCCGAACATCGACGTATAGTTTAAAGAAAAACTTTTGCCATATCAATCGGTCCAATTCTTCGTCAGTTTTGCCGTTACTAAAGGTTCAGCGATCGATTTTTTATCTATGTAGACTCGGTATTAAAAAAAAAAAAAAAACAAAATAAAAGAAAAAAAAGACACGATTGTTTCACGTCAGGTCTAAAAAGTTTGTTATATCAATGACCACAGCATTATGTCGAATGGAATCTGCGTCCACTCCAGGTTGCTCCAATCCCATCCCCTTTACACGGCCTCGAATCCGTACGTTTGACCCGGCCTCCGGGCCGATAAACCGATTCGCCATGGTTTAACCCTCTAAACGCGGCCGTGCGGCCCTCGAACGTCGAGCGATCGATCCCATTAATGTCGCGAGCACGATAAACAATCGTCGACGGGAGCTTAACTCGCGTCAATAATAACTTCCGCGATCTCCGGGGACGAGGAACGTTAAAGTCGCGCTGAAACTTTTTAAATCCATCCAATCGAAACTCTTCCCATTTTGAATTAAGCTCGTTAAACTATTCGAATTCCACGTTCGCGAGTCCCGTAATAGTTTCCGAGCAGCGACGAATCAACTTTATGAAAACCAATCAATCTTCGGTAATATTTAGCAATCTATACATATATATATATGGATGTATGTATATATATATATATATATATATATATATATATATATATTTATCGCGTCCGATTCAAGCTGTTTCCGTCGATCGACAGCCCGTAAAACAAGATCAAAGCGATGAAATATACTTCAAAGTATTATATCGGCAATGCGCGCACCGGGAATGTCCCTGATGGGAAACACTTCGTCAAAACTGATCTAATTATACGCCGACGGAGCTTAACAAGACTTCCATTAAGTTTCAAGCTGCTGTACTCGCCTCGAGAATTTTCCTAAGTTATGATGCTATTAATGATTAAGTCTCTATTAATGAAATGGATAACAATTATTATTAGAAATTTTATTATAATATTTTAACAAATGGTTATTACTGACTTATTAAACTCATTAAAACTGAATGTATTAAAATTTTTATCCTGACAATATTTACTATCAGTTCAGTCGAAAAAAAATTAGAAATAGTCGTTTTTTGCATAAAAAAATTACAAAGTTATTATTACGAAGCAGTTAGTTTCACAAAGGTACATGTATCTATTTAGCAAAAAAAAAACAAGAAATTTTAAATGAATTTATTTGCCATTTTTTTAACAATATTCTAACTGAAGTTTTGTTAGATGTTCATAACAACTGACTGCTTTTTAATCTTCTAATTGAAATGGTAAATTTTGGTTAGGAGAATTGTTTTTGTTCCAGAAGAAAGCTCTTGTTAGAAAGCGAATAATTTCCAATTTTTTAATTGACATTTTTAAATAAAATTTGCATAGAAATGAGTTTTCTTTAAAGTCGATACGTGCATTTTATTCGGTCCTGCTTAATCACAACTATTTTAACGTTCTCTTTTAAAATTCCAACAGCAAATATCAAGAATCGAGACAATCTTATATTTAAATGAATATTCCCAGTTCTTGTCACAACGGATATGATAGTAAACATATTCGCTGCATATGCAAAAAAAGCGTTAAAAAATCCCTACAGTCAAGACTTAATTAGGATTGAGAAAAATGTTTTTTTCTTTTGCCACCGAAGAGCTGGCAAAATCTTCAGGATAAGAGAGGCGAAGAAACAACTTTGGCGTGCGCAATTCCATTGTCCACTTATATATATGCCTGTAGAACGAGAGAGGGAGAGAGGGAGAAAGACAGAGAGACGAGTTAAATTTCGCTCGTCGGAGTTCCAGGTGCGTTCCTGATGGAATGGCGGGGCGGGAGGCGGAGGGGGGGGGGCTTTTATCAGGGCATCTCGGAGAAAAATGGCCTATCCTTCCCTCCCCCTTCCACGCTCCGCCATTAGTCAAGCCGGTCGCATCTCGCTCCATTATGAGACGCGCGCGATTTTTTATATCCCCCCCCCAACCCACGCCCAATCCCTCGCCGCCGAAACCCTTCCGAAACGCCGTTCGGTACCGGATAAAAACTTCCGAGAGTCGCGACGCGCGATGCGCAAGAAGTCGGCGCATCGAGGACTGAGAATATATATATATGTATATATATATCTATATATAAGACGTGGTGGGTTTTGCCCTGTAAGCCTGATGGGCGTTTTTACTCGAGAGGCAGCTCGCGAGGAGTCATATCGGCCGGATAGAAAGAGAGAGAGAGAGAGAAAGAGCGAGCGAGAGCGAGAGAGAATAAGAGAGAATGCTGGTCGTTCAACCCTCTCCGTTTCTGATCCCACTCCCCCTTGGCACAGGCAGATATTCTCGGAACAGAAGAACCGGAAGCAGCGACGCTTCAGGATAAATAATTCTCGCGTGTCTCTCTCTCTCTCTCTCTCTCTCTCTCTCTCTCTCTCCTCTCTCTCTCTCTCTCATTAACGCGTTCCAATCAGCCGATGCATCATAGCGCTCTGGAATTGTGGCGAGCGGACAAAGAGGGAAGAAGGAAAGAGAATAACGAGGGCTCGTGTATATAACATATATATATATATATATATATATATATATATATATATATATATAAGGTAGGGCTGGACAAGCGCGACGAAACGGTAGCTTGTAATTAGTAGCCGCTTTGTCGCCGGAAAACTGCGCATTGCGCAGTCTCTGTCGTCCGTTCGTGTGTTTGGCTCTGTCGCTGCGCGTCTGCCTTTAGCACTTTCTGACTCTCTGCTCCCGTCCCCCACCCTACCTCCTCTCTATCACTCTGTCTCTCTCTTTCTCTTTTACTCGATCGTCCTACTAGACGCGGCTCGTCGCAGTAAAAAACGCAACTTTTTAATGTCTTTAAAAAATCGAATAAATGTATCTTATAAGGCACTCTTCCCATCAGCTAACTGGTTTCTTTTTTTTTTAAGATTATTGATGACGATAGTAATCGTGTCTGCTGTCCACATTCTGCTTATCATGTCCTTTTGCGACGATGCGGACACATATTAATCCCGTGGCTTTTACAAGCGCCACAAAAATAATTACGCAACAAAATGACAATTTGAAGAATCGAACGTAGGTGCGGTGTCGACGAGTGGAAATAAGACGGGTGCTATGCGGCTCACGACAAATGCGATCAATATTGAGTTAAACAAAAAGCTGGCCAGTCCCACAGAATTTTAAGCCAGCTTACGCGAGCACTTACACCAGTATGATCACCCGTTGGATTTTACAATAATGTAAAATTTTACAATAATGTCAATAATGTATTGTAAGATTTTACAATAATGTATAAAAGAATTTAGAAAGCAATGTAAATTATGGATATAGAAAATAAAGTTTTATCAGCCGAAGTGATTTATATAACGCAAAAAATTAAAGTAGGCAATTCCACATGGATGAACTAAAAAAATCATTATGAACTAAAAAAGAAGAACTAAAGATAAACTGAAAAAAATTAATTAAAAAATGAATGTATTATATACATTCGTAAATTTATTTTTATTTTATGATTATTCCATAATCATTTGGCTGTAATTATATTTAATATTGGCATATTAAAAGACTGGCAAATCGATTTTTATCATTCGAACTAAGTCGAATGATTAATTTTATCATTCTTTTTTTCATTTCCTGATTTAGGACATTTAATTTTAATTGTTCACTTCATATAAGTACGTGTTTCACTTGTTGATCGAGTGAACTAGTTTACTTACGAGACAAGCATACCTATCGTAAACATGAGAGAATCGCTACTATTCAAAATAAGTCGGTCTCAACTTTAAATAAAGTAGATATTCACTTATTCGATTTTAGAGAGTAGGTTTGCATATATATATATATATATATATATATATATATATACATGCCTGAATGCAATCTCGTACGCGAGATGGCTGCGCTTTATATCTAAAGCCGCTGCTGTATGTACGTTAAGTCGTCGAGCCGTCGCGTCGTCGCGCCGTTAAATCGGCGAATGTCCTGTGAAAGCATCCCAACCGCGCACTTAAATGGGCTGTCTTTTGTGTGTGTGTACGTATGTGTGTGTGTGTGTGTGTGTGTGTGTGTGTGTGTGTGTGTGTGTGTGTGTGTGTGTGTGTGTGCGTGCGAGCCACGCTCTTTTGTCCTTACCCGCGCCGGCGATACGCGGGGCGCGGCGCTTTAAAACGCGCGCGATCCCGCCTTTGTGCGTCCTCTAAAAAGAATTAGCGGATTCGTTCGATCGCGCGGGGACAGCACGCTACGAATGGATCCCGCTCGCGTGTTTTCCTTTACGAGGTTTTCGGCTACCTCGACACGTCCGTATTTTTCGTTCCCACGATTCTTCGTTCGTTACCGCTAAAAATTCCAGCGTCCCGCAAATTCGCTTATAAATTAGGCCCCTTTTGGACTTTCTCCTTTTATTTGCTCGGGGGCACTGTAATTGTGACACAATAGACACTGGGAGGGATATAAATTTTTCATTCTAATCGTGCAATTAGGCCAACTTTCTAGTATATCCGCATATATCCCTCTTCTTTTTCTCTCTCTCGGTCTCTCTCTCTCTCTCTCTCTCTCTCTCTCTCCCTCTCTCTCTGTACATCGCCGTCTCTCTGACCCTTTAATTTCTGAATGCCAAACAAGAGGATCCTCCAGAGCTGTTTTCCATGCTCTTTGAGAATATACGGCGTAAAAATCTCGCTTTATGCAAACACGTGTAACTCGACGGTTTTTATTCCACTTTTTTTTCTTTATCTTTTACAAACTCGCACATAGACGGAAACGCAAGGATGTTATTTTTCCTTTTTCCTTTTCCATTCATTTTTATCATTTATTATCATTATATTTATTCAATCTGTGGTGGTTGAATATCTACCTTTAGTATCTCTGACCCGCTAACTATAATTAATTGTTTGTAATGCAGTTAATTACATTAGTCTAATTATAAATTTAATTATAATCGAAAGCCGTGCATACAGTAGCACGGAGTTACTTCTGCCCATTTAGAAACTTCGAAAATTGCACGAATAAAGTTTTATATTACAGGTTTCAGTAACTCTAAGCAAATCTCGAAGTGTGCATTTTATAGGCTTCTTCCAAAGACCTTGCAAAGTCTCTGTTTAAATATTCCAAATACGCTTTTTATGTTTTTCACATAAAAAATGGGGAAAAAAGAAAGATTCTTATTTCAAATATCATTAGCCGATAGAAATTGAAGAAAAGATTTAAAAATCTTGTTATGTGACTTTCAAAATCTTTTCTTTAATTAATTCAAGATATTTTTCATCACCGTCAAGAACGCTTTATTCGAAAAACATTATGTTGAGAAGGTTATTTAAAAAAAACGATAATCGATTACTATGAACCATTTTTCAATTCTTTTAGAAGTAAACATTACTTCGGTGTTTCTATATGTAGTTTTAGATGAGTCAATTTCAGTTCATTTAAAAACCTACATTAAATAATCCAAAAACACACCAGAAACAATTATCATAAGAATAATCAGAAAATCCTGGGTCTGTGAATATCAGAACAAACATTTTTATATTTCTCATTCTTCTCAATACTACTCAATCACCAAGATATTGACGGATGTCTCAAAAGGTTATGTTTTACATAAAACGAATCCCTCATCGGTCAATAAAAATCTTAAACTGTTTAAAAAACAAAGATTTTAATAGAAACAACTGCTTATATCTGTATTACCAGTTATAAAAGTTTCTATCGAATAGAGCACGAAATGAAAATGGCTGGAAAAAATAGAAAAAATATTTATTCTTTTTTATCGTTTTTTATATAGACAGACTGAAAAACTTATTTACGTAAACTAAGGCACTAGATCTTCGTGAAAACTGTAGCATGAGGTATTGAAGGCTCGTTTAGAATTATGCATTCTTGATTGTACAAAACGGATATGAGGCCGATTGTACAAATAGTGCTACTTTAATCCTCGTGGAAAAATTAACTGACAATGCAACGTGTAAAATGTTGTAAAAAATTGGCAAAAAATTTGAATTACAAAAAAAATTTATTCGATAAAACGTTTTTGTATTAAGTAATGCTTACCGGTCGGTAATAAGAAGCAATACGAATTAAAAACGATAACAGAATTATTTGTTAGCGCACGGAAATGTTTCGTGAATTGGCGTTCTCGCGATGAATTTGCATACACGATTATCAGCTGATGTGTCGTATGTATAAAATGTTGAAATAAATATTACGCAAATGTTTCATAAAAAGTAAATAAAATAATGAATAAAATGTGCGAATATAATGATATAGGCAGGTGATTAATAACACAGATTTAATAGCACTAACGATTGTACAGGTTACAAATAAAATTAAACACGCGTTTATTATTTACCCACTTTTTGCACAAATTATAACGATGTTGGGCAATATTATCGATTAAAAAATAGGCGTCATTACATCGGAGCACATGATAAAAGTGTAATAATTACGTGCGAAATAATCGATGGCGCGCGCCAATTGCGAGGCTAGCGCGATTAGTCATCGCAGAAAATCAAATGCGCAATCGCGCGGCATTTAGCCAATTTAACGACAATGCCGGCTGATTGTCGCAATTACCGAAGAAACATGCTCAATTCGCCCCGTTCATAGGCGGAATTTAATCCGGGCGCGCCTTCATCGTAAATTATAGAATTCAATATAAACAGACGCGTATAGAGACTCGGAGAGGAGATTTTTCATCGGGCTACGGGATGCTCTCGCCTCGCTTCGACCTTCGAGTCCGTAACGATAGAGCGACAGATACGCGTATACGGCCCGTACAGTAGATTTTGACAAATTAACGGAAAACCGCATACATACGCGCGTATGGCGCGTACGTATACGCGATGCGAAGCATCGCTTCGGGGCTGGCGGCAGTAGTCGCGTTATATATAAAGATATATATATATACACAATACGACCATTTACCGTTCGATCAGAATCAAGGAGCCTTGAAAGAGCAGCCAATAATAGGTATATATATATGGCACCGCGTGCGCATCGAAAGTGCGTCGGCCGGGGGTAAAAGCCACCCCTCCGCCCCACGGTGCGTGCGACGCTGTGTCGGTGGAGAAAAGAGCAATGGACTGGAGGTGGGAGGTTGGAGAGGAGGCTCGAAGTCCATCGAGCTCGCTATTTATTACCGTTTGTGATTACTTGTAACGGGCTTTCAGAGGGTTGGCGGGATGGAGGGGGGGGGGGGGGGGGAATAACACCCGGCAACCAGGATACCCGCGTAAATTGTCGCCAAATCCTTTCGAGTCCTATGGGTGTAACAGGGGCCGGAATGGAGGGGGTGTTCACGATCACGACGACATTCTTGCGCGTCGCTCAAGAAAGTCGTGGAATGAAAGTGAAGGGGAGGGTAGGCAACGTTAACCCCTAATGAAGACCTCTCTTTGCTCGCGGTTTCTCTCGTTCCGCATCCCTCCTCTCTCTCTCTCTCTCTCTCTCTCTCTTCTCTCTCTCTCTCTCTTGCTTATTTCGTGCCGTCCCATATACACCTAGTTTCAAAGCTAATGTCTGGATGTGTGTAAGAAATGACCCATCATGTTTGAGTATACGATTTAACGCGAGTATGTACCAAATTTAGTTCATTGACAATTGATACAGAAAGGAGCTTTGATATTATTGCATTCATATTGTAATAATAGCTAATGTTATTGTATAATATTATAATTACAGTATCATATTAAAATTATATTCCCTTAAATTAATTAAATAATCGATAATTAATTTTAAAATTATAGTATTACTGCTTATTTGACCATAAGGGATAATCTTCAATTTTGATCAGACTGAGTTACTGTCATATATTGCAGAATTTTCAGTGCTTTTGCTTTCAATTTTGTAATTTAAATTTTGCCTATATATATAAATAAAAGTTTTATATTTTATATTCATTGTAATGTAAATTAATCCAAATAAATGTAAAACTATTAAAGATTTGAATTCGTGATGATAATAAATTAATAATAAATTCAATGCGATGATATTATATAAAAAATAAATACTGGAAATACAAGATCAATAGTATATCAAGGAAACAGTTCCACTAAGAAAGAGTAAATATTGTTATACGATGCCAGATGGGTTGTTCAGTAAAGTGACAGTCGTTCTAATATCATTTGTACAATAGCATAAGCCGAAAATGTGCATTACTTTTAATACGAAGTCGTGTTACTTAATATTTTGTCGACGGGAATAGAAAAAAATTTTTAATAATTATATTATCAGGTATGATATTAAATATCAGTTCGCTTCGACTAAAGGCTAATCCTCCTACTGTCTGCATTAGCACAAAAAAAAAACACATTTATTTATAGCATTTCTGTTCATTAGCCATAGAAACGATTGCATAGTTTTCTATGTATAATTTTTATCAAATTAAGGAATAAATTAGAAGTTATGAAATAATAAATTTTTTTTCTTAAATAAGATATTTTGATCTGGAAAATTCGAAATAACTACTCGAAAGACCGGTAGCATAAACGTTTATTATTTTTATTAATTCGTCAATAAATCTTCCTTTATTACCAATTGTAGTTGAATCTTCCACTTTAAGAATAAACGTTTTCATCTAAATCGAATCTGTCCCATTGTTAAAAGCATTCTGCCAATATGGGAAGCAGATCTCTCTCTCTCTCTCTCATACTTCAACTTCGGAAATATGAATCGAGGAGTACACACACGGGGAGCGATAGCTCCTACCCTCTCTGCCGGGAAGCGACTAATTATAAGCACGGAAAAATGCTAAAAGTTTTCCGAGGATATTAATGAGCTCAAAAAGCATTAAAACTGTCGGGGTAGAGCGAGGGTGGCGGGAGGAGGGAGGGGCTTTGTTAAAAGTGCGAATGGATTTTTATTCTAGCCCATGAAATCCGAATAAACGGCTAAGGGAGGATTTTAATTTCCATTAATGAAACAAAAACTTATACTTGGCTGGAAATGGAATCAGAAACTAATTTGACACGAATTATTAGAAATAATAAGAAAGGAATTGGGTTGACGTAGAATTTAAGTTATTTTACGCGTAGTTGTTCTTTTAAATAATAGGCTCAATGAAGTTCCTGAGATTGTTAATTAATTATTACAGCCGAAGAATTTATCGCGCTAAACCGTATAGAGAGAAAAATACGGAGATGCTTTATCGAAAATTCCTATACACACACACACACGCACACATATATAGATATGTATAGATGGATAGATATACGCCAAGCTTTGTACGATTAATCACTACAGTGCAACGTAGATGATACAAACATTTCGCGCTTTATAGTCGCAAGTTTAAACGTAGCGCATATATATATATATTTTAAAATCTTTTAAAGTAGAAATATTTTCGAAGAATATAAAAGGCTTTCAAGTTACTCCGAGCGAAATAAATAATAATGAAAGCGTTGAATAAAAAATGAAACGATGTAGACGGAGAAAAAGCTTTATTAAAAACGGAAGCGTTATATTTGCCGAAACGCATCGGGACTTTCGTAGTGTGAGAAAAATGGTTCGTAATTTTTTTTTTTTTTTTTTTTTTTGCCTACTTTAACTATAACTTCGATAAAAATCGATATGGTCCTTCTTTAATATACAGTATCTTTTACACGCTTAAATCGCAGGTGCTGGGAGTCCGATTTGTCGTGACGGAGAGCAGAGTCTCCATTTCTAAAGGATTTCGGTGCGCCGAGGCCAAATCTGTCTTTAAAAGATTGTTCCGTCACGTCGCGTTTTCGGGTTATTTTAACCTAAATCTGTAAAAAATGCCGATGACACGTTTGAGATTACATAAATTTATAAGGTGGATTTTTGCTGAAAAAATTTTTTAAATTACGGGTCGTCCTCGTCTACATACCGTGGAGTTGGTTTGAATATCTTGGCTTTTACATCGACATATGGCAAATTGGACTTAGAAGTATGATTTCAAGATTCTCACCATAGAAGTATGGTTTCAAGATTTGTAATATTCGTACAGTCGAGGTGGCGTAATCTCAATCATCCAGATAGAGATTATCAATAATCTAGAGGTCTCAATAATAATCTAGACCTCAATATTCTCGAGGTAAATAGACTAGACAAGAAGCGTTTTTGTATGCATGATTTTTAAAAATTTCTGTTGCTTTACCACTTTCGGGACTGTCGGACTGTTTTATCACTATCTCACATCCAAAAAGTATATAAAGGCCAATTTTAATTCTTACCTATCTACGTAAAGAGTCTACCAAATAAAATCTCTATATATAATGTTATATTCGCCGACCAACCACTCCGCCCCGCTTTAACCACTTAAGCCGCGAAAATAATACCCTCGCTCCCCTCCCCCCTCCTTCTGGACACCCTCCCGCCAAATCGCTCGCTTTGTCCGAGGTCGACGGGCGGCTCTATCGGTGGACCGCCTAATTATACCGAATCCCCGTTTTCTAAAGAGATTAATTCTCGAGGCCCGAGTGACTATTTGTATTATCCATGCGGATAGCCGATTGTTCAGGACGCGCTTCGCGAGAATCGCCCAATATCATATAAACCCGGTGCGATAAGGATGTATAACTATATATATACATATATATACGGCGTATAAGCCACGCAGCGTTCATGGGAGCCCCGTGTCATAAACAGCGAAATAACCGGGAGGAGCGAGATGGCCTTTGAAAAAATAAATAAATAAGTGAAGCTGCCCTTCGGCTTTGCTTCGCCTCTTCGATTTGTCACCCCCCTCCTCCAAAATTCGGGTCGAAGTATCGTTCTACCCCCTTTTTGACCCGTATCGCGGGGGCGGGGAGGTGCTGGTTGTACCCTAGGGATCGAGCAGCTGATGCTGTACGCGCGCGGCAACCTAATTAGTCGAAGCTCCGATCTACTCCCCCCTCCCCACATTTCCCACCCCCCGATCCTTTCGACCGGAGCGATGCGGCGGTCCATTCACGCGCCCCCTTGACTCACGGCGCGCGCGCGTGCGCGCGCCGGATGTGCCGTCGGGCGAAAAATCGCTGTCGGTGCGACGCCGACGAGTCTTCCCCCCCCCCTACAAGCCGTATATATAAACACCGGGAATCGGCGCAGTTATCGATGAATCCGCCCGTGTAAGAACTTCGGGACGGTGGGAGAGATGGGTGGAGAGAGACAGGGTATAATGCCCGCCAATTTTCGCAACCGCGCCGCAACTTTCTCATTGGCTTTCTCTTCTCATCTTTTTTTTTTTTTCTAAAGTTGCCGGAATTTTTTGCGTCTGCTTCTCATTTCTCCCACCATCGCCCCCCGCTCCAGCTTCGTCCCCTACGAGCGTTTCTCGATAAAAATCCCGAATTGACTACCCCACCTCCATCCGCCCAGCCCTGTTGCCGTTTTTTCTTCTCTTTTTTTTCTTCTCCTCCCCCCCCCCCCATCGCGCTCCCTTCACCCGTTTTTTGGTCCTACGTCTGATGAAATTTCGTTTTTCGCCTTTATTCGATTCCACCGGCCTCCGCACCGCCTCCCTCTACACGCGCGGAATGCGTATCGAATTAAAAGTGCAGTCGGCGTCCCCGGCTCGGCATTTTTACCTGTGTAATTTTTATTGGATATTTGGGAAAGTAACTTTCTTTTAACTTTTATAACCCATGCCCCCTATCCGCTCGCCGTTACTAACCTGATTTTTCGGTATCTTCATTGAAATCGATAAATGTTTTTTTTTTCTCTTTTCGTTCCTACGCGTCATGTTTCGCGGGTAAACGAAATGAGAACTGGAGTAATTGTCATTGATAAAGTAATCGATAATCCGCGATCGACTGCTCCGATGGTTGGATTTTTACTTGAAAATACAAGGAAATGCTAATAAAATTATATGAAAATTTAAAAAGAACAATTGAAGTGCGAAGAGTATTGATAAAAAAGAAGCACACATGCAAAGATAATAGTCGCAATAAATAAATCTTCTGATAAGTTAATAATAACTGTTATGTATAAATAAATAAATATTGCTAGTAAAACTAACGATGTAATTGTCAGAAAGAATAATTAAATAATAATATACTATATATAGATATGCTATATATATATATATATAATATATATGGATATAAAATATTTATATCTGTTTCATACAAAAGATGTAAGTTTTTATCGCCCTTGATAAAAAAATTTATATTATATTGGACTATTTTCTTATTTTACTTTATTACTTTATATAAAATGAACTAAATAGATAAATAGCAAATGCTCCAGTAATTACTTATGTATAATTTGCCAAATGTTTTCAACAGAAAGATTAAAAGTTAAATAAACTGAATTTCTCATAAATAGTATTGAATAATTTGTTACGATTTTTACATTCTCAAATGTCCAACGTTTTTAATGTAAAAAATACTTCGTCGACGATAACTAAAAGATTACCATAAAATTATAGCGTTAAATACATTAAATTGACTAAAATGGTTTTTGTATTACTTCGATTTTTAATTAAAAAATAAACGTAAACTGTTTTTCGACAACGATCATTATTGAAAAGTAAGAAAATCTAACAAGCTAAATAAAGTATCGCGATTTAACCTCGGCAATGTAGAATATTCGATATCCCGCGTGTATCTCGAACTTTTAGTTGAAAAATATTTCGCTCAATAACGATGTAAAAGACGCCCCTGCCCCCTGAATTTCGGATTATAACTCGAATGATATTCGTGCGAAAAGTTTTTGACGGTATCGTAATATGCGCGAAAACGACGATGTTGCCGCTGCTGTAGTTGTTGTTGTTGTTGTTATTGTTGTTGTTATTACTGTTACCGTCGACGCCGCCGCTGTTGTTGCTTTTGTTTTCCTTTCAAAGTTTATACGAATATGGTCTGGTTAAAAAGCGAGATTATATTTTACAGAAATATTATACGCGCACTCGTCGGCCCGATATGGAACGTGGCATCAAAGTTTACGCAACTCCACTGCCGTTACACTGGGGGAAAGCAGAGGGGGTCACGTGAAAAAAAAAATAATAATAAAAAAAAAATAAAAAAAAATAAAAGCTTCCGCAACAAACGTAAAACATTCCGTTATTCTAACGGTCTGCCCATAAAATATGCAACTTTTCCACTCGTGCACATTTAGGAAACTTTTAAAATACCGAAAGGTCCACCCAGCCCATCTCTACCCTCTCACTCGCTCTCTCCCTCTCTCTCTATCTCCATCCCTCTCTCGTTCTCTTTCTCTCGCTGCCCCGTGTCTCTACGCGCATTTTGCATTCTGCGATAACTTTAAGAGAAGCTGCGAAATCGATAATTCCCAGAAAGGAATCGCAGTCATTCGCCGTGCCGTTCACCCCCTCGCGGCCAGAAAGAGCCGGGGGAAGTTCACCCCGTCTCCGGGGAGGACGATGTTCCCACCGCGAGGTGTGAAAAAATTGCTCGAGACGACGAGCTTGAGGAGCGAACGTAAAACAAAAAATGACAAACAAAAAAAAAAAAGAAGCGCAAAAGTCTGGCGAAAAACGCGAAAGGGTGGAGTGCATGCGTGTGTAGGTCTGTGTGTGTGTATGCATGCGCGTATGTAGGTGGGTGGTCCTCGAGGTCGATGGCCACACAGGCACGCGCGCGCACGAGCGAACGAGCGCGCCGCAATATCGGCCACCCCGCAGACACAGACTTCTCACACCGAGAGTGCAGCGACCGAAAGCCGGGCGGTGGGCCTCCCTCGGTCCCACCCACTTATGGGGCGTTACACTTTCACCTCCTTATCCGTCCTCTCTCGTCCTATCTCTCACTCTCTCTCTCTCTATCTATCTCTCCCTCGTACCCTTGCCGTTGATAAGGCGAAGAAAACCTCGCCCTCGTGCCCCCCCCCAAAAAAAAGCAGAGAAGAAAAGCCAAGAAACAGAGGGAACGAGGAAGGCACTGTCTGCCCCGCCGGACGTAAACATTCGGCGCCGCGCGAGGGGGTAGGGGGTTGCGGGGGTGGGGCGCTGGCTGGCCGTGGTGGGCCTCTTACTCACGTTGCGCTTCCTCGGGCCGGGCACATCGCCCGCGGGCCTCCTTGGGTGGGCAGAGCGGGGCCCGGCGGAGGAGCTACCGAGCCCCGGGCGTGGGCGCTGTCCCCCGTAGTCCCCTAGGTCCGCTCGGGCGCATATCCGGCCGCCGGCCGCGGCGGCGCTCGCGCGGTTGGCCGGGTGGGGAGGGCGGGGGCGGGCGACGGGAGGCTCCCCGCTCGCCTAGTGCGCGGGGCGGCCGCGCCGGGCCGTGGGCTGGAGGCGGCGGCCGCTGCCGCTGTCGCTGCTGCTTCTGCTGCTTCCTCTGCTGCTGGGCTCGCGCCCGCCCCGGGCCTGCACCTGCGGCTCCCCCCGCCACGCCCGCATATCCTCGGGGACGTAGGCCCGCACCACTTGGTTACATACTACGTACTACCCCGGCACTCCCCCCAGGGCATGACTTTTATCGCGCACTCACCCCCAGCAGGCACACTGGCACACTCGCGTCCGTCGTCGTCGTCGTCGTCGTCGTCGTCGTCGTCGCTCGGTATTCGCGAATACGCGCGCGATACTTCCGCTCTCTCTTTCTCCCTCTCTCTCTCTCTCTCTCTCTCTTGCGCTCGCTCTCTTTCTCCCCTTCTCGCTCTCTCCCTCGCTCTTGTATTCGCTTATCTCACCCTCGGCGTTCGAGCGCTCGGGGAGCGTTGTGCCGAGTGCGCGCGGGCGGCCTTTCGCCAGAGGAGCGGGTGCGGTGTAGCGAGAGCGGCGCCGCCACTGCCGCCGCGCTGCGCCTAGCCGCCGCTCTTGGCCCGCCGCCGCCGCCGCCGCCGCTGCCACCGCCGCCGTTGTCGCCGCCGCCACCGCCGCCGCCGTCGTCGTCGCCGCGTCGCGTTGCGCCGCGCGCCGCCGCGCAGAGAGGAGCTGCCCCGGTGCGCGGCCCCGGGAGCCAATACCAAGCCATGTGGAAGGCGCGCGGCGAGGGGCGCCGAGCGCGGCCGAGCCGGCCCGAGCCGCTGCCGTAGGAGGCACACCCTCCGCCGATCGCTCGCCCCATGTACATTTGTGTACGGACGTATATATGCAATAATGCGGGCGCGGACGCTCGCCGCCGCGCCGGCCACGTGCGCCGGGGGAGAGGGCGTCGGGCCAGCTGATCGAGCGCCGCGCCTGCGAGGGTGGGCCCGTTGGGGCCGAAAGCCTTGCCGGGTGAATGATCGGAGAACAGCGCGGCGCGCACCGAGAAACTTTCAGGGTAGCGGCGCGGCGAACGGCGGTGCAGCCGTTAGCCCGTCCCTCGAAGATCGATTAAATGTGTATCGTCTGCCTATTGAAATTCATACTTACGTATTTGCGCTGTGCCGATTGCTTCACCCACGATATTTATATGTACTTACTCTGTACTTATCTCATAAACAAAAAGTCGACAGAATTAATCAGCGTCAAAGTACTTATAATAAGGAACAGCCATAATAAAATCATCGTATGGAAATTCTCTTATTAAATAACTTGTGTAAGATGATAAAAGTATTTGTAAAATGCTTAAAATTAAATTCTAGGTACTTTAGGCAAGATCGATCCACCTGTAAGAAAAGCATCTAATAACTAAAAATAACGTTACAGAATCATCAAGCTTGTCTATCTGAATGCAAATGAGCAGCCTGGTATTAACAAGATTTAGATAATATTTGAAAAATTCAGGCCAACATCTTGAAACCGATGTTATAACTGACAGAATTTACACAAATTTCTGACATACAGATATTTTAAAGTCAATATTTTGAAGAATGTAAGTAATTTATTTATATTCTCGCATAAAAGTTTAAACATTACTTAAAAATACATGTATATTCCTTTATTAATATGTTAAATGAAGTGAACTGATTTAATAAATAATATTTCACTTATTTGGTGAGGAAAATTTAACTCTAAACTTGTCTAAATGAATATCCATTTCTTTCAAATTCCAGTTTGCGTATTTGAAAACTTTAGATTCCTTCATGTAAGGAATCTTGTATTTAGCCATAAGTAAAAATATACTTATAATAAATGAAGTATTATAAAAAAAGGACAGCTGCTGACTAAGAGAACACATCAAATATGTTAACCTGAAAATTATAGGTGTCAATTCAAATAAGCGTCTGGTATAAATAATACAGAATAATGAATTTAAACTAATATTCGATAAACGCAAGTTGCAACAAATATAGTCCAATCGCAGTACTGACTGAGAGCACTGAACTATTTCACATAAAAAAAATTGAAAAATTAAATTCGAATTATATATGGATTTTTCCATGCTCTCTTACTAAAATTCCTTAGGAATGAGAATATATTTATTTGTTGATAATTTGAATACACTTCACTATTTCTATGATTTCAGTTAGTCGACTGAAGATGGAATAGTTTCGTATAATCGGTCCCCGGTTTCGAAGCTGTAATACTCGAAATTTTAGCGGGTAGCGGAGGTTCTTTGAATATAAAGGGCACCCGAACATCTCTCGTCGTAAAAAAGTCGTGCGATATCATTCCGGTGACTAAGAGTTTCTACGTGTGAGTATCATTTCTGCCTGGAGTGAAAGAAAGACGATAGAGAAAGAGAGAGAGAGAGGGGAACATAGGAAAAATAGCAGGCTCGGTAATCTCTTGGAACTTTGAAAATGAGCGAGTTTCAAGAGGCAGCGCCGGTGAGAAATGTGGGAAAATGAAGCCAGCGTGGAGGGAGGGTGGAAAGGAAGGGGGCAGAGAGAGACGGAAAGAAAGATAAAAGCGAAAAATGTGTGTATCTCTCTCTCGCTCTCTCTCTCTCTCTCTCCGGCTGGTAATTAGTAGCGGGAGCCATAAAAGTACGTCGATTAAGTCCGGAATACGAATCATTCCGAGAAATTTTCACGCTCCCGAACTTACCCTCCACTACCCCCCCCCCAATCACCCACTCTCATCGAATGCGCCAAAATCAACACTTTTATTCTCTCCCTCCCCACGTTACGAGCTCCCCGTTTCTCCGGGCGAAAAATTGCGTCCCCGTAGACGCGAGGGAGGGACGCGAAAGTCGCGTCGCGCCGCGCAGTAAGTAGAGTCGGTAAGCGGCGAGTCAGCCGTGGTGGCGAAACTCCCCTTGCACGGCAACGCCTCGGCGCCGGCGGTACGTGCGCGCCGCTTGTTTACGTAAAAATAGCCCTAGTCCAATGCCAGGCTATATTTAGCACGGGAGCTGTACTTGAAAGCCGCAACAGTCGAGATTTGTGTATGTCGGGGCCAAAAATTTCAGTTCGCAAACGAGCGGCGTAGCCGGCGCTGGAGCTTACTCGGTACCGAGGTGCCCCGGAGCAATGATTTACGGGGACGCTTTTGGCAGCCCGATATTATCGGGGAACTAAGCTCCGCGCTCTATTTACAACTTATCTATAAGTATCTTATTTAAAAGCTGCAGTAAGCACCCACGAGCTCCAGGATATACAAGAGATAAGAATTGAATTTCGGTTTATCTGTAGAACCGAAGCTGTTAATCGTTAAAATTCCGAATTTATTCTTGTTAATATTTTGATATTTTATAGTAAGATTTAATTTTTAGTTTTAATATTTAATGTTTAATATTAAATATTTAAAATTTCATCTCGTAAATTACTGCCTTTAGTTTTATCACCATCCAGTCGAACATGCGGAACTAATAATAAAAGTAAATAAACATCCTATGGGCACAATGGAATTTTTTGACCAAACTATCCGAGCTATTCTGGATAGAATGAGATAATATCCATTCGAATTAGATCCGTATCAGACGTTTGCCCAAGATCTTCGGTGGCCTACAGTGGGCGGGCAATTACATTGGAAGTAACGTTATAGTCGAACCATTATGGATTGGTCGGACAAAGTTGAAGAATGAAAATGTCGGTGCTGCAGGAGGCGAGGCTGCTGGCCGGCTGCCTCCCCTTCCCCCCGTAGCCCGCCCCAGCTCATCCCATCTCGCTCCCCCTCCCAATGCAGTTCTCTCTCCCGCGGCCGGGGCGTCTCGCGGCGTGCGGGCGCACGCGCACTCACCCTATCGATCCTCTCGCAAGGCGAGAGAAAGAGAGTGAGAGGGGGGAAGAGAGAGAAAGAGAGAGAGCAAGGGAACCGCTGGAGCTGCTCGATGCTGGGCCGCCGCCAGCGGGCGGCGCTGCTCCGAGGCCAGAGGCGTCAGTGCTCCAGCGGCCGCGTGCGCGAACGAACCGGACAAGGGCTAGAAGTTATGCTGTCTGGGCCGGGGGGAGCCTAATCGGAGGGAGGGGGGAGAGACTTTACGAGGCGAAAGTCGTGGGCTCGGTGCTTCTTTTGCTGCGCGTCGATGTGGCGTACGGGCTGAACGTGGGCGGGTGAGGGGGAGAAGCACGCTTCTCCGCTCGGAGAAGAAGTAGAAAAAAGGAAAAGAAGAGGACGGGAGACGAGCGACCATGCCAGGAGACCTTACGCCCGAGCACGACTGAACGAACGATGCTCGCGCGTCTGATCATCGGCGTCGTGGCCGTCGGCATTTGCCACGGCAATCCCGACGCCAAGAGGCTGTACGACGATCTGCTCTCGAATTACAATCGGCTGATCAGGCCGGTGCCCAGCAACAACGACACCATCGTCGTCAAGCTCGGCCTACGGCTGTCGCAGCTCATCGACCTGGTAAGCATCGCTTTTTCATCGCGCGCGTCGCTCGAGATTTTTGTTCGTTGCGTTTTGGCTTTACTCGGCCTCTCTGCTTTCAGAATCTGAAGGACCAAATTCTGACGACCAACGTCTGGCTCGAGCACGTAAGTTTTTACCGGCTGTTGCTCGTATCCATACGCGTGCACATCTTATATATATACACGTCTATATATACATATACATATAACTGTACCATTCGGATGACTATTTCCGCGAAATAACTCATTGGCGATGTCCCCACAGGAATGGCAAGATCACAAGTTCAGGTGGGATCCGTCCGAGTACGGCGGGGTCACGGAGCTCTACGTCCCCAGCGAGCATATCTGGCTGCCGGACATTGTACTCTACAACAAGTTAGTATCGCCATTCCGCTATTTAATTTATCGAATAACATGTGTATTCGCGCAATCGGTGTTAAAACGATCGATCGAAAAATCCTCAGCGCGGACGGTGAGTACGGCGTGACCACCATGACCAAAGCGATTCTCCACCACAACGGCAAGGTGGTGTGGACGCCGCCCGCGATTTTCAAGTCTTCCTGCGAGATCGACGTGCGCTACTTCCCCTTCGACCAGCAGACCTGCTTCATGAAGTTCGGCTCCTGGACGTACGACGGCTTCCAGGTGAGAGGGCGTTAGGGCACCTCGGAGGTTAGCCCATCCATCTGTATGTGTATGTGTAATAATATACTGAATCCCTAACCTCTCCTCGGCAGATCGACCTCAAGCACATCAACCAGGTGAACCAGGACAATCAGGTCGAGATCGGGATCGATCTCCGCGAGTACTACCCCAGCGTCGAGTGGGACATCCTCGGCGTGCCGGCCGAGCGCCACGAGAAGTACTATCCCTGCTGCCACGAACCCTACATCGACATATTCTTCAACATCACCCTCAGGCGCAAGACCCTCTTCTACACGGTGAACCTGATCATACCCTGCGTCAGCATCTCCTACCTCTCGGTCCTCGCCTTCTACCTGCCCGCCGACTCGGGCGAGAAGATCGCCCTCTGCATCAACATCCTCCTATCCCAAACCATGTTCTTCCTGCTCATATCGGAGATCATACCGTCGACCTCGCTGGCGCTCCCCCTCCTCGGCAAGTATCTCCTCTTCACCATGATCCTGGTCGGGCTGTCCGTGGTAATCACCATCATCATCCTCAACATCCACTATCGCAAGCCGTCTACCCACAAGATGGCGCCCTGGGTGCGCAGCGTCTTCATACGCAGGCTGCCCAAGCTCCTATGGATGCGCGTGCCGGACGATCTCCTGGACGACCTCGCCGCCCACAAGATCTACGGCCGCAACCGGCCCAACAATCAGATACCCGCCCCGTATCTGCAGGCTGGCGGTGGCGCCGGCACCGGCAAGGGCGCCACGAGCAAGTTCAACGCGGCGGTCGCGGCGGCGGTCCAGCAGTCCTCGTCCCTGCTGTCGTCGCCCGAGTCGATCAGGCACGGGATGGGCGGCGGGGGCGGCCTGCAGCCCCGGCTGCCCGGCTGCAACGGCCTCCATCACACGACCTCGGCGCACAATCGCTTCGTGGGCAGCATCGTCGGCAACATGGCCGGCTACAACGGGCTGCCCGCGGTGATGAACGGCCTCGACGAGTCGATGAGCGACGTCGGCGCCCGGAAGAAGTACCCGTTCGAGCTGGAGAAGGCGCTGCACAACTGCATGTTCATACAGCATCATATACAGAGGCAGGACGAGTTCAACGCGGTGCGTATGCTGTTTTTTGTTCTTCTTTTTTTGTTTTTGACGATTTTTCCTTTACGATTCCCCTGGTACGAGGGTTGGCGACCGCAGGGACGGATTGAGGTCGAATGGGGCACGGGGCTGAAATGAAAGAGGGGCAGAAAAAACAGGCTTCTCTTTCGTGTAATATATAAAAATATAAAGCAATTATGAGCGAATATTTATGTCAACAAACATGATATACAGTTTTATACAGTTTTTTTGAGATATCTAAAATCTCATATGTTTATAATATATCATTTTTATATTTTTTTTTTGCTTTGAGTTTATGAAAATAATTAAATCGTGAAAATTCAGCTAAATGCCTAATACTCTTGTTTCAGTTATAAATAATTAAGTAAGAAAAAAATGCAAATAATTGTAAGAACTTCGTAAGATGCGTTTCCGCAGTTGAATGCGGAGGAGAGGGCGATAAACATTTATGGAACCTCAAACTAAATTTCATCAACAGTCATCCTTGAATAAAGAAGCTATCAAAATTGTTATTATTAATTATGGATATTCATTATTCGCTTATGAGTATATTACGATACAAGTGCGCAAAATAGATGATGTTGATTACTCGCATGAACGAAATACGACAAAAGAGACAGTGTGAGTACATCTACGAGCGCACATGTATAGTACACTATTTTTTAATATGTACTAGCACTTCAGTAATGTATCAGCGCGAAAATTTCAATAGTCATACAAGTAATGAAATATTTATGGCGCATTATCTATTGAAATTATACTCTTTCCCTTCGTAAAACCAGATGTCTTTTTCAAAAAACTAAGTATTTTTATAGTCAAAAAAATCTTCATAAAATAGATTCGTTTCTTGAATAATAACAAAAATAATATCAGTGCTACAATTCATTATTGTAAATTTTTAATTCGTGTAATCAGATAGTATGAATTAAAAAATTATCATTTAATAGCTGAAAAAAATTGTCGCTTTAGTGTCAGTAAATCATTTATCAGATTATCTAAGTCAATTAATTGGATAATGTCAACTTTAATAGTCAACCTTGAAAATACTAATAATCTTCAATTTGATAAATATAGCTGATTTAAACATTTTAAAGACCCATAACGATCTTATATTTTTCTTAGTATAATCTTTTTCTATTATTCTCAGCTTTCGTTGTTCAAAAAATTTTGCAATTAAAAAAATTCGAATGTATTAATAGAATGCTTTTATAATAAGAATTAAAAATTCAAAAAAATTAACTTTAAAACAAAATAAGATTTTTGGTTCAAAACCTTGTTTTATACAGTAAAAGACCAGCACAAATTATAAATTATATTCATGGAAAAATTGCATTTTAATTCTATAACCCAGCATTATACCCTTTTCGAGCTCAATCCGAAAAGTTGATACCAAGGCGCATCGATATTTCTCGCCTGATTAGCGGCCAGTTCACCGACGCGTTTCATATGAGAAATTGACCTTCGTGCACCTAGTGCTGAAAATGAAAGTTATTTTTGGTCAATATCTGTGCGGGGTAAGGGACTGGGGCTCGGATCTATAAGCCACCCTAGCTCCCCTTGGGAAACCGGCCTCTATCCGTCCTAGATTTAGTTATGGAACACAATGGCCGATTATAAAAGAATAATAATCCGGTATTTGAAGAAAGGATTTTTTAAATTTTAAAAAAAAAACCGAAAGACGTACTCTGAATATATATATATATATATATATATATATATATATATATATATATATATAGGTTACTTATATAAGTTATTTTATGTCATCGATGCTTTGACCATATGTACAAAAATAAATGTTTCATGGTCCTCTTTAAGTTACACAATTTATACGATAAATCAATAAAATATATACTGTGAACAAATGTTACAATAATCGAAATAAGATTTATTGCACCAATTTTGCACCTTCAAACGATTCATCAAACATTTACTCTTGCACATGCGATCGAAACAACATAAATAACTTTAAATAAATTATATAAATTTTAGACTGCGTTTCATATTATTCATTAAATTCATAAAATTCTATCGCTTTTGACAATACATAACAGCAAATTTAGCCTATTATTTATTTATTTATTTATATTAACAAAAGATTTTAATTATTTACAATATCAACGTAAGCAAATAATTCCTTCAAATATGTATAAATCAATAGATTGGAATTTTTTCAATAGCTATGATATAAAGATAATAAATGCTTTTAGAAGCACATTAAAGTCACATACTATTATAGAGTACTCGTAAAACAAAAATTCAGTGGATAAAATTCTAGAAGAAGAAAAAAAGCGCTATATCAAATTTAGCACAGCCATAACTTTAAAAATATGTATGATTAAATTGCTTTAATATATCGTAAACTCAAGCCCCACAGCAGTATGTTGTCTTACTGTACAGCCACCCAATCTACTGGTATTCAACGATATTACTATATCCACGGTTTTATCAACTTTTCGAGTTACTTCTCATTACGGCAATATTAAAACAGAAACTGTTCTGTAATTTACATAAAATATATTATATTTGACAAAAATTGTAGACCGTATTAAGTCTATTTTAAGATTTATTGTAGTTTTCCGTACCACTATCATAAATAAAAATTATTTTACTAATTACAATATAATAAATTTCCAGCTAAAACTAAATGTAGAGGGTACTACTGCATTTATGAACAATAAAATATTTTTCATTAATTTGCTATTCGAGCCACACAACACTCACACACACACACACACACACACACACATATACTTCTCATATAACGAGGCGAAATTCGATATGCAAAGAGCTTATAAAATAAATCAGGATCAACGATGCAGTAAAATGAATAAATTCCACGGTAATCTGATAGCTTTATCAAATGAACCAATGTATATTATTACTTTGGAAACAGTGAGAGAGTTAATAAAAGAAAAAACTTCGACTCTAAATATTCTTAAATTACGCGCGCTTATTATTAAATTAACAGAGATCGTTGGTAAAATTTTAAAATTGTAAAAGATTTATTGCACTGATATATTAATAATGATGATAATTATAATATTATTAATAATAATACTAATAATAATAATAATAATAATAATAATAATAATAATAATAATAATAAAAGAAAAATCTCTGCTAACAACGCAGGAGGACCAAGGACTGGGGCTTCGTGGCCATGGTCCTCGACCGGCTCTTCCTCTGGATCTTCGTGATCGCCTCCCTCGTCGGCACCTTCACGATCCTGTGCGAGGCGCCGGCCCTCTACGACGACACGAAGCCGATCGACATGGAGCTCTCCTCGGTCGCCCGGCAGATGTTCCTGCCCAACAATCAGCTCGAGAACCTGATGCCGCATTAGGATCGCCTAGAAGCGAAGCGGAGCGCACCGATAATGAAGAGAGAGGGGGAGAGCGCCAGACCCCAAAATAACCCCAAAAATAAACAAACTTCGTACCTCGGAATTGATCTTTAGCGATATATGCACGAATACATACATACATATATATATATATATATATATATATATATATATATATATATATATGTAAATAGCGAATTTCTAATCGAAAATAAGAAGAAAAAAGAAATAATGAGAAAAAAAAGAAACTTTTTCTATCTCGCGTCTATATATATATAAAGATATAAAACGGTGTTGTTCGAATTGCCAAATCAAAGTCAGCCGTACGTGTATGGTCTATTAACGAATAATGCGTCTCTTATCACGACCGATGTTAAATCAAAGCCGCCGAATTCTCGAACAAAAGTACTATATGTATGTTCATTCGTATTCACATTATATATATATATATATATATATATATATATATATATATATATATATATATAATGTAGAAATCTTGAGCGATCGGACAGCTTGAGCGCCGAAGCGCTTCCCACGGACTTCCAATAGGAATAATATTAATCCGGCGCTGGATAAATAGCGAGAAATTATGGTTAGATTTACCAACGGGCCCGTATAATTATACAGTCTCAACGTGATTGATGAATTCGAGCATAATTGAGCACTGCCTACACACACACAATCAATACATATATATATATATATATATATATATATATATATATATATATATATCGATCTCTGTAAATATGAAGATTTCTATTAAGAAAAAAAAAATTATAGGCCATTAACCCTGTGAGCCATTGTTGAAGAGATTATTTTTTTTCTTTTTCTCTTTACCTTTCCGTTGTTTCCAATGACGTTGGCAGCTACGAATGAGAACGATTATCGCTGATCTCGTTTCACCCTCGATTTTACCGGAACGGGGACGGACGTGCGCAATTTTCTCTCGTACCCTCTCCTCGGACTCAATTTCCGAAGGTGGCGATTCTTTAACGCGGACAGTAAATTTACATCGTGCGCGTTTGAGCGAAAACGAATTAGCATCGTTCGAAGTCTTGATGTAAATACGTCCCGATCAGTCGTGGATCCAGCGGTGGGAGGGAAGGTGGAGGGCGATGGAAACGATCGGCCTTCGTCCCGCAAGCCTAATGGAGCACTTGATAAAAAGGCAGCTAAACAAACATAAGTCGCTTTACGTTGTGATATTATATTTTTATTATTTTTATATACGATAAAGTTATAATAATAATAATATTATTATCATGTTTCGTATACTGAGAAGCATTATAATTTGTTGGAAGGACCTTTGTTTCTTATAATATTGTTCTTTTGTATTATATCGCCCCCCTCCCTAAACCACTCCTAAATCCGCGACTGATCATGACAGCGTATTTCCATCGAGCGTAAAATAAGCTACATCTACGGATAAATGTTTTTCTTTTTGCTTTCATCAAATTCTGACATGTTATTGTTCTTCTATGTACGAAATAGTTCGTAATTTTTCGATATCTTAATTGAGCGGGCAAAGAACCTTATTTTCGTACTGTTTTGATCATGTCTTGCAACTACTTGGTGATATTTATTGAATTACGTCTAGTAAAACCTTGTAATACCGAGGACTGCTCCTTTTTCATAGGGGAAAAAAAAAAATTTTTTTAACGAAATATTATTGAAATTTTATATTGTTCGGTTATCTGCAACAAGCGTTGGCTGCTACTTTATATCAAATTTAAAACAAAGCATATAATAAAAATCTACTGAATAATAAAAGCAAGCATCATTTTGTCTTTTTCAAAAACCAATCGTTATTTTTAAAACTTTGTATTTCAAATAAACCATCTACCTGAAAATATTTGTAACGCTAATTCTGCTTTGGCAGTATTAGATATAATTCGCTTGCATATTGTATTTTCATTGATGCAAAACAGTTGTTTTTTCGAAGATAACATTTTTTCAACTTCTGTTGTACGTAACAGTGAGCATTGAAAAAATGTATATCTAAATTCGATATAATTTTTTCTTTTGAAGTATTTTGTATTGCATCAAAAAATCTTTTTAAATCGTTTCTTCTCCATAATATTATTAGTAATATTTAACAAATATATATTTGTTTCCTTCGTACTTTTATTTCATAATAATTATATATAAAATAGTTGCTTCATAACGTCGCCTAATGCAGTATGCATCAATGAATAAATAAATAAAATAATTGAAATGGAACTAACTCTTACTGTATACTTATTAAAATATATTCGATTACTAAAGAAAATAAATAAAATCTATTTTTTATTAAAAAATTTTATGGCATTTTCATAAAGATATAAAATTATGGTTACATGTAAATAATCTAGGTTGAATATAATTGCTAAAATTATTGTGATAGAATTAAAAATTTTTAATAGAAACGTGAAATGTCATATTTAAATATAGCTCACTGTATAATATCTGAAATAAAGAAAACGTACTTGTGAAACAGTCTTTTTATGCTAAAATAATGTAACATTTCGACTAATTCTAATTAAAAAATGCATACCGTTTAATTACAAAAAAATACTTTTTATAATAATTTTAATAGACAATTGCATTGTAACATTCTCATTATCCAAACCGCAATTAATAAATATATCTAAAGATCATATGGGTATATAAACATGTGGATGTTATGAATACTTGACATAAACAACTTATTGATTTTAAATACCGAATATCGATAAATTTTCTATGTATACCTACGATCTACGAATTCAAATATTTCTTGTCAGTAAAAATTAAATTACAGATGAAAAAATAGTCATCAGAATGATTACAAGTAGGTAAAATATATTGAATAAAAATTTATAAATATAATAAATCAATTAATCGAGACAATCTAGTTTTTAGAAAAGTAAAAGCTTTTTTAAAACTAAAAGTTTAGTGTGTAACGAGTGTTTCATAAAATTAAAAAATTTAGCCTGTTAATTAGTATCTAAGAATTCAAAATAACAGCAAATATTTATAGAAGTTAACTATTAACATTCTATTAATTTAAAATAGTAGTAAAAATAGAAAATATTTTAATTTAAAAATAGCAAAGATAAACAAAGGAATAATAAAATTTGTAACCTCATATTAACTCTTTATACTATACGTTTACCATCAGAGTAATTTTAATCAAAAAAGTTTTTTTATGCGAATACTGCATTGTATATCATGAGAAAAAAATATTACAATGAAATCATACAGGTTTTGTAACAAAGAAAATAAAAATGAAATTAAATAAAAAAAGAGAAGAAAAAAACTTCTATTAATTTTTTTTCATTTCTCATTACATACAATTAATTAAAATAAAAAATTATAAGAAATAAAAACAAAGGATTTTTTTTACTTAAATTTTATTCTTATACGTAGTTGTATTTAAAAACAAATATTTTTCTTTCGAACATTTTTTTCTATACTTTGCAGTATTCCAGATAATCAGAAAAGTAAAACATCCAGGTAAAGAAATATTTCATTTCTTGTAAAGAATAACTCTTATAAATAATTTGCGGTTTATCATTCTAAAATAATTATTGAGAAAATGATAAAATTTTAATTTTTAATTAATTTTGTTTAGGTGTGATAAAAGTAATTCAGGAATAATTTATATAACGCAGTAAGAAAGAGAAAAAACAATAATTTTTTAACAAATCAATTACGTTTATTTAACATTTTAAAATTATGCGTAATCTTCAGTACTCTAGTTTTAACAGCTTAGCATATTGTGAGCAACCAATAGCTTAAACAATAAAACTTTCGGCAGTAAGCTAACAAATCAATAGTCTTATATAAATCCAATTAAAAAATAATGTATTAAAATGTGCAAACAAACATAATAAAAATAAACTATTGATTTTTTAAAACAATGCAAAAAAAACTTATGAAAGATACTAAGAAAACGCGATAAATGATTAATGAGCACAAAATTACTAATCAACTTAAAAGTATTAAAATTAAAATTAATAAATTTAAGATCAAGATTTTGATAGTCTATTATATTTTGTAAGCTGATAAGTAAAACGATTATATTAAATGTCAACAAAGTCTTGGAACTTTCAATTGATAGTGATAATGGTGAAACAATGAGACCATATTACATTTCAAATAAAAACAAAAAGTAAGAAAATTTCATGAAGCAATGGCTTCGAAATTTCTCATGTTCTCTTGGTTTCGAATAAGGCAGAAAATTCCGATTATACTCCAATGAAAACATTATGAAATACAGTCTCAGAGTTAGTCCGGATTAATCGAATTGATTCATGTTGAAGACTAGTTTTTCAACGGGAATTATAAGGTTTTATAATTGTGTCCTTAACACATCAGAATACAGAAAACTAATACACAACGTCGCAGATACCAAAATTTCGATATAAAATGAATATTACGTATTAATTAACCATCGCAATGCATTCAAAGTAAATTCTAACTGTTGTGCTCGTTAATATCGATTTACGCGATTTGATAATATCAATTATAAATAAACACCTAATGAACATCTTATGTTACTGTTGCATATTATAATAACAGATGTAATAAATACAATCTCATAAATGTGATTTCATTGTGCAATAATCTGTGCAATAAATTTAATATTAAATCAATTTATAATCGGAACTAAACGCTATAAATCCATTATTTGATCCTGTCAACCAATTTATATTTGTTTTTTTTTTGTTTGTAAATAAACTATTATACATAGAGTTTTTAAACTATCTCTACAATAGTCGCATTTTAATAAAACAAAAAAATGCAGAATATGTGTATTACAAAATAAATCGATGCAAATTGAAATGCAAACATTTGAGTTTTGCTCGTCGTTATCCCTCCGCATATAATGAGGGATTAATCAGAAGTATAAATAGAATGAGCCAGCTCTCGGCGATAGAAGTAACTACAACTACAGAGTACTTGAATTCGATTTATAATAAACAATTCTTTTAAACTACAGTAAAAAAATATATTTAGCCTGCTTGGTACTTTGTTGATTGAAAAGCAATTTTTGGACAGAATTTTGCACCATCTTATCGGTATGATTTTCTTAATACATTTGAATATACATTCGTGTAATTTTACACTGCTTCACAGATCTTATAGAAACGGACTAGACATACGATTTTTATTGTATCGGTTTTGTGTTTTTTTTCGCTGCAATTTTTTACTAGGGGGCGAAAAAAATATTCAAATTTAAAACTAAACATAGTTTATCTCTTAAAAGGCAAATACATGTATAATTTTTCGTTAATATTTACTTTTGCTAATATTGAATATGACCTTTGAATATACTTTATATATCTAGACATCACTTATGAATGAAGCTTTTGTAATCTTGCAGTACCTTAATAATGAGATTATCGCGATATCTTTACTCTATAGTTTAAAATTATTTAGTGCCATTACGAATAAAAAAAATACTGATGCGATACTAGTAAGTTTCTATTTTTTAGCAGCGTTTCACAATATTGTACATCATAGGAAAATACAAAATTTGTTCATTTTTTTTTTGTTAACTTTCTTATAGAATTCCTAGGAAGTTTGGGTATGCAGATGAGAATAGGAAGAACTCTTGGAAGCGTAAGATAAGGTAAGTTTCGGACGTATAATATATAGGAATAGATTGCCTTATTCTTCGCTTTATATATAGTCTTTGCCGAAGCTCAATCCCGTGGTCCTATGCAATGATCGCAAAATGTATATCTTTATATATATATATATATATATATATATATATATATATATATATATATATATATGTATGTATATATAATATGTACAGATTTTCATGCGAGTCACAGTCCGAGACACTTTCCGCTCAGTTTTTTCTTTTTTTGTTTTTTCAACATTACACGCGGCTTGGCCAGTGACGTGCGTTCATTTAAATTCACATGGCCGGACAGGCCGATCAGCCCTTCCACGTGCCGATGTAAGCCTTGCAATTCGGACAGATGTGATGTACTCGGAGAAAGGCGCTCACGCAGTAGGGCAGACACGAGCACAAGCAGCATCTGGAATTTTTACATGATTTATGTAGTTTAGTTTAGTTTAGTTTTTGTTTTTTTTTTCTTTTTAAACAATATCTTACATACACATGTGCGTACGAAATTGCAAAAATATTATAAACATTCTGGGCAATCTTTGCCCGTATGCGTGCATGTTTATATATTCATTCGATCATTGCGACAAATAAGCGCTAAAGCGAAGCTAATAATGTAATTTATCCGGTTAGCCTTCAAACAAGGAGAAGATAATTAGAACTCACAATACCGTATTAATTATATAGAATGTCTTCTTTAAATAGAACAATATTTATATATATATATATAAAACCTTCATATAAACTCTCCGTGATGTTCAAAGCAATTGGACAAGATTTAAAAAAAAAAAAACTTCGCTTATCTTCCTCTGCTTGACATGTAAATTTATGTTTAGAGAAAGTATTGAGCATTCACGTTTGCGTATAGTGTAATATCAGTGTAGCGCATAAATTGATAACAGGTCTGATAAGGAAGGATCACTTCAGGGGTCGTTTAAAGGTCACCTTAAAAATGTCAAATGTTAAATGAAAAGCCGTTTTATCGTGACAATAAATAAAAACTGTCATTTGACGTTATTACGTGCGCAAGCGAATGGATTTAGCCTGATGACCATATAAGAATAAGCATGTTTTAATTATATCGCGCGATAGAACTGAAGTGAAAAAAAATAAATAAATAAATAAAGAAGCAAAATAGAAGAAGCCTCATTACATCTCATACACGGCATAAAACTCATTGATCCAATTATGCCGCGGCGGCGCAACCGACGTACTTACCCCAATAAACAGAGAACGATGCAGCAGACGTGGGCGCTCGGCTGGTGATCGGATATCGTCGTCGTTTTAATGTCCGCGTGACAGGAGGGACAGGACATCTTTATCGGGTTTGGACCCAGGGACTGGGTCGCGTCGTGATTCAGTATCCGCACCTGGGGCTGCGCCTGGTGATGCTGATGGCTCGCCGGCTGGGCGTGCTGCGCCGGCATCGGCATCTGCGCCACGGGCGGCACGTCTTTTTCCATCGTAATCGAAGTTCCGCGATTGAGTCAAGATCGCCGTTCGATTAACGAAAATCGGTTGAAAATAATAATAATAATAATAATAATTAAAAAATAATAATTGAAAAATGAAAGTTTCGTGATTTAGGGATTCTCGAAAGGCCGTGGCTACTTCAGAAGTGATCGATCGGATTATTGTGTACAAAAAGGCATTTTCAAGCTTCGTGAGTCTCTGCAGTTTTCGGATCATTGGCTGTAACTTACAGAATCCTTTATAATATACCCAAATAGAACGTCTGTGCAGTTATTCTTTCCAATACCTCTCAGGTCCTAAAGAAATTTAAAATTAAAATTTCGATCGAATACGTATCTCTAATGATTCATTGAAGTTGATGAGATAATGAATAATGAAGATGATGAATGATTGAGTCCTAATTCGATCCTATTGTCAAATTTTCTCCATCTTATATAGGACAGAATGCCTCAAAAAAATCTATTGTTTTTTTTTAATTAAACGTGTAGAAGAAATGATAAAACATAATATAAATTATACTACATATACATTATCTATAATTTTTTAAATCCAAAATCCAATGAAACTAATATTTCTTATAATTCAGGACATGTATTTGTAGAAGTAATTAAAGCACGAAAATAATATAAAATATATAAGATACTTTGTAGAGATAGAGACTGCGGTATTTTAATTCGAAACTTACGGTCAAAATCTAATCAAATTGACAGTATTATTTTAAATGCATTAATTGTTTGTCATATTGGTCTCGATCGTAAGGATTTTTATCTTCAATTGAACACCCTGTTCGAATATTTATAAATCATGAATGAAATTCAATTAATATGATATCTAATGTGTTGTTGATACATTGTCATAAAGAAAATATCCTTTAGTGGCACTATGTCCGATATGAGGCGAAGAATATATCTGAGAAAGTTTTAATTATGCATTAGAATACGTATTCGTTCAAAATTTGAATCTTATATTTCTTTGGATCAGAGACATATTGAAAAGAATGAACTGCGCAGATATGAATTACAGCTAAATCCAAGAGCCAGACACTCTCCTTGCTAATCGATTAAGTTCCTCAGCTACGAAAATTCTAAAAAAAAGCACATGAAATGAAAAATTTGAAACAATAATGTTTCAAATTTGTTTTTTTATTGTCAGATTCACGATTTTTCCATCCATACGGGTTAGTTTTCTTATTGATTTATCTTTCATCTCGACTTTTTTCATTTTCTACATCAAATTTTTTCAAACGTATTTTATTTTGAACTGAAAAATATTCTTTTTGTCTTCGTCGGTAATTTTCAGCAAGCAAAATAATCGTATGCTGAATTTAATATCAGTCTGAAAAACTCGAATAAAATGTCTATATAAAATCCATCTGTGCGTTTTTGAGAGAAAAAAGTTATTTTTCTTGATAATGATTTGAATTGAGTACATAAAAATTACTTTTGCCGTATTTCAAAATAGGAATCTACTGATAATAAAACATAGATATATTCAATTAGTTTTTTCAAATACAAAAACTCTGCGATCAAGTGACTTTTCCGATTCAAATCGTCAAACTGGCAAAAAATTAAAATAACACCTTTATTCATCATTAAACATCAATTAATAATGTTTAAAATGAAAAAGAATTGCTATTGTTTTCAACAATTTGTATTAAAATCCTTATGCAATTGTTTGTCAATGCTTGATAACTCGGATCCAAAAAAGCTTAACCAATCAGATTAAAATATGGCAAAATTTTTTGGAATTAAAAGAGTTCAAAAATAACAATGGCTTTCTTCTAAATAATATTCTAAAATACCGAAAAAGTTACTATTTGTACCTTTTCAAATCATTGTAAATAATAAAAAAAAATTTTCAAAAAGTCATGACTACAGCTTACAGAATTATCCTTTTTTTTTAAACACTTACAAATTACTTTTAATTTCCCCGAGCAACTACTCGTTGCCAGTATGTCCAGAATATGAAGACAAAAACAACCTTATAAGATTCAAATTTATATGTAGATACCTCGACAAAAAATTAATGCAGGAAGATAAAAAAATGTCGCAATGAAAGCTAAATGAATAAACCAAGTCGTATCGTCGTTTAAAAAAAAGAAAAAAAAAGAAAAAATCAAGAAGAAAAATAGAATAAGAAAAAATCTGGAAAATGTTTGCTCGTGCTTTTTCTTACACTAAATTTTCGATAGATATATCAGAAAAGTAGAGACTTCATAGGCTATAAAACACCTTTCATAATATTTTCCTCTAGCCTTTCGAAAATCGCTAAAAAAAAATTTAATATTTTTGTGCCCTTAATTTATCTACCGAATATACTTAAATATATTATAAACATTAAGCGCTAATATATATATATATATATATATATATATATATATATATATATGTATAGATGCATGTATATATAGAACAACTAATAATTACAGGGCGTGGGCATCATGGTCACGGGTGCCGCCGGGTAGGGCGGCGCTCCCGGCACGGACGCCGCCGGGTAGGGCGGCGCTCCCGGTACGGACGCCGCCGCCACCGGCATCATCGGAACGCCGCCACCCATGCTAAGGCCGACGGCCTCCTCGTACGAGGGCGGCGCCGCGGGCGGCGCCGTGGGCAGAGGCCCGAGCGCCGAGGCTCCACTGGACGAGCTCGCCATCGCTCCCTTTTCCATACTTCGGGCGACACCGGCCCGATCCCCGCTGCGATCGAGCGACGTCGATCTCTCTCTGCGAATGAAAAAAAAAAGAGTTGTTAGTATTATTCGTTGTGCGTCTATTGTATAATATAGAATTGTGGATTCAATGCACAAATATATATATATATATATATATATATATATATATATATATATATATCGATTTACAACTGTCTGCGTAAATTATTCAAGTAACACGCTTGAAACTATTTGCATTCGTTCGCTTCGTATACTTTTACGTTATATTGTTTTTTTTATTGATTTTTTTCATTATTCCTACACTTAGTGTATTATATGTAAAATTTGTTTCAAACACGTGGAACGTAGTATATAATAGTAAGTAATTTGGAAAAGCTTTTGATGAATGTTTCGCGCTCTGACTATATATATATATATATATATATATATATATATATATATATATATATATATATACATAGATTTATATAGATAGATAGATGGATAGATACATGTGCATATACATATTAATTAATTTTTCATGTACCAATAATGCAAGTGGCAGTAACTGGTTATTATTTAGTATATTTAATAGCATTATATTTGACAAGTATACATATATATATATATATATATATATATATATATATATATATATATATATATATATAGAGAGAGAGAGAGAGGGGGGGGAGAGAAGGTCAAAAAAATTAGCTGAACGCGGGAAGAATCGGCAGCGTGTGTTTGACCGGAGCACATGGCGAATCGATTATTCGGCTCGCACGTGCATGAGTTGAAAGTCTTTTAAGCATAGTACATAGCTAAGTTTACTATAGAACATTTTATACAATATATATGTGTATATACATATAGAAGATCATACTATAAGGCTTTAATTTGTTTATTGTCACTAATGTGACTGCTATTCTGCACTGTTCTATTAATGCAGCATGTAAGTCCGATCATTATCAGCTCGGATAATCGGACGGAATCTACTCGAATCATTAACAAATGACCTTAAGGTATAGTTATCGGACAAAGCTCGCCCGTGACTTTGCACACGACATATCATTTTTTTAATATACATTTATACACACACGCGCGCGCATATATGTATATGTATATGTATATATATGCATATATATATATATATATATATATATATATATATATATATACACGAGCATAAAATCAGACTTAATCTATCACAGAAAAAAAGCCAAAAAAGCAGATCTGTAAAAAATATATATATAATAGATAGGAAAAGACTACATTTGTGATTTTTTTCATCACGATACTTCAATAATATTTTATAATTGTACAAAAACTGATAGTTTGTTGAAAACAATCACTCCGCCATTCTTCAATCATTAAGATAAATGCCACTCTACGAGCAGTTTTTATTATTTAAATATCGCAGTTTTAAGATATTATTTTATATTCATTAGCAATTCGTCGACTGCTCTTTCGCACCAATTAAAACAATACTATAAACAATAATATACGTCAAGATTGAATTCTTGCAAATTTTTAATAATGATATTTTCTATTTTAATGTCAAACAGACAAGAAATAGGATTATTTTGAAAATTTTATTTATCATTTTTATGGTTATGAGTTTTTCAAGAAGAATACCGATATACAAAATCGATCGCTAAAAATTGACATCCGACGGCCCCTTAAAGTAAAGTTACAGAGAATTCAAAGGAGAAAGAATCACAACTTCCAGTAGATATCGTCGAGATCTTAATCTGAATGTTTCAAAAATATTCATTTATTTCTCGCCGTTCTTACTATCTTATTTTAAAATATATATACATATATATATATATATATATATATATATATATATATATATTAAACTAGTCTAGTAAAATAAGCGGAAAAGTTTTCAATAAAAAAAAATAATACAGTGAATCGTATAATTTTGCATATTATGGTAAAATTATATCAAATGCGCTGAAAGCTGAAGTGGCGCGCATCCAGCATTTTACAAAATATAGAAACGATTTTTTTTTTTCAACGATTGAAAGATCACTCTGCATCATTACGATATGTAGAGATTACTATCGAATTATTATCTAATATTCGTAAAATTTACATTTACTACGCGCAATGTCAAGCCTCTTTTCCAAATGCTGAAATCATCATGGCAGTCGCGTTCGATTCAATGGAAATTTCGCAATTCTTCTAAGCCACGTCTCCCTCGGCCAATTGACAATTACAACGAGCCCCTTTATTTATTTGAATTGAAATAAATTTCAACATGTTATCGGCGCGAATTGACTTATTTATAACGATCGCGTATAATAAACAGAACGTTGTTTTCATTCTAGGCTCGCGCAGATTTACGGCGGATCTTAATTTATTCATATAAAAAACGAGCGCGCATTGTTCTTCGAGCGTCATTAGCTCGCATTAAATTTATCGCGACAATCTGTCAGGGAGATGAAAATCTGTATGCTCTTTATAACGGAATGGTCAACAATATGTATGTGTATATATATATATATATTTATATATTTTTTAATGAAAAAATTTTACACTTACGAGCAAGATGTTGAAAGCAATATTTTACAGAAAATGTTAACGTCGTTAAATTCTAAAATATAATGCAGATTACAACTGATATACAAATGTAACTTTATGAATGGTCTATATATATATATATATATACAAGTCATTTCAATCTCATTAATGTTAACAAGAGACATTGCGTTCAAGTAAAATCAACCGTTGATTCTCATTTTCCAAAGGTTAAAGTTCCGAACGAGTTTAATCTCGGGCCGGCGCGTCGTAAATGCAAAATAAAACATTGTTTGCTTTTGCATACATAAAAATATCCAAAGATTAAAAACAATCGGTCGCGGCGAACCATCGAGTTGTAAATCCCTTCCCAATAATGCCTTTGTTTGAATTTTCATTATATCGATAAGAAGCACATGTATAGCGGGTATTGTTATTGCTTTTGGTGAAAAAAAAAGAAGAAAAAAATTAGGAAAATATCGTGAAATTTTAAGAAAAATATTATGATTTCACAAGGCGAATTATTAATAAAATTTTAGCGTCGTTCCTCGAATTATTTCATCAGATAAACGAAAGTGTCACGATCTTTGCACTCGCCTGCGTCGGTGCAATCAAAAACGACTGAATATTCACGAAATTGCTGACGCGGAACGGGTAAATTTTTACGTCCTTTTTTGTTTTCTTTTTTTTTTTTTTTAATTACCAGATAGTTCGGCGTCTCGTAATAATTTTATGATTCAATGTATCAGCTGTCATTTTTATATGTGTCGATAAAATTTATATATAGTGGGGATCTAGTATATCATTAATAAAAAAAATCGAACTTTGATTATTCTAATAATTCGATAAATTCATTGAAATATTTTTAACATTATATACAATTAATATATTAAATACCGAACGCATTACAATTAATTTATGCAATCATAAGAATTAATCGGTTAATAAAAATTAAAAATGACAGTCTAGAAATATTCTTGATAATTACTCATTCACTGACGTACTTCTGGCATATAGATAATGAATGAGACGGTAAATTTAATACTATTTATATAGCGCCGAACATTATCAAGACTTTTAGCACACGCACACTTACGCACACACGTATATAATTGAATAAAAAATAACGTATGTCACAATTCGTTATTGAGTTTATTGGACTCTCAATAAAAACCGCGATCTGATTAAACAAAAGTTTAATTTCAAACTACGACAAACATTATTATTTTATATCCCTGTACCGCCATTTATCGCATTTCAATATATTCTACAATTCAAATCTGATCAATTTGAACGTTCTGCTGATTGTTCTCCGCGCCAAAAATGCGTCGAGTCGCTCCGCGCGACCGTTCGTTCACCGTTATATAACATCTATATATATGCATCAACGGCACATTATTCATTCCATTTCTCCTTTAAATCCGATGCATTAGTCATCGGGTATACATGCATCGGCAAAAACAAGATGCTACGCCCGTCGTTTGTTTACATTTTTTACACGAAAACAGTTGGAGTTTTCCCTAGATTACGCGCTATAAAACAATGTCATTAGGTTCAATAACAGGGAATGTATATTATACACGCATATATATATATATATATATATATATATATATATATATATATATATACATACATATATATACAACTTCCTTTTTCTTCCATATTTGCAGTGTTACCTAAATAGCTTTCCAGCGTGACTAATTTGGATCAATCGGTGTCCATTATGTTCATCGGCCGATCGCGGCGCGTATAGAATATAGCCACTGTCCAGGGGCCTTTACAAACCGGGAAATGAGGCGGAGATATTCACGCAGTTCTCGTAAACAAATAGGACGGGCTATAACATGTTCATTTCTGGAAACTTCTTTATTCCCCGGCTTTTCAAAGAGTCTGGTTATTTTTCTTTTAACGGATCGTTCATAAAAATCCCGTCTAAAAATCTCCGACCCTTCTCTCAATATTAAATTCTGCGTGCCGCGATTGACTGATGAACGTACTGGGAAATTATTTCGCAAACTGGATCTACGATAAAAAATGTATTGGTTTAGCCTAATAAAGAAAATCAAAATTATAATAAACTACGACAATTGTAAGAGCTGTGAAGTTATAGGCGGAGGAACGTCTAGGGGTTCTTTTTTAGAATTATATTCATTTATTTTATTTACATTATATATATATATATATATATATATATATATATATATAAATTCTCTATTATGATTATCGTTATTTTTTGCCAGTGTAAGGCATTTCGCTTTGAAAAGAGATCGCTTAGCGAGACATCGGACCTTTGAAGCCGAATAGTATTATTCATTCAATGCTGGATATCCAGGCAAAATTTGGCCCAGCATTTCTTGTTTTTGAAAGATTATCCTAGACCAGAAGAGAAGACTTTAGATGGAGAAGCGTATAATGAGGACGGTTCATCCGAGAAATAACGTCCTTATTAATGGCGCCTGGGCCGAATTCATGCCACCGAATGGTTAGTAGTTTTACAGTGGGTGACAATTCCAAATATCCTGGATCTAGACTTGGTTGGATCGAATGAGTTAGTGAGAGCCTTAGGCTGTCAATACCGGAGTGGAGGGTAGATGTACTTTCCATAACTAATTTTTAAAAATATATTATTTTTATACAAAGTGGTTTAATATCAAATATACTTTTGAATCAACTATACACTGAAACCATCAACTATCACTTAAACATTTATAACGCCATATTAAAGACAGAAGTTCAAAATTTGGGCACAAACAGCAGTCGTACCAATCACTAAAGCTCCATTTTGAAACATATAATAAAGAAAAAGCTACTATATTTCCTCGAATCATTTAGCTTAATCAACAAAAAACAAAGTAGCTTCAGAGAGCATTGCTCCATAACAGACTGCTCGATAAGACCATGGAAGCCTTCGTCAATAAAAGCAGCAAGTAATGGAGGTCTATTTAAACATGGAAAAGCCATAATATGGAAAAGAAAAGTACTAGAGCTTCTTATGCAATACAACATAGCTGAAAATATTTTTTACGTAATAAAAGTCGAACGACAACGCTCAATGATTTGTGTTAAGCTGCAAAACAGGCTTAGCAATGTTAAATAGCTTTCAATAATATATCAATCCTACGGTTCGAATAACCATTTTTGGACATAGTCCTGCTACTTTCATGAAGGGGAAGCGCCATAAAACTAACCAAGCGCCTCATCCAGATATCGCTCGATCAAACAGAGAAATTTGCAAATATTTACGGATTCAAAATTTCAAAAATTCAGACCGAAGCTAATATATATGATATATCAAATATATGAATATATGACACTCAACTGTTCATCTGAAACTGTCAAATTCAGTAAATAAAATTAAAGTACTCGTATTAATGTTCGGCAGAAAATGATCTTGATAATCATACATAAACAATCTTAAAAATCACTGTAAGCAACGAATAAATGTTCTCAAAACTCTATCGACTAAAAACTAAGGAACTAATCAAAACATATACTGATAAACATATACTGGTAAGTATGAATTCAATCTAAACTACACTGCGGCTTCATAGCGTATAATTCAGCTAAAAATTACGTGCTCAAATCTTTAAATCCAATTTTACATACATGCATGAAAATGGCTATACAACGAGCCCAATAAACAGCATCCTAATTGCAACAGATGTCTATCCACTTAATCTAAGAAGAAAAATGTCAAGCCTTAACTATACCGCAAAAGTATTATCTTTACGAAATAATGAAGCACGTAAAGTTTCTAACAAATAAGTCGTAACGACGAGCCTTAAGATTAGCAGAAGAATAGCCAAACCATTTTACTTCAGAATTCAACAATGCCTAGAAGAACAGAATATCGAACTTCCCACCAGATTTTGTAAATATAAACAGTCTATAAAAGTCTATTATTACAAGATCTGAAAAATAGTTTTCCTGCATACGAACTAATATACGTCACAAAGTGTTACAAGAAATACACATATGGCGACGCAATACTTGCTACCTAATCATGAACATATATTGTTCAAAATGGCTAAGTGTAACAGCTATAAAACAGTCCATGCAATAACAGTACTAAAAGCAATCGAATTTGCAAGCATACAAATAAAAAAATCGTTTCTTATAAGCCAAGTCGTTTCTTATGAACCAGAACCTATTATACATATTTCTGATGGCCAATATAGCGCCGGCGAAACCAATTACGAAAACAGCATATCGATTAATATAAAAAAAAGAAACAAAAAAGAAAATACAAGACTACAAAAAAATATTTTCGAAAAATCATAAAGATTATAGTCAGCAACGAATGAAACGCAAAATCTAAGACTGCTAAAACAAACTACATTTGGGAAAAGTAAGAACTGATGTACAAGCTAAATTAATCCAGCTATATAAGATATTGGAGAAAGGATCGAGTAACATTTACTCAAGCACGAATGCATACTCACGAAAGAAAATCAAAATACCTGTAATGAAGCAATATTCAACATAGCACATATCTTAATAGAACGTTCGAATTGCTCAAAACAAGGAAAGAAGCACAAAATTGAAAAAGCGCTAAAAGAAGCACTCAGGAAGTACCAAAATTGTAAAAGAAATATTGAAGTACCTTAACGAAATTGGAATAAACAACAAAATGATCTAACCATTATAATGACTATATTATTATACAAATAAGTAAAACAACTAAAATCTCTTTTACAATAAAAATTACTATACACAATGTTAAATGTCGAAGCATGTCAATATATCTTTATACTTTGTATAGATGTGTCTACTATCTAGTAGCTGATATCCAAATTAGGGGGCTGCGACTATAAGTAAACGACGGGAGAAACAAGAATTTACTACTTGCGAGTGTAGACGCTGTTCTCAGTTTGCAATAGTTTAAATACAATTGAAATAAAATGCTGTCGATCATGATTGTTAAAGGACTATAAGAAGAGTATGTACTACTTATTGTAGTCAAAGTTATTACATCTATTAGATTTCCTCCATGTTTCGAGGATAAAATAAGGCCCTAAGATCGAATACAATACAAATATAAATAATGAACATTATCGATTGACATATTATTTATTCACAAACATGTGGGACTCACTGATAGAAATTTTTGGCAAGAAAAAATATATATTTACTCACAAATTTAATCACAAATTATATGCGATGAACTGATAGAAATCTTTTGGCAAGGAAGTCTATATGTTTACGTGTATATAGTATGACAAAGAGAAGAAGAAAAAAATAAATATACTGTTGAAATTTGTAACTTCAGCGACTGATAAATATCTATTTTTAAGTTCTTTCGTATGTTTTTTATCTAAATAATTTGAGAACCGATCGACAGATTTTTGAATTCCATTAAATTAGTATCTCATAGCCACTAGAAATGCATAATTCTGTTTTGTAATTATAATTTCTTTACAAATTTACATATTACGAATAAAAAATATTTTTCTTCTTTTCCTGGGCTTCTTAAATCTCTATTTTAAAAACGAGCCTGTAAACGAGTCATATGGACCAAGGTTGTAAATACTTTCGTATATTTTAATTTATTTCGATAAAGTTTCATATATTTTTATATACTTTTTCGAAACGTAAGCGTATCAGAACGAAACACAGAGTATGGAAGTGTATCAAGGTCCAAGAGATATGAAGATGTAGCAATATAATATCGCAATGAATAAAAAAAGGATACATAAAAGTTATCGTCGTAAATGTAAATTTTGTAAAAATAAATAATCTTATTTTTACGAAAATGCATGAAAGACTGAGATCCTGTGAAAATCTCACAGAAACGCATCATTAAACTGGTCGATTAAATATTTTCACATGTATTGTGGCAATAAAACAAAAATACCGGTTTTCTTATAAATCAAAAAAGTATATTTGATGAATGCGAGAATATAATTATTACTTATAATATTAATTATAATAATTTATCGAAATCCATGAAATTCGCCTTGGAGCTATAGTATATGAAATTTAACGAAAAACCATTTTCTCATTACAAGATAAAAAATCGAAATCGTATGTACAGGCGCGGATATTACTCATACACATTTTCCAAATTTCCACGGAGTAAGTATAACCGCATACCTTGTCACAACTCTAGTATATATATATATAGCAGAATCTCGCGATGAGCACACACGAGAACGCGCTATACGGAAAAAAGGAGGCGGAAAATTTTAGAAAAGTTATATTGACGACGACGACGACGACGACGAGCGTACGTTCATTATATGTGTGTACAGGTGTACAGTATGCCTCAGCCTACATTTCTCCGTACGCGCGCGCCCGGCATATATATATATATATATATATATATATATATATATATATATATATATATAACAGCGGGAGTGAAAGTATATACCGCTCGCCTCGCCGCGGAAATTAAGTAACAGTGCGCTCGCGCGCGGACGAAAAAGCCCGCACACGGCCGCGTCCTTTATAATACACACGGGCGCGTGCACACACACACACACACACACATTTATACATAGTGCGCCGGCAGCCGCTGCTCTCCCAATGACGCAGGTATCTTGGAAAGTAAATTATATATATGTACAATCGAAGAGCGTACGTTCCCCGCGGAGAAAAATCTCCTACCGTTTCGTGTTATTATCCATTAGTACGGTCAGATACTTATATGTATATACTATACGGATAATCTGCTGGATCATTCGGTTGGCAGTAAGCCGAGGTCTCTTAAAATCCAGGCTCTAGATGCCGTAAGAAAGGGCTCTCCGCATAATGTGTCTCTATTAAAAACATATTCAATTAATTATTTAATAAAAAAATTGAATAAAGAATGAAATAAGGGACCATAGGGTGACTCGAGCAAAATCACAATTGAAGGGCACAATGTTTTACTTTAAAAAAGCGCCAAACATACACGAGTCAATATTGACGAAAAAGTTGTAAGAAAACTGGTTACAAATAAGCTGTACAAAACAAATTTCAGGTCAACGATTCTTCGAATAAGATCGGCTCGAAGAATATGAAAATTTTAAATATTGATTCCATTAAATTGGTGTCAATTATATATATTGAAAATCGAATGTCTTTGTATTCGATGGGCATATGTAGTTCGAGACAAAAAACTTTCACCGTACGGTAATTTTTTTCAATGTACAGCACTATATATTAAATTTTCATAATTCCAGGGCATTTGTGAATTTAATTCGCAACAGTCGACATAAGTACAATTTTAATAATTTAATGGCACGTTAAGGTGGCGCGAGCATAACTGCGATTACTCGAAAATTACACGACACAGGTCTGTTTTATATATTTAAAAAAAACACTACATTTTGAGAAAATACACCTTGAGTTGCCGTCTTAATTTTTCATAAAAAGCATATTTGGAAAATAGTGCATCTATATTACGTATTATAATTTATTTATAGATACTATCATGCGTTTTTTTTTTGTTTATACAATTACTTTTTTATATAGAAACTACAGAAGATCTTAAGAAAACATAATGTAATAGTTTAAAAAAAATCTCTATTAGTTGAAAAAAATGTTCTATCTATCCTGTTAGAAATTGAAGTATTTTCTTGATCAAATAAAAATAACATTGATAAGATAATATTAATTTTATTAAAACTAAAACGGAATTGAAAATGAATGAAAAGGCTATTTCGTTAGTTTTCATTTGTTATTTAAGTATATATTTATAAAACAAGGAAAATTTATTATTATAGCATAATCTCATTGAATTCGGGAGCCGCGGTCGCACCACCTCAAAGGTAATGTAAAAATTTTAATATTTACGTTAATTATAAATATTATATATATATATATATATATATATATATATATATATATATATATATATATCTCAATACATCAGCAATTTAAACACGAAACGGTTAAATGACAAGAAGTAGAAAAAATTTATTAATCAACTAAGCAATAGCAACGAGCCCTTTTTCCCGTCCTTACCCCGTACACATCCAGTGGATCCGCGTGCATTAAATGATCGGCCCCGCGCGATCGAACGAAACGCGCATACGCTATTCGCGCTCGCGCGCGTCCCCCGCGAGATGATCGTCGATCGACGGATCCGCGCGAGGACCCCGTCGCCGCGCCGCGCCGCCCCGCCCCGGAACCGCGCGCGAGCATCGCGCAAGAATGCGCGACGACACGGGTGGTCCGAGCGGTGGTCGGGAGGGGGGGCGAGCGGGGGTGGAGGAAGAGCACCAATTCCACAGCCCGAGCACGTACAATAATATGTATGTATATAATAATAAAATAACCGCGTCGAGTGCGACCATTTACGCGCGGCGGAATCAATTATAGAAACAAGTGCGCAATTCAATATTGCTATCGATATATATACATATGCATATATATATATATATATATATATATATATATATATATATATATATGGATTTATATGGATATGTATATGCATCGATATGCAGCATATGATTGACACATACCCGCACTCTCTCTCTCTCTCTCTCTCTCTCTCTTCCTCTTCACATGCATGCAGTTCTATATATATATATATATATATATATATATATATATATGTGTGTGTGTGTGTGTGTGTGTGTGTGTGTGTGTGTGTGTGTGTGTGTGTGTGTGTATTATATGTATAAATATATTATATGTATGTAAATATAGTTTACAGCTGTTGCAACGGCAGACTCCAACAGAGCGCGCAGTGCTTGTGTGCATATATTATCCCGGGAATTTCCACGATATTTTCGGTAATAAGCAAATCAGCATAAATATAAAACTCATACAGAATCTTATATTTCCCGCCCGTACTGTAATCCACATTATCTTATCTTACGACGTGCATATTCTATATATACGTACACGTCATCGCGATGCTCCAGCACAGTACGTACGCGCATCGATCAGCTATAAGATGTTATAAAACTTGAGATTACGAGCTCTTCGTATATTTATAATACGCGAGTCTTTGAAATTCGCACACGAAGATACGAAAATCGCCGCCGTTCGCCCCCCCCCCCATGTCTTCGCACCCGATATATTCCGAAATCGACGATCGATGTCTCTGTGGCCACGATCACGATTATGGTTTACATAGCGCTGACGCTACAATATAGATGCATATATAATATGTAATATTATATATAATAACTTGGAAAATCGCGCGTCGATTAGGAGGCAAAAAAGGAGCGATCTACACAAACGTCTTATTTGCGTAATCTTTCCGTATTACAAGTAGCTTACTATGTTGCCGCCTGCGTTAGGCTTAATAAGTGTAACGATTTTTTTTCTCGAGGATTTTTCGATTCCAAGTTCGATATTATACTTTTTCCAAGAGCGTTCAAGTACGCGTCTACGTATAAAAATACTAACTCTTACACATTATTTACATATTATCAGCTCTCGCGTTAAGCTAGTGTCTTGTTTATCTTACATGTACAGGATCTGCCTAGAGGCACAACTGATGATTTAAATAACAATATTTCTGGACTAAAAATCTGAATTATTGGCTATGTATAAACACACCGACGAGGCAATTGATAAAGAATCGGAGAGAGAGAGAGAGAGAGAGAGAGAGAGAGAGAGAGAGAGAGAGAGAGAGAGAGAAAGATATAGAGAGACTGAAGGCCTCTGCTAAGACTAAGATAAATGTAAGTTCTATCTACGTTGAATTGAAAGAAATTTGCATTTCAGCTTAGCGTTACGTTTTGATAAACGATGAAAAGAGAGGTTAAGTCTATTCAGGATTCGATACAGTGGCCATGCTATATAGTACTATATAATATATATACCGGAGTCCTTGGAACATTTTGGAGCATCAGCCAATAATACCGGAGTCCTTCGATATTTTCGAGTAACAGCCAATTCAAAAAAAAAAATGTATATATAGCATTGAATACCGTGGAAAAATATATTGCACACACGCACGTATTAAAAATTAAATCTGTCTCAAATTAACGTTGTTTTTCATTTTGGAGCATCCGTGCATATATAAAATCAGTATGAGCAGCTCTTTTATAATCGATAAGCCCCGCACGTGTGTGCCGCGTCAGAATAACTGAATTGACAGTAAGATAGTCGTATAGAGGTATCGAGGCATACGCGAAAAAAAAACAACAAAACTTATTAACAAACATCCCCGATGACTCCGAAATCGCTCGCCTTTCAAAACTTCGCACTGCTCCCGCACCTCTTCCTCCTCGTGCGCTATTTACCAAACATACCGTATCGAAATCTTTATATACGTATAAACGTCTGTGCCTATTACGGAATTTGCTGAATGTATAATACAACAGGAAGATCAAACAGGAATGAAATTCACATTAAAATGTAGGATAAAATTACACGTTTTTACGCACGACCTCGCCATTGCATTCGCAAGGTTCGTCTTTTGATCCAAACACACTTGCACACGATCTCTCTCTCTCTCTCTCTCTCTCTCTCTCTCTCTCTCTCTCTCTCTCTCTCTCTTTCCCCGCGTGTACCTCACTGTAAATACCACTATATACATACACACACACACGCGCGCACACGCACACACACACACACACACACACACACACACACACACACACACGCACGCACACACACACATATATATATATATATATATATATATATATATATGCACACGCACTGCACCGCGCACTTCTGAATATCACTTGTTATTTCATCATATTCCAGCAGCACTTTTACATAATTCTCTGGATTCTGCATGGCTGAAAAGCAATGAATTCCGACGATCAACTCTTACCTTGCGGTGTTACAGGCTCAAATTACGTACGTACCTTCACGAATAAATTTTAGTCTGCAATGCGTGGAAGACTATGTCGAGAGAATCCTAATAAACCTATGTAACAGATTGCTGACGGAGGTGCCGAGGAAGAAACTATACTGGCAGACCGCCCGCGGCTTGTAAAGTATAATGCTGTGAATAAGAGGACGCTGGCACCGATGCCGAATGCAATGCGCGCTCGCGAACGACAGTATAATAACGTCACACACCGAAGCGATATAGAGATAGACAGAGTCGCGCGAGCAGTTCCCCCCGCAAACAGTGGATTATATATATAATGTGTTTTCATAGCGCGTTCACAAAAGCAGTAGCTGCGCCATCTTCCGTTATTCGTTAAAGTCACTTGGTGCTTTTACCATGTTTACTGACAACTATATTATCAACCACTGTTATAGAAATATCGATATAGAACAGGGCTGGAGCTATGTCTGGGGTTATGTATGCAGTAGACCTCGCGACCAGCGAATGAGGCGCCTTTTAACAATTCAATCTCATTAAATTTTTCAGAATTTAATGCCATTGATCCGATTTTCATTAGATAACCATAATGTGGATAGTTAATGACATTTTTAATAAATATCTAATAAAAATTCTTCTCCGATAATTTCGATATGTATACATTTACTGTTTATTTCATTATGAATATCTGCTAATATGCAATAATTATAAAAATTGAAATCAACTATTTACAACTAATATTCTATGATACATATCCCAATAGCAAATCAAAACTTATACTACTATTAGAATGACATTGGAGTTTTCAAATTGTAAATGTAAAATGTTTAACGAAAAACTGCGAGTTAAATACTTTTAAAAAATTGTACTCTTGGCACACTTTTTCTACAAAAATGTTCCAATATTTCAAAAATACTTTAAAAGACTCATGGTCAGGCTTAACCAATGCTGAGACTCATTCGTTGATTGATAACAACGTAACAGATATCGATATATACAATAAAATCTTGTAACCTCCTTGCAGTCATTTATAAATAGTCTAAACTCACAAATTTTCAGTCTTCGTTCATATATAATAAAAAGATTAGTAGAGACAAATAATGAGATAAGGTTTACTGAGGATTACCGAAAAATGATTTATCTTCAACACACCCCCTCGTGGATTTAGCCAGTTCAATCATGTTGGCAATAAAGCTATTACAATATCAAATCATTTGAAAAATACTTACAAATTTAGATTTATTTGAATCAATGCCCCGGAAATTTGTCTTGTTTTAATTTTTTTTCTTTTTTTTATGTGAAATGAAAAAGATCTATTGAAAAGATCTAATGGAAAGGAGGCTAATATGCAAAGTGGCATTAAATTGTAAATCTCTTGAATGAAAAGATTTCGATCAAAGCATTTACTTGAATGGCGATTGTGATCAAATAGTTGTGTCGAAGTATGATTTTTCATCGAAAATTCATTGAAATAAATGAACGAATGAATCAATCAATACTGGAATGAATTTTTTTTCCATGAATGATTCAAAGAATGAGTCGTCACAGTAGACAAACCTCGCTTTTGTTTTGAATTATTTTAACGAAATAATGTAAGATTTTTGTAAAATAGTATTGCTGAGCATTATGTTAAAATAATGTAAGAGTTTTATGAAAAAAGTATCGCTGAGTATATTTTTATAAAAACTAACAATTTTTTTCTGCGATGAAAATTTAAATATTTAATTTGATTGCTCGCAAATCACTCGTGGCACTGATTTCTATTAATAGTAAATTATTATAGTAGATTATGATAGTAGATAATTTATAGTATTATAGTTTTTCTTTGCTATTATGATTTTTATCAAAAAGTAGTGCTAAATGTAGATGATAAGAATTTATATTATCAATATAATAAAATTGTTAGCGTTGTTATCGAGGTACTGATTAAAAAAATGTTAGACATTCTTTTAAGACTTTTTTGTATATCTCTCAAATTATAAAAAAAAAACTATTACCAACTATGCAGTTTCGTAATTTTTTTCTTTAAGTTTTAATTTAGGACTTGAAATTTTCAAGTTTATCTTTTTATGTTTCCGCCACCGTAGGCACCTCAATTTTTTTACATTTTAGTTTTTGATCATGACGGTTCACGTCTACTCTAATGGGTCATTTTTTATAATAAGATAATAAAAAAATCTTCATTTATTGTTAAAGATAAGATACTTAATAAATGAAATCCAATGGGATCTTGTACGAACTTATCAAGAACTAAATGAATTAGGATCTTTTATAAAATTCTTTATTATTATAGATATAAATCCTTGAATGGGATTTAAAAAAGAAAATATTTTTTATCCAATACTTCGACGCTAAATTTCTCACAATAATTCATCAATAATATCAATAATATTATAATGTGTTCGTTCATATTTTTTATTTTTGTATTTATTAATATACATAATTTTTAAATTTAATCTATGTCAACATCGTTTTTACTTTAATCTATCACATCTATCACATTAAAAGCTTTAGATTTTCTATTCTTGGAATTAGTCAATTGGATTAGCCAATAATTATGAACATTTAGCTTATGAAAAATAGTTTTGAACAGAAAAACAAGTTTGATTGCGTTTATCTATTTTATTATGTATTAGGAAATGCAAATATTAACTTTTAAGTTTCAAAAAACTCTTAATTTTTATACAAAATTCAATTATGAAGAGAAACTCTTGTCATTCTCTTGTCTGACTTATTTTATAAGAAAAATTCAAGTTTCTGAAAAAGGAATTTTTTTTATTGCTCATTAAACTCGAATTTTGCAAATATGAAGTCCCGAATACTTTTAAAGTGCATATCCCAAAGAATCCACAAGAAGTTCCCTTGTTTAACAAATTGTTAAAACAAAAACAAAAATGTAATTTGATTGAATACTATAGAATATAGTAATGAGAAATATCAATATAAATATATATTAAAAGTTAAATCCCATTCATAAAGCTAGACTATATAAATATAGATTTTGTTCAAAATATTTTTATTTTAGTAGTATGCATTTATATGTATGTTGTTTATTCATTAATTATAATATTTACTATTTGTTGATTATTAATTATAATTATATACAATACATTGTTCTAAAATGAATCGGTATTCAAATAAAAATTAGTATAGCAATATTTGTATTATTAATACACGAATTGAGGTTAGTACACGAATAATAGAATATATCAAAACTGTTTTCTTTAATTATTTTGCCAGCTAGGTTAAATGGAATTTTTTGTTAGTCTTTTATACCTTATATTTCTAAAAATTCAGAAGAAAAAAATTCATAGATATATGGTTTATATTTTTGCTGAGGATGCATATAATATGTATTATGCAATTGACGAATATAAAGCATTTGAATTTCCTCCAAATATTTCAGTCATATATAATAGCTAAATATTACAAATATATAATATAATACAGCTAACATTGAAGTGCTCCACTTGTCTCGATTAATTTTGTAACTGGAGATCTACAAATTATTTTATGCAGTATCAATTTCATGTTCTATAAGTTTATTTAAAATCATAGAGCAAAGTTTAAATGAATATCTATATCCTACAATGATGAGAAAATTTGATTCAGTCTTAAATTTCTGTTGAAAAATGGGTAATAATATATACATCTCAGCATTAATATAGATACATTTTTTGTTATTTTGGTTATTTTATTTTCATAGAAAAAAATAGGCGTGAATTGGAACATTTATACAATGTACAATAAACTATATAAAAATATATGATTGCGTATACAGATTAAATTATTATTTTATATCACGTAACTATAAATACATGCTTTGAAAACTTTGGTGCACCAACTTTGATAAATTCTTATATAAGACTTTATATTTCATCATTAAAAAATAAATTATTTTTTTTTAACTTTCTTCGTAAGGCTGTGAGATATGCAATACTCTATTCTTAGTACAAGAACTCAAAAATAAATATTCATATGTTGTTAATGTATTTCTTTATCAGAGCATGCATGAGTTGTGAAAAAAAGAATCATGGAGATAAGCAAATAAACTGACGATAAAAGTTGCGAAAGATATTTCTGTCGAAAAAGATATAACATAATATAATAAAACCAAATGGATGGACAAAAGTCTAAGAGAAGACCTACATTTGTGCGTGTATGTGTGTGTGTGTATGTGTGTGTGCGCGCACGCGTGTGTGTAAGGCATTCATAACGAAATTTTTAATATTTATTATAGCTATAGAATTATTATCATTCTTATTTCGCAACTTATATAGAACGTTAACATGCACTTTCATAGATTTTCATCATACATAGAAATTATGTTAAAATCTAGAATGAAGATATTATTTATTATTATTAAAATTATTATTGTTGTTTTTGTTATTGTTGTTGTTATTATCCTTCATAAAATCAACTTATTCTATTTTTACTTTGCTTATATATAGCCATCTTATAATTTGTCATATTTCCAAAAAAAGAATTTTCAAACATTTTACAAATAAATTTTACGTCAAAATTTAATATCATCATAAACGTGCAATTTTAAAACAATATTAACACTTTCATTTATGACGTATTCGGTACTAGAAACTGATTGTTAACGTTTAAAGTAAACTATAGCAACGAAATATCAAATACCGTATCACTGTTTAAAATTTACTTTTGTAATATTTATTTTCTAAAATCTCTTATTTTATAATTTATTTTACAACGAATTGTCTTAAAATACAAAAAGAATTGTCAATTGCACGAGTACGCAGTAACTAAAAAAAACATAATATAGTGCTCGATGTAAAGTAACAACAAAATAAAAAATAACAGTAGCATAGTAAGTACATTTATTGAAATTTTTACTTTAAAATCTTGTATAATACGCATTAAAATTTAAAAAAATTATTCGTAATTATTCTTATGAAAAATAATAAATCATTATTTTGCTTCTGAAAATGTCGAGAAGAGTTGAAATATTTATTCTACATATATATTTTTAAAACAAATGGGTCAGTTTTCTCATCGATACTTTCGCACTATATTAGAGCCTACCGCATAAGTTATCACATTGATGTAAACATTAAATACGGAAGGGAAAAAATTAATTATTAAATTGTAAGAGACGAAAAGAGAAAGATAAAAACATTAATAAATTATACAACTTATAGTGTTACTAACCAGTTTCTTCAGAGCTATAAAAAAAAATAATCGATACGTCGAAGACACGACTACTGTTTCAATTGAATACATTTGGACTTAGTCAACAGCAAAAAAAGTAAACACGATCCCATTAAAATCGTTTCGTATATTTCAATATATTCCATAATATATTTGATATATTTATTAGCTTACAATTTACTCTCCTTAACATATGCAAAAAAAAGGATTTTGAGAAACTTTCTAAAAAAAACTTCTGTAACCAGTAATACATTACTTAATGGTGGCTATATAATTTCACTGTACAACAATCACTTTCAAAATTAATGAGAATTTTTTCAAAATACACGCTCAATAAAGACATTGACACACACACACACACACACACACACACACACACACACACACACACACACATATATATATATATAGCCCAAAACTAAATTATTATTATTATTATTATTATTATTATTATAAATTAAATTATTTATTTAATTTATATAAAATAATGTGTTCTAAATATAATTTAATTAAATAAAATAAGTACAAAAAAACAAATATACACGTGGATATCATATTGATTTACATTAACTTTTATGTAATAGCTGAGAATACGATTTTTGTTATCTCTTCTATTATAATTCTGTTTAAAAAATTCTGTCGATACCGCGTTTTGGCAAAAACCTATAATACTATAAAATTTTACATTCTCCAAAAGGTATATGTATATACATAATTATAATGAAACGCATTAATTGTTCTTTGCACAATGAATAGAAATACTTTGCCAGGTGTGTCATATATTATACTCTCTAAAAAAATTTCGTTGAAAATCAAACAATTAACAGAATAATAATCAAATGTAGAATATCTATGCATATTACATTAAAATTATAAAAAATATTGTAAGTCTAGAGTGAATTTAGTCATATAGCTTGTTACAGATGAGCCCTGTTCGCCTTTTTTTGTTGTTTGTAAAATTGTAAAATTGTCAAATTACAGGGTATTTTATTGCAAAAATTACGCATGTAAATTGTAGAATACGAAATATCCATTATTGTTATAGGTCTAAATCAATCACAACTATAATACCACTGGCTGAAGTGCCCTTATTAACTTATATCAGAATCGCATTCAATTTGAATGCACCGCGAGCTCAAATAGGCGCGCGGGACGAGCGGTGCAGTGCGCACAGAGCTCGAAGACTTTAAACTGAATTCGTAATATATTATTTATTTGCAGGCTGAATGCATCACTACCGCGCGTAATAAAATAAATACGCGCCTGACGCTCTCGAGAAGCTCTCGGCTGTGCGTCTCGGAGGCGACCTCGGCCTCTAATCTTATAAGCCGACTTCGCTAACTCTCGAGCTGCGTTGTTTCGTTTTCGTCGCTCGGCGCGTTGAACAGCTGTCAGCCCAGTCACCCAGTCAGGCTGTTAACTTTAGTTTAGTTCAGCCTGTACGTTTGGCCACTACCTATCCTATAAGAACCCATTCGCGAGCCATCGAACGTCACGTAGATGCAGATCAAGTCAAAAAAAAACAATGTAGTTTAGCAATAGTCCGAGATTTAAATCCAAACAGTCCCGATATCCCTGAAGAACTGTGGATTTCTCAGAGGCAAGTTCGATAAAGTCTCTCTTCTACATATACATATATATACACACGCGTATATAATTATTTCGATATTTTTTCGCCCGTTCTCAATCATGACGTAGGAAGGTTTTTTTTATACGTCTTTAATTATCTATATAGATGCTTCACCAAACTCGTCTTGGTTCGTTACAGAGGTATATATAGTTGTTCTTAGGTGGTTTATCAACGACCTTGACGCTTCTGTACATAAATATTAGAAGGTGAAGGGATTAATTTGTTATTTTTTGCACGACGATAAATAACCCGTAATAACTAGCTTATTTATATAATTTCGCCAAAAATCAATCTCTTTTTGTCTACAAGTTTTTGAAATATTTTTGCTTAGTCATTTAAAATTGATCTATTGGCACGTTTTAGACTTTAAGTTTGTTTACTCAACCTGACTCAAACGTGTCAACTTGTGACTTAATTATATTTTATATTCTTTAAAAGTGAAAATAAATTTTCTTATATATACAATAATTTGATGCATGCTACAATAATTTTTAAATATTTATCATTAAATAAAGTATTTTTTTCAATTAAATAATATTCTACTTCAAATCTTTTTTGGATCAAATATTAATTTTAACTTATTATATAAGTTAAACTAAAACTTTAAAAGAATTTGGATTATAAACTGCTTATTTAAATTAATTTAGAGTTAAATGTGCCAGTTTTATTATTTATATTTAATGAATTTTTTTTACATTATTAATTTTTTACATTATTAATTTTTTACAAAATTGTTTAAAAATGTTTTAACGATGATTTCATAATTTTGTTGTTGCTATAATACTTTAAAAAATTTGTAAATATGATAATACTTTTTTTTTAGAATAAAGATAAAAATTTGCTTACAACGTATAAGCAATATTTCGCAAACTAATGTGGAAAATTTAATAATGTTCGTAAAATCGTGTATGAATACATAAGTAATTACATAAGTAAAACAATATAAATATTTTTAATCAATTTGCATCAACAAATCTTACTGTAGAACATCCTTGGCAAAATGAAAAATGATCAGTGAAAAAAGGAAGTGCTTAGAAGATTTTGTAACAAAAGGCGGGGATGAGTGGGCATGTAGAAAACAGTCTTGGAAGCAGTATTCAAATTACTGCAGCAGGCAACTCAGTGAAGTCTTTAATAATGCATCCTCCTCAATCCATAATGCCATCGAGCAGCCACGAAATAGTTAGTTTATTTCATCAAAATTGATTTTTAACAATATAACATTTATATTTTATTTGTAAGAATATTTTTATTTGTAGAAAGAGCCAGTCACAGATACACCTGACAAAAATTTAAAAATTACAAATACTCAGCTAGTATGGACCAGTCTTCTAGCAGGAGCAGTGGCTGGAGGAGCAGCTAAAACTTCCATAGCACCACTTGATAGGACAAAAATTAACTTTCAAATATCAAATCAGCCATTTTCAGCCAAAGCAGCAATTAATTTTCTTATAACTACTTATTTAAAAGATGGGCTGTGGAGTCTTTGGCGAGGCAATAGTGCTACTATGGTCAGAATTATTCCTTATGCAGCAATTCAATTTACAGCATTTGAACAATATAAAAGGCTCCTGAATGTGGATAATAATGAAACGTAATTTGTACAAGCACATCAAATGATATTAAATAGTGACCAATTTAATTTGATTTTATTTATTAATTCAGGAATGCAATCTTAAACAATGCTGAAAGAAGATTTATTGCTGGTGCATTAGCAGGTATAACATCCCAAGCAGTAACCTACCCTTTGGATTTAGCTAGAGCTCAAATGGCTGTAACTCAAAAAGATGAATACAGAACTTTAAGGCAAGTCTTTGTTCGAATTTATCAAAAAGAAGGTATCATAGCCTTTTATCGAGGTTTCACTCCAACAATACTTGGCGTCATACCATATGCTGGATGCAGTTTTTTCTTCTATGATACATTTAAAAATTTATTCACTGGTAAGTACTCTAATTTTCTTTTCATTTAATTTCTTTATTCTTTTTATTTACTGTTATTGTTTTGATAGTATATACTGTAAATAGGCCTGGACTATCTGCAATGTCTGGTCTTTTTTCTGGTGCAATAGCCGGCATGCTTGGTCAAGCAAGCAGTTATCCTTTAGATATAATTCGTAGAAGAATGCAAACTTCTTCGCTTAAAAACCAGCAATCTCTTGGTACAATTGCAATGACTAAGAAAATATATTCGTAAGTTAAATTTTTCATCACATCCTAACTACTATTTATAATGTTAATAATAAATAATAATTACTTTCTTTCTTTACAGAGAAGATGGTGTAATGTCCTTTTATAAAGGCTTAAGTATGAATTGGGTGAAAGGGCCAATTTCTGTTGGAATTAGTTTTGCCACCTATGATTTAGTAAAAGATTTACTTCGAAAGATTCTGTTATATTCTCAAACATAGAAAAAATCAACAGTATCAATGATGTTTGGCTATGTAATGTTTACAAGATTTATCATCGAAACTCATGTATATATTTTGTACAATAGCAAGTCATGAATATTGACAAAGATTTAATATCAATGTTGTCAATTAATATTTAGCTTTACAATTAATAAGTATATACTTAATTTTTTAAATCAATTGGTGAAATAATTTTTTAATTAAGTTCTTTCATCAATTTGCAATCAAAAAGACTATATGAAAACTGAAGGCTTCAAATTAAATTTTAAAGACTTTGTATTCATAAACATAATTTGTTTATTCCATTTATACTAATGTATGGACAAATTATAATTTGAATATATACTTAGAACTAATACATAAAAATAAATTTAAATATTACAATTTAGTATTAAAACAATGAATAATAATTAATCAAAAGAATTTATTTAACAAAAAAAATTAAATTAAAAACTTTTATCAATATATTTTCAAATTATGATTTTTTACATTATTTAAAAACACAAATATACAATTACATATACAAAATATATTTGGAAATCATTTATTTGTATAAATAATATTTTAAATATATTTTGTTAATTTCTTGTTATCCATTTATTTACCATTCTCAGATTGATCGTTTTTTTTACAAAAAATAATTATCAATCTAATATGTACATAATCTTGAGAATAGGTAATTAATATAAATACTTTTTTATTATACAGAAGGAAGTGGCATCACAAATTAACATTGTTAATTATATATTAAGCATGCATGTAATAGTTGTCATGTATTGTTGTATGGTGTTATAAACATCAAATTTTTGATCTATTCAATTAAAAAAACACGCGTACTGCTTATATTTGACTGTTTATTTTTTAAATTATAGGAAAAGTTTAGTAATAAAAATCGATTAAATAAATGAAATTATTCGATGTTTACTGTACAATAAATGTTTACAACTTAAAATTTTTTTTAATACTTATTTGTTTGTTGTAAAAGTGAGCAAATAAAATGTCAAGATAATGTGTAATATGGACAATAATAATTTTATATGTAATATATTAACTTGTTTTAGGTAAATCGAGTTTTTATACTGATAATTATAATAGATTTTTATTGTTTTACTAAAGTGACAATATAAAAACATAGAAATCCTTTTTATATAATTATACTTTAATTTGAAACTTGTAAAATCGAAAAAAAATTATATAAATTATAATTATTATTTCAACAAAGAAAACATACATTTTCTTCGGAATATTGAAATAAAAATTGTGTTATTAAAGGTTTTTTAAAGCTTATTAAAAAATATTGTATCAGCATTGAAAATAAAACTATTACATTTTTTAAATAAATTAGTATATTTCTTTTTACATAATGATCACATACTCTTCTCTTTCTTATAAAAAATTGCATCAATGTACAAAAAATTTTAAATATACTAAATCTAAAAACTATTCTCACTTGTGAAAACTTTATACAATATAATTGAAAATAACAAAAAGGTTTACAAAAATTGATGACTGACGAATTTGTCCCTTAATTTGTTGTATTGAATAAAATTATAGTCTTGAAAAATACATATTAACATTTAATGTTACTTTGGTTTAGTTTCTTGGTCATTTACATATCTGATATAAATTTCTCTCTCATCATTGCCACCAGGAGGTATTTCAGCTTCATTGAGATATGAAACTCCTATTGCTAAAACAGAACCATCTTGACTGAAACTTAAAGCAGCAACCCCAGCATTATACCGATGGAATTGACATAATCTTTTCTTATTGAAACCATCCCAAATATTAACATAGCCATCTGAACCACCAGTTGCAAATGTATTGTAACCAGAATGAAAACTTATTGCGTTTACTGGATAGATGTGTTCAATATTATTTTCTTTTATTCGATGACATTTAAATGCATATTTCTTTTTTTGTGCTTCTGGTGTTGTATCTAAATACTCCACAGCAACGCGTCCTTCTATACTACTAAGAACATACCCCTAGAAAAAGCATAAATTATTTTCAAGTTCTTATCATTCAAAATTAATTGTAAAAAATGTACCTGTTCATTAGGAAATCCTTTGATACATCTTGTTTGATACTTTAAGCTACTCTCTCTTCTTTGAAACATTCCTGCCATATTTCTCAAATCCCATATACATACTTTCCTTTTAGCTGTACCGACAACAAATTTGTCTCCACAAACAGATAGAGCTAAAACGACTTCAGGTTGAAGATAACTTCCTACACAAGTTGGTGTCCTTGGATCCCACAGTTTCACAGCTGCATCCCATCCTCCAGTTAAAATTGCATTTACTGCAGCACAGTATTCTATTTTTCTAATTGGATTTTCATGTGTACCCATTATAGTCTCTGTTTTAATAATTTCAAAATATTTAAGATAATAGTTGAATAAGATATGCACATATCAAAACCTATAAAAAATACCTGTATTTGTGTTAATATCATACATTTTTAATGTATTTCCTAATCCACCACTGTATGCATGAACAGCATCCTTATACAATGATAAATATTAATTAATAAATAATATACATATGAAATATATTATAATCAGTACATACTTGAAAAGCTATATCCAAAACTGGAAGATCATGATTATATTTTAATCTCATAGTATTCGTTTGAATATCATATAAACGAACTGTACTATCCCATGAAGATACCAAAAGAAATTGCGTTGAATTCGGACCGAATTCAACAGCCGAAACAGCATCAGTTGGAGGATTTTTAAGTTTAAATTCTGTTCTTGACTCCATTATACTTTAAATATTTTTTATTCATAAAAGTACAATTATTAAATGTAATAAATAACTTAATACATAACCTAAAAAACACTTTACAAACCTTTTCTGAAACAAATATTGTAAACAGTATACAAATCGTTATATAGCACTTAATGTAAGAGCTACTCAAATATAGTAAAGTTTTACAAATGTTTATAAAAACATGTAAAACTGAATACTCAATTTTTAAAATAGAATTTATTATTCGCTTTTATACGATAGTGGTTTTGATTATTGCGTGGCAGCTGCATAAAAGCAACATCAGTCAAATTACCAACAGAAAAAAGGACCGACGTTCAACCTGGCTCAACCAGAACCAAACCAGACCAAACCAGCGATAATAAATAACCAAAACAGAACCAAACAATCGGTCGCTAAAACCAAAACCAACCAAAACCCAACCTGACCAAACCAGGCCAAACCTGACCAAACTCTAAAAAAGACACGTCTGGGCGTATCTGGTCGTATCTGGTTGTATGTCGTATCGTCGTATATACAACTATGACTGAACGCTATTTTTCTAGGTTCCATATATTGGCGGTTTAGCCAGGTTCGCGAAATTTTCATTTTCATCGAAGAAGTAATAATATATCCAATGTATACATGCTTATAAAGTAATAGTATAGAAACAGATATTAGATAGATATATATTACAATAATTCTCGTGATAATCCCCTCTCCTCTCGGTAATTTAAATCTATAAGGTTTCACCTGGTTCCACCAGAGATAATATTCTCAATAATTATAATTAGCTGCATAGCTGCATTTAGCTTGATACTTATACCATTACCATACATTCAGAGCTTTGCTATATTGCCATTGATGCGTACCATCCATGGCAAAGATGAAGAATTAAAATTATAGTAAATTCTGGTAAAATATAGACATAATTCGGGAAAGTAAAACAGAGGTAACGTTCATAAGTCATGGCCACGAGCGACTTGAATTTACTTTAATTAGATTTATATTTTTTCAACATTTAAGAATAAAGTGAACATATTTAACCAATTATAATTATATTAAAGTATACATTTAATAATAAGTCTTTAAATTATCAAAAATATAATAACATTGATGAATAATAATAATAAATTTTTTTAAACTATTGATAGTATAATCTTGCTTTATTATATGCAAACTTTTTATATTAAAACTTACAGTAAATATACTTTTAATTTTCTGTAATTCGAAATTTTTCATGAAGGAATATGGGATAGTTTTTCACATTATATTGATGTACAAGTTATTTTGTACAGATATTTTTGAAAACTTGGAAAATAATTTTCAGAGCTGAAAATTGTTATAAATTCATCTCGTATAACAATTATGCAATATTTCATCATAATATTAGAACTCAACCGCAGCTTGGCCGCCGAATACGGGGTCAATATATATGGGGGAGGAGGGGGATTAACTCATTTTGTACAAATATTGTTCAAAACTTGAAAAATAAAATTGACACACTTCGAGATATCGTCGTATTGAAAATTATTCTCACCTTAGATATCAATATACGATCTTTGCTCATATATGTTAATATTGGCACATATCATGGTCGACGTTACACATGCAGGGCGGGGTATAGTATATATTTTTTAAATCTTGAAAAATAAATTTAACATCTTTCACATGTTATAGTATACATTCATATGTAAGCAGGGTTCATTTTTTATTAACGATAATTTGATTCATACTATATATTTAATTATATATCTCCTCCGATTTTATCGATGTTCTTTTACTGCACTCATTATCAAAAAATTTTTTGAATATATCAAGCAATAATTTATGGTTATTATTCATAATAATAAGTTCTGTTTTGAGAAGTATTATTAATTGTTTAAATTTAATTTTCATTCTTTTCGATTTTTCTATATAATATTGATGTATAAAATTAGTAGAAGCTTCTTAAAAAGTTCGCATCTTTATAATAAGCAGATATAAAAGCCAAAAAATATATATAAACCGTAATAAAATATAAAACTGCTAAGTATGCATAATGTAATATTATAAAGGGGTCTTTTAGTCTCGTTATAGGACAATTGTAGAAATCTCATAATTCCAATCAATAAAAGGATTTTTACTCTACATAATATGTGGTTATATATGATATTAATTTTACTAAAATTTCTAAATTTGATCGATGAATATAAATTTTAATTACATAAAGACATTTTTAAAAAAAAATTTTTTAAGTTTAAAAATAAAATAAAATAAAAAAAATTTTAAACATGCCTTTCAAAAAAAAATAAAACATCTAACTAAAGAGTAAACATAAAAAACAACTAAAATAAATTTAAATTAAAAAAAAGAATACCATATATTAAATAATATTAAACATCACATTTTCAACTAAAAATATAAAATAACATTTACTGAAATTACAACAATCGCTTTAACCTGAATATTTATGTCGCCAACACATTATATAAAAAACTTTGCTGTATAGGGCCCACGTTTTGCCTTTTAGTCGAAAAATTAAATATGATTCGATGTCGTGTTTTTCCATTAATTGTTCTATTTAGTTCTCTTTTCGTATATCAATTTCAAATCAACTATATCAACGTAAAAGTTTTCAGTTTTTATTAAAGTTTATCTAAAGTTTAATGGTTTGTTGTACATTTATACTGCTACCCGCAGTTACCTTATAATATAATATCTAATTTTTAAAATATAATATAATATAAATAACACGCGATGTAAGACTTTTCGATAGAATATCCATCCTAGCTATACGTTTTTTCTAACCCGTTTTTATTTATAAACTACGCATTTAGAATATATATATATATATATATATATATATATATATACCTTAGAAAATAAAACAAACTATAAAGTTTCACTTTACGAATATTCTATCGAAAAATATTTTTCCAGCTATACGGCCGTAATACTTTATGTACGCTTGCGTATTAAAGTTCTACTTTACGGTTTACGAGTTCCAATATATGATATTGATTATGAAATAAAAATTTATATTATCTTCCTATTTAACCGTTAAAGAGTGCATAAATAATTTATTTTGGGCTTTCAATTATACTATCTTATTATTTGAATAATAAAGTACATCATTTATAAATATATTCTTATATATGTCTAAAAAATATCTTGAATTTCTATTATATGATATAAGGAGATAATTAAAAAGACAATTTTTTAAAATAAATCTATATGTATTTTAAATTTTTTATTATAACAATAATTCATCGAAATTATATTACAATTGAATGAACGCATATATAAGCGAGCACGGGGCGTGCGACAATATAAATTACGTGTGTTTAAAAGGAAATCTTAACTTTGCTAATTGTGTAAAACTTAAATGTTACAAAAGCAAAAAGTGTATATTTAATAATATCATATAAGGTAATTAAGGAAAAAATTACTTTTTTACATAATTACAGTTCTGCAATAGGTCATGATGCAACATGTCACCAGATGTCACTATAAAGTATTAAATAATTGTTTTCTATAAAATTTTTTATAAGCACGTAATAAATGCACTATTGGTAGTCAATTTAAAATATTTCCTATTTTATATTATTGTAAATATAGCTTTGAAAATTAAAATCTTCAAAATTTAATATATAATTATGTTTGAAAATTCAATTATATTTGTCTTTATTGACATTAATTTCTTTACGTAATAAAATAAAAAAGAATAAATATTTGTAAAAATATTTCATATTTATTACATTTAAAAAAAGCTAACTTTCTTGTATCAATTGGTTTAGATTTGTATTTCATATACAAACCGATTAATTGAGCACATTTTGATTTTTTTGATTTATTAGAGAAATTTATCACATTATTAATTTAACTTTCCAACATTCAATCGAAAGAAAATTTTTTTTAAATTATAAAATATAACTTACATATAAATAATTATTACAAATTGCTGTTTAATCAAACAATCGCTAAAATCTGAAAATGTGGTAGATCAGTTGTTTGAATAAATCAATTGTATAATTATTTTATATTGTATAATATAATTTTAAGATATTTAAAAATCACAACCCTTGTGGCAAGGTTAAAAATAAATCGAAACCAAATAGTACGCGAGTAATAATGTTTGTGTATATAAGAATGTCGATTTTTAATTAGAGATGAATTATAATAGATAGTTATTAAAATAAAATAAATTAATTAAATAACCTATTCTAATTCACTTTTTATTAAAAAAAGAAGTGTAAGCATTAGCAATGTTTATAACATTCAATCAAAAAATTACACCTCATTAACAATAAATTAAGTACTAATTATCTTATAAAATAAAATATTGATTCTAATCACAAATATAATAATTAACTTGTAAATTTTCCAATGTAAATAGATATATTTTAATTGTATTAAAAGTACTTTCAATTTATTTACTCATTAATGTTTGGAGAGTTGATATTATTCCTTTTTGAATGATTAGTAAAGAGATATTAGAAGATATACTTCTAATATTCATTGTGAGTAAGATGCAATAGTAATAAGTAAAATACAGCAAAAGTACTATACAATGTTAATTATATTTTCAAAACACCTCTATTTTATAGAAATGTTTTAACCGCAATTATTTAATGAACTTCATTTAAATGTTTAAGAGCATCACATTGGAAGACAAAAAATAAACTATACAGATATTTTTACAATAGAATAATATAATTTTTTAAATTTGCAAGCCTCTTCAAAAATTGTATTTTATTATTATTTAAGTTTAGTAATAAATAAAATTAGTATGATTTACTTTTTAGTAAAGTAAAAATCAATATTACGATCAAATATTTGATATAAGAACTGATGTACAAAGAGAATGTTTCATTTAATCCCGTGAAGAAAAAATAATATTTGAAAAATAGTGCAATATAATTCTATAGGTCATTTTTAGCACTATTATCTTCTAATACCATGTTATATATAATTATATCACTCAACTACTGAGCATATTTATGTTTAATCAGGATGGGAAATCTATTTTATAATTTAATCTGTTATATGAACTTTAAAAATCTACTTAAATAGTTTTTCAGTTACAAAAAAATGTCTAACAGCGAGGCAGCCAAATTTGATCACAGTATTTTTCTAAGATTTTACAATTCTATCCCAAAATCTACATAATGGACTTGAGAACAAGAATCGTAAAGTCGAGGCATCAACAGTCTTTTATAATAAAACTAGAAACTAGTTGGAATATCAATTAAATTAATATTACCACCACTCTAACCATTTCCTGAAGGAGATTGCACTCTATTCCTTACTTTATGTTGACGGCTCTGAGTAAAACAATGCTTTGTATGTTCAGATTGACAATTAAGTAAGAATTGTTTGAACGTTGCAAATTTAGTGGCAGCAGATGTAAGGTACTCTGGCATTATCAATAAATTCTGTTAGGCTCTGCTTCAAGATGTGGATGAGGATCTTTCCCAGCAGCAGAGCCACCTACGCCAAAGAGATGGAGGTTTTTTGCGACCTGATAAATATTTTGCCCCACCTCGCCTCATACTTAGCGCGCTAACAATTGCTTGATCGAAAGCTTCTTTAAGGTCTTGCTGAGTCAATGCGGATGTTTCCACATAGCTCGATGCTCCTATTCTGTTGGCTAGTTGATGTCCTTCAGTAGTCGTAATAGGCGCCTGTCCATATCTAGCTAATTGCAATGCCAGTCTTACATCTGAACGGAGATCACTTTTCGTTCCAACCTTCAAGAAATTACGTATCGTTAATTATACTATTAAATTTTTAAAATTAATATTTTTTTAAATTAACTTCTTTATAATTTTTTTACCAGGATTATCGGAGTATTAGGGCAATATCTGTGTACTTCATTGATCCACTTTGTTGCAACACTATGATAAGATGTAGGACTTACAATACTGAAACATATTAGGAAAACATCGGTCTCTGGATAGCATAAAGACCTTAATGGATCAAAATCATCTTGACCAGCAGTGTCACAAAGCTGAATGTTAATAGGCTGTCCATCAACATTTACAACAACTGCAACAATAACAAAAAATCCGTAAATAAAATTCCCGTATGCCAAATCATTGTAAAATTTGTCTACTCATCAATCAAACGTTTCCTCCCATTTATAAAATACTATAGCTATAGCTAACGAGAGACAGGTGGTCAAGCGCTCAATCAGCCAAAATTATTGGCTTACACTGTACTTTCACCTGTTGTCTTGTTATCTAAGCCGCGCTCGTCATATATAAAGTAAGTACAGTCTCCGCAAAAAAGCAGCGCCGACATATAATAATTTACTGGCAGGTGCGCGCGCGACCGCGGCCATCAGATCGCTCCAAATCCCTTACCGTTGTAATTGTCGAAGGCCGTGGGCTCGTACTCCGGTGGAAAGCCGTTCGTCGAGTACGACACGATGAGGCTCGTCTTGCCTACGGCCCCGTCCCCGATCAGGACCACCTTGATCCTGGCTGGCTTATTATCCTGCAGGTGCTGATGCGCCGCCTGCGACTGCTGCACCTGCGGCGTTTGACCCGATCTCGCCAGCAGTGGCTTCGTCCACTGCGAATGCGCTGGCGGTGTCGGCATCCTCTCGGGGAGCAGATACCCGGGGTCGTCGGTGCTCCGAGGTCCAGCTCTACGCAGCGGGCGCGTCAAATCGGCTAAAATCTGCGAAAACAACCAGGCACAATTGTCACACGGGCCGCCTCACACACACAGCGAGAAAACAGAATCGAACTCGTGAAATTTATTATTATTATCGTAGGTATTATAGTACATTACCGTAAGCACCGTTGACTTTGTCGATCGGACGACAACACCATCGCACGCATCCACGACATCCGCGGATGACGATGAGTAGTCGCGGACGGAGCTGTCGCTGTCGCTGTCGTTGTCCCTGTCATGGACATGGGCCGACCACCGACAGGGGCCGCGCGCGCGCGCGCGCGCGTGCTCGAATCCCGAGCACTGGCAACGCCGCAGCAGCTGCGCCAAATAATAATGCCGCGGCGCCGCGCGCACAGATCTTGGCGCAGCAGCGCCTCCAATGGCCGATGGCATCACACGGCGGCGGCGGTGGCGTCCGCGCGGCGAGTGTGTGGACTGTGGCGCGCGAGCGAGTCGAATCGAGAGTCCGAGACACCTGTTGCGTTGCGCGAGCGCTACCGTTGAGTTTGAGTGTTGACTATATTACTGATGTGTGCAGACCCGTTGTTGTTGTATTGTAATTGTAGCGTAGTACCCGCGCGATATGCAGCAGCAGCAGCAGCAGCAGCAGGAGGCGGCTGAAACTGGCTCGCCCGAGGTCCGGACGCTGCTGTCCCGGCACAAGGCGAGCCTGCTCCGGGAGCTCGAGGCGACGAATCTCCTTGGCGTCCTGCAGAAGCGGGGCGTCATCACTGAGCTCGATCGGCAGGCCCTCGTCAGTTCCAGCGGCAGCGGCAGCGGCGAAACGGACATCGACCTCTTCATCGAACTCGTGCAGGCCAAGGGTTTTGAGACCTTCCGGGAGTTCTGCTTCGCCCTGGAGGCTGAGTGCCCCCACGTATTGACGGCCCTGCTGGTGGACCAGCATGCTCTGACCGGTCGGTATAGGCATGCACATATATCTATACATATATATATATATATATATATATATATATATATATATATATATATATATATATAAATTTCTGAGAGCGTGGCTTCTCCCACGCACGTATATCATAGAAGGCATCCTGCTGGCCCTGTTGCGCGTTTGCTTAACCCCCCTCCCTCCCGTATCTGACGAAAGGATTTTTTATTTCTCTCTCGTTTTTACAGAGGAGCAGGAGCAGCAGCTGTACCACCAACAACAACAGCAGCAGCAACAACAACAACAACCACAACAACAGGAGCAGCAGCAGCAGCAGCAGCAGCAGCAAGAGATCGTCAAAGAGAATCTCTGCGTAGACGAGTGCGACATCAAGCAGTGCAGGTGAGTCTCTCTGGAATTCGCAGAATCTCTCGTAAAAACTAATATACCATATAGTATATAGGTACATATAGGTATATATATATATATGTATGTGTGCGTGCGTGCGTCCGTGTGTGTGGATATATATATATATATATATATATATATATATATATATATATATACAATCGTGCACGCGACCGCGCGCTCGTGTAATGAGCCTGCGATGCAGACAGGAAATGTCAATGACCACCTGATTAGAAAACGAGACTGGCGCACGCACGCGCGCCCAATGTGCGCGGTGTGTGCGTATATATATATATATGAAATGCATATTATCCATAAAAGTTTGATGCGGAGAAAATTGCCGCCTAATAATATCCGTATGGTTCAATGGAAATGCCATTATACGCATTATGTGGACGCGATACGTGTCTTCGCTTATAATAATAAATATTGGTGACGGTCGAAATTGCTCGTTAAAATAATATCAGCGCCGCCGGCTCGACCGAGCCCCGGCTACTGTTAATCCCCCCGTGGAGGCCGACGAGCATTCCATAATGGATCTTCGAGCTGCTTCGCGAGGATACTATAAGCGGATATAAGCTCCTGGGAGACAGGTAGGAAATGAGCGGGCAGAAAATTCTCTAGGATATACCTTACCACCCCGGGCATTGTTCCATTAATGCGGTTCACACGCGCGCAGGGACTTACTATATATATATATATATATATATATATATATATATATATATATATATATATATATACTCAGAGCGCAGCACTATATAAGGAATAGTTAAAAATTTTAATTCTTTTTTTCTTCTTCAAGATTATATCGGGTGAATGTTTTTTCATTTAGATATGGGAAAAAATTTTGAATTCCATAGTGTTATTAACTGAGTCAGTGGAATATTTATGCCCGGAATCCTTTTTGGAGCATAATGGAGCATTATAAAACTGAATTTACAATGTATTCGTTAATTATCGGTATAATGGATAAGTAGTGTGTTACGGTAAAGATTATAGGCTGCAACTCGAAACAAATTAGCAGGTATTTCAAAGTTAATTCTTTCGTTATCAAATAATAATAGAAACAAGAGAATTGGTACCGTTTCGAATAAAAAAATAGTAATCTTCAATTTGATTTTTAATAATCGGTGTAGACACAAAAAATTAGCATTTTTATAACTCAATTTTAATTTTAACTTATTCATTAAAAAAACCATCATATGAATCTAAAAATGCTTGACTTTATTTTAAAGTATTTTTCTAAAGACAAATAAATTTGATGTTGGTAAGGATTATTATATATATATTAATATTAAATGAATTATATATTTTTTTCTATAATGATTGAAATCAAATACAAATTTAATTACTCAATTCTTCATAATAAGAGTCGATAAAAAAGCAACTAAGTCGTGTATATTTTCTAAATTAATTTCCAAATGTATACTTAACCCAAGTAATAAATAACGTCTCAATGTCTGAGAAAATTATGGAAAGAAGTGGAAATGCATTAAAAAGCTTTCCAAGTATAACTATTTAGGAACAGATTTACTGCCTCAGTGTATCTATAAAATTCGAGTATCTAATAAGTATGCATATGTGTGTGTGGTTGGAACGTTAAAAAGCGTATATAACGGTTTTTCACGAAAAATACACACCAATTGGGTAGACGGTGCATTTAAAAATTGGAACGCGTCGAATTGAGGGAGACATGTTTTTTTTTCTTTTTTAGCTATTAATTAGGGAAAGTCCTCGTGAACGCAATATATTAAACAAAACAGCGCGGCTTGAAATCAGGCGTGAAAATCGGCGCACTGTTTGTTTATCGCGACAATATACATTTACAATTTAACCGAGTGAAGCGCTAAATAAACGCCCGAAAGAAATTCGCTCCTAGTTTTACCCGGTCTCGCGATTTAACGCTCGATTAGAAAGCGATCGTTATAATTATTCGCGAGGCGAATGTTAAACGATCTGGAACCTAGGCTGAGAGAAAATCAAATAAAATCTGATCACCGTGGAAAAGAAAGAATTAATTATCGAAACGTGGCCAAGCGTTGTTAGATTCGCGCAGAAACCATCGGCGCGATCTATACGAGACGCTCGGCTCTTAAATATATGATTCATATCTGGACGGCCCTCTCTTTTACATACACACATCTATTGAGTCATTAAGATGTGTAACAAGCTGTATGGGTCGCGTTTCAATTTCTTTGATTCTGCGTCATCAAAATGGGTAATCGCGCGTATAATAACGAATCTGATATCGTGCGCGCAGCAATGATCTTACAATGTTATTAATCGCGTATATCTGCAAAAAAAAAAAAAAAAATAATAAAAGGAAGAAGAAAATTTTAACGACTAGGCACTCTGAATTACTTTTTTTCCGAATCCCGCGATATTGTAAATCATTGTGTTACGCGGACTTGATTTATGAAAATTGCAATTGTTTATCAATTTTTACAGCTGTATATATTTAAAGCCGTCTCAAAGCCGTGAATTTTATTAAACAACTCGCATGCAAATCTTTAACGTGTTTCAGTGCCAAGATTATATTAAAGGAAATGGATAGCGATATAATTAGGATAAGAATTCTGGAGATCAGAAGCTTAATGCGTAATTCAGAGGACTGAATAAGCAATTGAGACAAGCTGTGCGAAATGTCAATTGATTTTATTACGAACGATGCGATTCTTAAATCTTCGTTAAGATTTTACACAAATTTGAAAATGTAAAAATAAACATTAGCACATTCTCATTATCTACAGAGATAAAAACTAAAGCGATTTAACAATAAATTGACGCGCAAGCAATTTTATATCGTAAACTTCGTTCCAAATATTTGTCTCCATTGTGTAGAAAATTAAATAATTAACGGATTTAAAACGCGCGCGCGCACACACACACACATGTCTTTGAAATTAATATTTCTTTTCTTTTAATTATTTGTATTTGTCTTTGATTTACATTTATCAATAGAAATGATGATGTTAAAATAATATTTGCATAATAAATATGCATTGATTATAATGTAATACTGTATAACATAAAATTGAAAAACAAACAAAAACAGAACTTTTGGGAAATGTGCTCTTTTGAAATAATATTATTTTATCAAATAAAAGCAGTCGTTGCTGGCAGCACAATCATATTTATTTTCTAATGAATATTCTAAACGATCATTAACGTCAGAATATTAACAGATTCGTTTGTTGACACCATATCAGCAATACCTTGTAGCTTATCAAAAAAAAAAAAAAAAAACCAAACAAAGATAAATCGTTCAATTAATTGTTATAATATATTATTCAACTAGAAACAAAATTTTAATTTAAATAAAAAAGAACCGTTATAAATTATCTTAATTTGCGCTTAATCACCGTAAATAGAATTACACTCAATTAAACATATCTGATCGGCCGATGTAATACCTTTATTTTCCAAAGACCAGTGCAAGCCAGATTCGTTTTACGGTATATATACGGCAGAGCAGAATGCAGTTGAGCAAAAAAAAGAGAGGGAGAGAGATAGACAGTTTTAAATGTCTATGCCGTTAATTAGGTTGCTCCGATCGAATTACTTTTACAAGTTGATAATTCAATCGATTCTTTCAACAAAAAAAATTCTAATTACTTAATCCAAGTCTTCTGCTCTCTCCTGTTAATTAAAGTCGATAAAACAGGAAGAATAATTTAAAAATATTAAATTATTATTAAAAAAAACCAAACTTATTATATATTGGAAACAGTTTGTGATAGATATAAACAATAATTTATTAATTATTATATATCTTTATGAAGGCTAATTTAAAGAACCTTTTCCGAATAAATTATATTTTTTATTAAAATATATTTTCATAAATATTATACTTTAATCTAAAAATCTTAGAAGTATACATATAATCATCAAATACAGATATTAAGTTGCTGATACTGTGTGTACACTAAATGTAAAGAATCAAACTTTCTAGGAGCTGATCGACTATTATTCGCGTGCAATGTTACTCGAATTAAAACGATTCGCGGATTGTTGCTACGAATCTATACTGGAATGAAAATGCATATAATAATAAATTATAGTTGAAAATAAAGATTATCGATGATATAGAAATATATACTTAGCAGTGTTGCAATCAATAAAGTTTTCACTGTATACCCGTGGCAGCTCGCGGATACACCTCTATTGTTGCGAAATTCTGGTTATGTAGCTGGAGAATTGGCGACTTATTGTTGTGCAAGTTCCGCTTTTTGTGAATTGCGACGGCAAAAAAAAAAAGTTATAGATGATATATCCCCGGTATCTCTGTCGGTAATTTCTGTTTCTGTTTTTTTATTTCTGCTTTACATGTACATTGAAGCACAGCACTATAACGAGCGATAGATCGTATTGTGTCAGCCAATGAATAAAATTATGTATAAAACAAATATTACTTAAGTTGGAATTGATTTTGCGGATTTTTTCTTTTTCATTTCGATGAATGAGTTGGCAATTAAGAAAATCTACAGTACGAAATACACTTTATGATTTCAAAAACTGTTTGTGGCAACCGGGTGATTAAAAAAAAAAAAAAACAATCAATTTAATTGCGATCCATTACTGTGCGTTTATCAAATGATTTTGCACACAGCTAATTTAACAAATTATTTCATTAGAACAACATAATGTGAATAATGTAGTCGTGGAGTCGATGTTGGAAAATTATCATAAAAAAAAAATAAAAATTTTATCACTGGACAAACAATTATTTTAGTATATATGAAAGCAGGAAACTTATTGAATAAAATAAATATAATGTTTTGCCAATGATTATTTAACATTTATTCGAAAAATTAAATTAGTAGATTTTTCAACGTCGTTCAATTTTCTCTTATAATTTTTCCAATATAAGAGCATAATATAATATATAATATAATCTTTATTTGAAATATCTCTCGCTTTTTACAAAAAAGCCATCGTCTGCACTGCACATATTATAACTACCTTTACGCATATATTTTGTGTAAAACGCCATTCTCAAAGATATATTACATAAAATTATATATATATATATATATATATATATATATATATATATATATATATAACAAAACCTAATGGGTATATAAGGAAAAATACGTTCTTGTTAAAATATTTAAAACCAATATATTATCAGCCGCGGATTACAAATGTCCGCACACGGTGCATCAAGGCAACTCTTCTACAGGTTTATGACATTGTTATTGTTATCATTATTATTTTAAATTTTTTTACTTTTTCAAAACTTTTATGCACGACGCAAGTATCCTGATTTATATTATATATACGTCCTACGTCGCACGCTTTCGCGCATATTCGATATAGATAGAATCGCTTTCACTTATGTCTGTATATATATATATATATATATATATATATATATATATATATATATCGTACATATGTATGTGTTAAGCTCATGTATGGACGTATACTCTTAACCCGCCGCTATATTTATATATAGAGACCGCGTTGTGAATACACATTATTTTACAATTAACAAAATTACCATTCTTTTCTCATATAGATATATTTCTCTCGTCGTCGCCGTTATTGTTGTTATTATTATTTGATTCAACCAAAGCAAACTCTAAAAATGGTATATATGAACCGAATTCGCTCCCCTGCCCCTCTACAATTTTTGCCTTTAGCATTCGTTCGCTCTTAAATATATATTAAAATATTCTATATTTGCCATCGTCATTCGGTCTCAGTTAGATGTATATATATATATAGTATGTATAACAAGTTCGTCGGCACGTGTTGTGCGTGAGGCTGCAGCATCCACATCAGTAGCGCACGTCGGGGACCGGCCCCGCGCGGGCGCGCTACTATTTATAAGACGCTGAATCATGCGCGGCGCGCACCAAGAGGTTACTGCCGAGCATGAGGGGCCATCTCTCTCTTTCTCTCTCAATATATACATTGCAAAAGAAGTCTCTATCCTAATATATATATATATATATATATATATATATATATATATATATATATATATATATATACATACATATCCATACGAATGCGCGAGAGTTTATATATAAAATGTGCGCGACCGCGTCGCCGGGTGAAAAACTTTGAATCGCGTGCGTGGCCAAGCAGGCGGGACGCCGCGCCGCTCTTATACACTTGGCCGACTTGTATATATTCTTTTCCTTTATATGTATACCTCGGATCAATGGCACGCTAATTATACGTGTGTATAAATATATATGTATATACATGTGTGTGTGTGTGTGTGTGTGCGTGTGTATATATAGTATATAATTATTATCATTGTCATCGACAGTTCTCTTAACGCGTTCTCCTGGTGCACGCACGTACATGCGCGTATGAATAATAATGCAACGGCCGCGGGCGCGGGTACAGGGGAGAAGTCCGCGCGCGGGTGGATACGGGACTGGCGATGAATTTATAATTTAATAAAGGACGCGCGCACGGCGCGACGCGGCGCGCGACACACGAAACGCGGGGTCGCCGTGAGTGGTGATTTTGGAGTCGATGCTGCAGCAGTGTGCCGTACTTAAATATATATATACACGCGCGCGCATGTGCGTCTGTGTGCATATGTTTATGTATTTATATATATATATACACATAAAGTGACTTTTGAATAAATCGTCGATTCACGCAGCGCGCATGACTCGGTGTGCGTGACTCTGTGTGCGAGTCTTCCCCTCCCTTGTGTGTGCGCGCGCGCGTGTGTGTGCATACGTGCGTCTATATAAATGTGAAGGAAGGCATAAGCGTTTATGCATATAATAGGCACTCTTCGTTTGTACGGAATTGCCGATAATCATCATAATGATGCACGGGGTCGATGCTAATTATCACCGCTGCTGCCCTTCGCCCATTTTAGTCCAGTTCGGCTATTTAATAGCCTTAGATAATTTCTACGACGCGCCGACTTTGTGCTATTTCTGGTGAGTTTTAACTCTCCGTATATAGATATATACATATTGTGTACTATACATTCTCACATATTATATGCTTGATTATTCACACATTGTTTAAAATTTTGCAAATTTCTTCATTTTCGCTTTATTAAAACTTCTACAAACTTTTTTTTTTTTTGAACAGGTCATAATATATTTTTATAATATATAATATATGGTACATTATACTTTGCTCTTTTGCGCGACATCTCGTCACACCTATGTTTTTTTTGTTTATATATATATATATATATATATATATATATATATATATATATATATATAACATATTTACAGGGATTAACAATAAAATAGACAAAATACACACGGTTTTTTCCAATATCTAAGAGAGAAAAAAATATATTTTGGCTAGTTGTGCACTCGACAATAACGCGCACCTCCTTCTTACATACGAACTGGTAAAGTTACTGTCTTTTTCATTTATTTATTTACCGAGTATCAAATTTTTATATTGACGAAAGTCGGAGGGAAAAAAATGAATTTTCCAAGGTGCGTGTAGTTCACTAACTCTGTCTAAATAATAGAGATCTAGAAAATAAAAATACCGTTGCGTGACTATGTTTTCTATACACAAAACATAATGCAATACATATTTATAGTCGTTTACATATACATATAGTTATATTAATTAATTGATTACATTTAATGCATAAAAAGCCTTACAATGAAACACTGGCTATTAGAACCGGCTGTTCCGCGTATTGATTCTCCGTGGTTCGATTAGATGAATGATATATATATATATATATATATATATATATATTATTTATTTATTTATTTATTTATTTATTTATAAGTACGATTACGAATTTGGCAATCTTGAATTCTGGTCAATTTGGATAATAAGCAACGTAATATATATATATAAGCTCAAAAAGAAGAGAGACAAACGCGCGCTTTCAATAATACAAAAAAAACATGAAAAAAAAAACAAAAATAACACGGCAATTGAAAATTTCTATACATTATATATGCACAAGTATATATGGTGTAGAAAAATATTTCGACTGTACACTCTGTAAATCGTATACGTGCATATGTATATGTATGTATGCATATATACATATATACTGTACATGGTACGCACATGGATTTTTTCAACTAGATAAATAATACGTCAAAGTCAGAGGTGAATACTTGACTATCTATATAATATTATCAGCATTTTGACAATAAGTATCTATAAATATACATATACATACATACATACATATATACATACATACATACACACAGATATATATATATATATATATATATATATATATATATATATGTATATAATAGATATCTTCACTTCACAAAAGTAATACTATATAGAATCTTGTCGATATATTAGTGGTCAAAACAGTCGCGGGGCTCGATCGCCGTTGTCGATCCCCCAAGTTGCATACATGCATGCATTCATACATACTCGCATATATACATACGCATGCATAAATAAAAACATACATATATATACACATATATGTATATGCATATGTATATATACACACGATGGCAGTCGCAGTCCATTCCTACACTCAAGTACGACGTGCCCTCGACGACCATCACGGGCGATCACCTCCACCCTCCCCTACTTGCGGAGCGGGGGTGGCGAGAGACTCTCCTACTCCTCCTCCTCGTCCCGCTCGTCCTCGTATGCTGCCGACGGGGGAGGGGGGCGCGCGCGATTCGGCGCGCCTTCGACGCGCGCCACCCCGGTTGCACATAAGCCGCGCACGGTTGTATCCCGGGTTCTATACGCGACCGCTCAGACCGGGGTGATCGGCATGGGCTTCGTCTCGGTCTCGTCGCTCTTGTTTCCGTCGTCGCCGCCGCCTCCGCGATTCCGCCTCTTCTTCCTCCTGGCCAGCTTCATCTGGATCTCGTGGAGGGTCTTGCCCTTCGTCTCGGGCACGTACACGAACGCGAATAGGGCTGACATGGCGCAGACAGTGGCGAACATCCAGAAGGTGTTGGAGGTGCCGAGCAGATTGGTCAGTATGTGAAAGGTGCGGGTGACGAGGAAGACCAGGAACCAGTTGATCATGATGGAGATGCTGCCGGCGATGCCCTTGGTCTCGGGCGGGAAGAGCTCGCTGATGATGGAGTAGGGCACCGAGCCGTAGCCCAGGGAGAAGACGACGTTGAACATGCCGATACAGGTGAGCGGCAGCCAGCCGATGCTCGAGATGTCGGCGTGGCTCTCCTTCATCTTGTAGTAGTAGCCGAAGACGCCGAGGCAGATCGTCATTGCCGAGCCCGAGAAGACGAGCAGAGGCTTCCTGCCGAACCTGTGCGCATGGAATTAAATCAGCATTAGTTGGTTATTGGTGAATTTTGGTCGGATGTATGCTACAAAATTTTCGTATCGGTATTAAAAGTATTGCAAGATTTTGGATTTCCATACATGGTATATAGTCTACGGTAAAGGTTATAAGGTTACTTCAACCGAAATTAATAGGTACAGTAAATGTCATTGGTTGTCCGGACTCATAGACAATGGTTGACAAGACCTAATAGCGGAATAACTGAATACCTAGAATTTTAGATGAATTAAGAAGGCACACCCTCACCTTTGAATTACTTCATAAAAACAATATATTTAACATCTGCTAATGTCATTTTTCTTCGCAAATTTAAGTAAACATATAATTATATAATAATTATAAATCATAGAATTTTAATTAAACTATAATTTAATTGTAAATTGGTCTACATTATATTATTATATTATAGATAGTCTATATATAAATATATAGTCTAATATCTCTTTAAATCCATATCAATTGAAACTGTGCATACAGAGTTCTAAGACGTCTATCGTAGAATTCCAATCGTATACCAAAATCGACCATAAGAGCTCAAATTTGAGAATGTTGGTATTGATATATTTTTTATGGTATGAACAGAGAATTTCATTGGAACGCTTAGAAAAAAATGTATGAAGAAATTGGATTTTTCATCAATTTCCTAATATACTTTTTTATTATATCTATCTCTTCAAATGAAATTTTCTATGTTCAAACCATAAGAAATAGATGCAACAACCGGATCTTCAAAGTCACGCTCACTTGGTTCATTGCTGTCATTGCAATCAGACGGTAAACGAACCAATAGATTTCTTCCAATTGACTCTTATTAGAGCTTCAAATGGTGTACAAACAAAGTATATCGCACATGGGTAACAGATTTGAACCTGATTAAGCCAGGCATCTATTATTCTATCTCCAAAATTAGCTCTGTAAAGTTTTAGGACCGAACAGTCCCATCTTCAGGACAATGTTACTTATTTACTTACTAATCGATATTTCTCTCTAATTAAATTTTATATACAGTGTAGTGAGAGAATTTTGTGCACGAAAAATCGCTTTCTTTAATATTGGATTTGAAAAAAGAACAAGTTTTCAAGCAAAAATGTTTCCCTGAATCTATTTCCATAAATATGTATAGTTGTGTCGTTATCGCCATTTGAATTTTGACCGATTTTACAAGCATTGGGATCTGATTACTTGTTTCTAAAATCGGTATATTTCCAAATGATCGTACTTCAAAAACTGTAGTAATGAAAAACATAGATTCACTAAAACTTTTTTCGCTTCAATGTTATTCTTTCTTTGAATACAGTTCCTAATATCGGTGATGTGATGAAAAATAAATTTTCCGTATTCTTCAGCATATCCAATAGTTATTAGAGGAAAGCACAATAATCATAAGTAATAAAGTAGCCTCTGTTCCAGTCATAGAATAGGCTTAAGTCTTAAAACTTTACTGGACTCATGTTAAAAGTAATCAAAAGGATTGCGCTCAATGTACGCCATATACGTCAACCATATATGATGCCCTCTCCTTCTTTGATCCCTTCAATTATAGGTAATAATATCTGCAAAAAAAATTATATGTTATATGCATTATCATATTTCAAATATGCTTTTATTCGGCAATTTAAAGGTGTTGGGATACTTAAAAATTTGAACAGTTTAATATTATTTTTTCTAAAATTTAAATAGTATTTTTTAATATTATTATAAAATTTTCTGACTTTTTATGGTATTTATTCCTCTCAGTTAAACAATTGCTCGCATATTAAGCTGTTAGCGTATTTAAACATATGAGTTTACCAAAATGGTCAAATAGACAAAGTACAAAAAGATAGCTTTTATAATGATGCAAGAAGTTTGAAAATTGAGAAAGATCACTTTGTTTCTAAAAATTACAGGGTATAAAAAATTTTCTGTTTAAAAAAATACCTTGAAAGAATTTTTATACCTGTTAGAAAGAGACAGTAAAGTGTGCATTAATTTTATTGATTTGAAATCAATCAAAAAGTTTTAAAGCTCGTGAACAAATCGAAGATCGTCGTGGCATTGCTTTTGATCTAATTCAAGTAAAAATAAAATCGCTAATAGAAAAACTGTTTATTTTACATACATACGAGAGTCAGAAACACAAGTAAAGCTCGAAAGCGTTTATTAGAAATTTTTTTATAAATAAAGTATCCGTAAAACAACGAAGGAAATGATTTATTCATTTATATGAATAACGATTAATTACATGCGATACGAAAAAAATAATCTAGGATAAATTGTCAATATCAAAATGACGTTTTAGAAATTATGTAATCGAAATATGTAAAAATAATTTAAAATGAGTTGTAGGAAGAAAAGCAATTGTAAAAGTAATGGTATATCCAAGGCGTTTCAGGGGATGATTGACAACCGATTTGCTTACACTTTGAATAATTAAATCACGAAAGGGGCAGAAACATCAAACTGCTTTAGAAATTTTAAATTCAATTCTCATATAATCGAATTGTTATGTATTTTAGTGTTTACTAACTCAATAATATATATATATATATATATATATATATATATATATAAAATATGATCTTTTTTCGTTCTACAGATATAAAAATTTCGGACACCCACTATACATACGTTTCTTGACAACGATATACATGCACACGATTTATCTATCTATATATATATATATATATCTATATATATATATATATATATATATATATATATATATATATATATATATATATATATATTCGATTTAATTCGATTTTTTGGCATCTATAGTAATTAAATAGCAGCGTTAGAAATAGTTCTTCTCTCGCGTCGCATTTAGATTTTGGGCTTATGTATTAAATTTAAATTAGCGTACATTTTAATTCTGGCGCATCGAGGTCATTCTTATACGCGCCCCATATAGCACATATACCAAAAAAAACAGTTAAGTCAATAAGACGCGCATTATATATATATATATATATACATAATTTTGCGAAAAACGAATTGGTAATTCACTGCTAATTAGTATCTTTACCGTTTATAAATAACTTGTAATGTTGCGAGAGGAAAAGTAATTAAATAAACATATGAGTATGTCTGATAGTATTTTAGTATTAGCAAATTCAACCAGCTGGTACAGCAAAATAAATATAATTTTATTTAATAAGATATATATTAGCCGCAATATTTGAATTTTGATTCATTTGAACTGAAAGGCAAGTAATTTTTCTAATTTACCACTGAATTCATAATATACGATTATTTTAAACTAGAAAAACAATTTAATTCCCTGATTGTTATATTTAAATTCAATGCCGCATTATGTTCTTTCGTTAATTTATGACGTTTTATAGTCCAATATAAGAAGGAATGTTTAAGTTAATTGTACTATTTTTATGGGAAAATGCATCATTACATAGTCATTTATTAGTATATTATCTTTTATATTCTTAATTAAAAAATAATATTGAAGTTAATTGTTATTTTTAATGAAGAAACTCGTTACACGATCACTTTACTCCTTTCAATTACAATCAATTACAATATTGTAGTGTGTTATCTGTAATTATTTACGATTCAATATAGATGATAATGATAAAACGTTATAATTATGTGTTTATATAATTATGTAATATTTATTTCTGCAAATACTCGACAGCAAATATTCTATAAACAAATATATCTCTATTTAAATATATATTTCTAATCTTTTAACATTAAGAAAATGATTATATTAATAACAGCATTTTTATACCGAATACATTCATAAATTAATCAAGAAAAAACCATCGTAAATTTTTATATTGGCATGTATACATACATGAATGCATTCGTCCGTGTGTGCGCGTGTCCGTGTGCGCATGTAAATTTTTATTTTTACGTGATTAGCTACATGTAACTAACATCCTCCCATAAAATTGATTGATTACATTAGGAAGAAAGTGATTCTATCGATTTTGCGCTCATGCGTATCCTACTATAAATAGCCGCAGCGCCAATTCGCATATTCATTCGATCCTCGATAACGCCGTATAAATGAAAATTGCATTAGAAAGTTGTGAATTATGGCCGATCCGTCCCGTTCATAAACTCGTGTCTTTCGTTATTGAGATAAAAATATGCGCGTTTGTATAAAAATGTGCCGAATGCAAATTTTTCTGATTTTCCGGGTACAGAAAAGTGCGTGGAAAACGCGTCAATATAAGGCGTAAAAGTACGATTGTCCGTCTTTTAATGTCTAATTCTAAAATTTCAAGTATTGCATTTATTCGTGAAATTTTTAATACGACAATTCGATTGCTATAATCATTGTATTCGCGCGAACTAATGGAATTGAAATATCATCTATCAATTATTAATATCGATATAAACTAATAAATGTATATATAACCGCATAACGTGTATCTTTTGTAATATAACCGTGACGAAACTGTTATAGCAAGATGATGATTGAAGGTGTATGTAATCGAGCGCACAAATTATCTTCCGCGAATCACGTGTTATCGTCGACTTTGGTGATTATAAAAACATTTCGATTCTAAATTGTGACGTGACGCAGCGCAGATAATTCAAAACTTGTCGAGTGGAAATTATACGTGCCCGAAACGTGTATATTTATATAATATATATATATATATATATATATATATATATATATATATATATATATATATATATTCTAGTTATGATCATTCGATTTTTATTAAAGCTTCGATCGAAGAAGCTCTTCCCCCTCCCCCGCCCCGTGGTCATCAGCCATTCATACGTCTAGACACGTCTGGGCTTTCCGCCAGGAGAATCACGTGTCTTATCATAATAATACTATATGTATGTATAAAAGAGCTTTTAAACGCTCTGTTTGTACTATGTGTGCACCTTTAATATATATATATATATAGGCGACGAAATTAAAGCTTTACCTCGTCGTGGGGTAGCCGATATATATAAACGCACGCGTGCGTGTGCCGGCAAGGTGAAAAACTTTTCCAATTGGGCATATAATACAGCGATAAGGCGACAAGAGCGATGTATACACGCGTAAAATACCGGCCTGACAATAACGCTTTTGTTATAATATATATGTGTATATATATATATATATATATATATATATATATATATATATATATATATAATATATGTGCCAGTTACATTCATGCATGAGTCCGATATATATACGCGTATAAATACGGGCACAATATTTGGACGCTCCATCCAGCCGTGTCGGCTCTGCCCGGTTATTTTTAAACTTTCACGCATTATTACGGCTCGTACAAAATATATTCCATATGTCTATATATCGCTGGTATAAAAATACGGCGATGCATAATTCATGTGCGCATTATCAGTTTTTATGTGGGGCACGAATTAAAAGAGAGTGCGAGGGTGGAGGGGGGAGGGGAAGGAGAAAAAAAAGCTCGATTAAGCAAGCGCGACGCGGCGCCCACAAGATGGGAGAGAGAATAATGCGCGTGCATTATTGTGGGGATAACGCGAGGGAAAGCGAGCGTTATAAGCGCGGCTTACGGAAAACGAAAACACGGCTGTAATTTTCCATTAGGGCATATAGAAATATTTATGTAGTTCCCAACCGACTTTTAGTCAAAACAACCTTTGTAGCTCGTGTACGATAGATATCTTACGAAAGTGGAATTTCGACCCTCCGAGCTAAAAAAGAAATATTCTAATTTCACGAAATGTATATTTATTATGTCTTTTTTTTTTTTACTTCTGACGATATCTATTGAGCAAAATGTAGATTGATTTTTAACGCGAACGCGTGAAAAGAAAAAGCTGCCCCTTCATTAATGTTTCAATATTGTCGTCATGGCAACCTCGAACATTTTACCTGGATATTCGTTGGCTTCGATTCGTACGCGACTTCCGACTCGTAAATTGGCCAAAGCTGTCGATGTTATTATTTGGAGATGTGAGACGTCAGCAGCTTCGTTTTCGCGAGATTTTCACGCTCGCGCGGCAATTTTCCGTCGCTCGCCACCATCGCGGTATTAAAATTTTACAAGCTCGAGGCTCCGTTCGATTGGCTATTGTCGTCACGCAGCAAAGTTAAATATTGCAGACTTTGACCAGTCCTATGTATTTAAAACTCCATCTGGTATTACTAGATCAATCTCAAATTTCCCACTATTGAGAAAAGTGAATAACTGAAGTGATTGCCTCCCTGAACTCCCCGCCGCGAATCGATAATAGTCTGTGTGTGTATATATATATAGACGCACGTATAATAGAGAGGATTAGATAGTGCAGAGCGTGAATACCGTACCTGTCAATGGTCACGGCGACAATGAGCCCCATTACGACCTCGATCAGCCCGATGATGATCGTCGCGATCTTGGGATCGATCGAGCTCTCGGCCTCCTCGAATATCTGCTCGGTGTAGAAGAGCACCGCGTCGATGCCGCACATCTGCTGGAACCACATGAGGCCGATGCAGGTGCCGATCGCCTTCCTCCCCGCCTTCGTCCCCAGCAGGTCCCGCAGGCCGCCCTCCTTCACCTGCATCTGCTCCGACTCCTCGATCAGCTCGGCAATCTCCTGGCTGACGTCGTACTTGGCGCCCCTCAGCATCCTGAGGACCTTGCAGGCCTCGGCCTTGCGGCCGTGCTGCACCAGCCAGCTCGGCGACTCCGGCAGGAAGACCGCGACCGAGATCAGGAAGGGGGCGAGCAGGGCGCAGCAGAGCCCGTTGAAGCCGAGGTAGCTCATGTACGAGCCGGTGATGTACGAGAAGACGATGCCCAGCGAGAAGAAGATGGGGAAGAAGGTGCCGAGGGTGCCCCTGATCGAGGGCTCGGCTATCTCGCCGATGTAGACCGGGACGAGGACGCAGGCCGCCCCGGCGCCGATGCCGCCGACGAATCGGGCCACGTAGAGGAGGGGCACGACCCCGCGGCCGAGGGCGGCCACCAGCATCAGCACCCAGCAGACGAGGAAGGGCATCGAGGTGATGGCGATGGCGAGCTTGCGGCCGATGCGATCGGCGGCCTTGCCCGAGGGCACGGCGCCGAGGATCGCGCCGAGGGGCATCAGCGAGGTGATCCAGGACGCCTCGTCGCCGTTGAGATCGAGGCTCTCCATGAAGGTGGCGTTGTAGTGGAGATAGGGCAGCATCGGCGACGTCCAGCCGAGATTCATGCCGCTCTGCGCCATTATCGATCCGGCTGATGGCGATGACGGCGACGACGACGAGGACGACGAGGACGACGTGGACGGCGGCGGCGGCGGCGGTGGCGGCGGTGCGTCAAGGGGTGCGGGGCGAAGGAGAAAAAAAACAAAAAGCGCAAAATATAGGTTACACATACATGTCGGTTTAGTGACGAGGGGGTGAAGAATATATAAGTGTGTACGCGTGTAGGTGGAGAGCCCCTTTATGTACACAGATCCCACGTGTTCTATATGCACATATATAAATGTTTGCCTGTGGCTGCTTGGAGTGTGTGTGTGTGTGTGTGTGTGGTGTGTGTGTGGTGTGTGTGTGTGTGTGTGTGTGTGTGTGTGTGTGTGTGTGTGTGTGTGTGTGTGTGTACATTATAGGGAAGTCGCGCGCGCGCCTCACCGTCGGGACGGGCGCGGGAGGGGGGGGGCGACCTTCGCCGCTGTTGTGTGTTTGGCGCGTTGTTCCATTAATAGAAAATTCAGCCGCGAGCGTGCGCGCGCACGCGCTCCCCCGTATTTTTAGACGCGCGGACCTACAAAGCGCCGGAAAGATTCAGATAAAACCGGATTGGTCAACGCCGCGGAAAAAGCGCCACACAGTTCCGCGCAAAGGTGGATATTGTACGCGCGCGTGTCTCGCTCTGCGTAGTGAAGGGGGGGGAGGGGCAAGGGGGTTCCCCGGCCACTTGGCCCCGATTCGCAAATTTATTAAACAGCGCTCTTTATCGCAATAAGCTGGGTCTCACCGATCGGCGGGAAGTATTTAATAATTTTTCATTATCGAGGAGCGGCTTTATCGCAGTCGCCGCTTGTACTTTTTCTCCTTCCATTATGAAACCCTTTCTATGTGAATATGTATATATATATATACATGAATATGGATGTATCTGTATAATGAGCGTGCATTTGCTTCATCATATCCAGCAGAATGATTCTGCATAATCATGTGCAAAGCTGCCGAAAATCAGCAAATTCTAAACCTTAAGGTAGCTTGTAAATAAAAAAAGTTGCAAAAGTGAGCGTTCGAAGTAACATTACAGATTCTTATTACTGAGCATTTGATAAACCAATTTATAAATATTGTTGTATTTGCTAGATCGGATAAATAATTGAAATAGCGAGCTAATCTTTGTAGCGATGAAATACAACGCGCACGTTAGTTATATGTCCAGTGGTGTATAAAATCGAGAAAGTTCTGTAAAGCGACGTATTTTAAATTGGCAGTTTGATAAGAAAAGCGAGATATAGGAAGAAATAATTAAATTTTTATTAAAATTTCATACAATCTATTTTACGAGCATCGGAAGAAATAAAAATGGATCTACTGAAAAATTCAATATTTAGGGTTGTTTAATGACTTATTTATTTGTTTACTTATTTGTGCTTAAACGAATTTATCGCCTCGTTTTATTACTTCGTATATCTTCGTTATCTTCGAACATGCGCACATTTGCGGAAATTTAATAATAAAAATAAACATTATAGTTGGCTGCAATTTGCTCCAGTTATTTCTCAGATAATTTGTTTGGTACGATTTTAAAAGGATTTTTTCATTATTTTCACAACATCCGCCGAACTTCGGCGATCCAAGGCGATATCCTCGAGATCTGCTGCGCTCGAAATGGCAGGAGCTGGCGCGCAAAAGGGAGCATCGAAATACATAACGGTCCCAGTTCATTATTCCCCATTTATGCAAAGCTTATTAATCACGGTCGGTCGTCCTTGCTTCATCTCGTGGGAGCCTGTATTTTGTCGTGCAACAGTCCCAAATTCGCCATTATTCGTTCTATTAACGAGCTTGTCGACTCTCTGCAAATTACGAAGAGACCCACGATGCAAGCATAAATACACGCGCGCGCGGGCGCGCGCGTTTGTGTCTGTGTGGATATATCTCGGCGAGCGTTTGCGTCAGTGCACGTGTGTGTATCGGTATAACTTTGCATCCGCGTGCTATCTGCTTATAAACAAAGCAGCGGGGCGACGCGCAGCGCGCCCGACCGTCTCGCGTTCCGCGCTCGGCCGACGATGGCGCGCGTCCGAGTAGAAAGCTCCGAAATCGGCGGAGACTCTTTTCTTTTCTTTTTCTCTTCTTTTTTTTTCCCCCTTTCGCACGCCTCGCGCTCGCTCGCTATACGGTATGAATCGGACGCTCGGTGTGTGTATAATACACGCATGCGTATACACGCGCATCATCTATATACATATGCACGCGCGCGCGTATAAATAAATGTGTATACGAGCCGATGATGATAATTCTGCCAAGGTCGTCAAAATAAAAGCGAAGAGAAAGAGCGAGAAGTATGATTGCCGAGCGACCGGGCGGGAGGGTGAGCGGCCGGGGGGGGGAGGAACGGAGAGATAGAACAAATGTGCGTGTAAATATAAGAGTCGCGCTATGAGACAGAAGTGGCAAAAGAAGAGCGACTTATATATGCATATGACGAGCGATAAAGCCTTAAATATGCGTGAATGTTACCTTTTATATATATATATGCATTGGTAAAAAGCCGTCATTTTTATACATGTTTATATATATATATATATATATATATATATGTGTGTGAGATGTTAAGAGCGATAATAGGAGAACTCTATCCCGTATGGCTCCTCGTTTCAATTAAACCGATTGATGTGGGAGAATGGCGCAATGCCATTACCGTAATAATAAAGACGTCTCATCGTATCTATTTGTGTATATATATATATATATATATATATATATATATATATATATATATATATATATATATATATAAGGTCGAGCTGCCCTTGGGGCAACGATCTCAATTTATATTACATAGTTATATATATATATATATATATATATATATATATATATATATATATATATATATACGGATCGCGTTTTCTCTGTTGAGCAAAATCTGAATGCTGTTGTGTAGGCCTATGTGTATCTGTATGTGCCTGTAGAATTCGCATGTAAAGTATTTATAATGGTATGGAACGGGAGAAAAAAGACCCCCGCGATGACGACAACGATGCCGCGGCGAGCTTATCGCTGATGCGCTCCTCTCGGCTGCATCGAATGCGTTTCGGAGTATATATTTATGTTTATACATATATATATATATCTATATATATATATATATATATATATATATATATATATATATATTCACATATGCATATATACGCGACGATATTATATGCATCAGTACAACTTTCGTTTTAAGCGCGATCGTGCGATAGTATAGAAATGAACAGACAAACACACACGTACTTCTTCGTTCTATACCCCCTTTTCACTACCTCTCTGTACGCCTGAAAAAAAAAATCGTCGTTCATATGGGGTCCACTCGTTCATAACTTATTTCCCCGTTTTATCGATATCTCGGCTCTTTATCTTCGCTCTCTCCGTTATCATTTATCGCGTGGTGCGTGCATGCGGCATATGTATAGCATACCATAGCCGAGTGTTTGCCGAAGACGTGTAAATTTTCTTGGCTCTGACGGTGAGCACGCCCGCGATTCGAGTACATGTATATAAAATACCCGATGTGCAACAAATAAGATCTGTATATATATATATATATATATATATATATATATATATATATATATACATATATGCACGCACGCCCGTACGCACAGACACACGCACGAGCACGTCTTTATGTAACACAATGCAAATTGGGTTAATTCGGTATAAATTCAAATTGCAGCTGCCGCATGCAACACAAAAGAGGAATTTCAATTTTGCGTTACTGTGTGTACATATATACATATATATGCATGTATATAGCTGCCAGCGCGTTCGTTGTCCGCTGCTACCTTATAACTCCTTTAGATGGTATCCAATGTTGGTGAGTGTTGAGGCGTGTGTTCGCGTTTGTATATATGTATGCCATATTATGCAGAGCAAGAGAAAGAAACGTTGTTGCATAGCGAAAAGAGAGAAAGCTCCTTCTATCTGTGTGTTTGCACGCCTCTGCTGCGCGTGTATATATATATATATATATATATATATATATATATATATATATGCATACATATACATATTCGAGATGGGCAAATGGAGAGAAAAAGGGAGTACGTTTATTGAACCCTCTGCAGTCAGATCCGGCGACGAAGAGAGATATACAAATTGTCATTATTGCACTATACAAAGCTCTATATATGTATGTGTGTGAGTGTATCTATCTATATATATATATATATATATATATATATATATATATATATATATATAATGATCAAGCAGCATCTGTCCGCTGGATCTTTTCCCTCAGCTGTCCGCTCATAAATATACGGGAGAACGCGTGGTATAAACAGTAACGCTATATATACTGTAACCGCTAAGATCGATTTGTAACGCTAAGCGAGTATATCTGTATACATCCGAAATCGATTCACATCGAGGGTAAGGGGTGGAGGGGGAGCTTTCGATAATAAATTACACGTGCGCGCTATAACCGATGCACCGGCGGGCTTGCACGTACACACTTATACATTACATGAAATATAGCCGTCGGCGGGCGAAACAAGAAAAACCGTTCATATCGCGCCGACCGACGGCGTCTACGTTATGTATATATATATAAATAAAAAGAATATATAATAATAAATAAGTAAATCCAATGAAAGCTCCGCGGCGAGGAGCGTAAACGCGGCAACTCGGGCTCTGTGCAACGGACGACGATCGAACCACCCTCGGGACCGAATGACGACGATACCGAACTCGACGACCTTCCGCCGTCCTCCGCGATAAGCGCGATGGGCCGCGCGAAAATACCGCCACCCCCTCCCTACCCCGCTCGCGCGAGCCACCCCGCGCCCCGCTGGGACGGAGATCGAGATCGGCCGCGAGATCGGCCGCGCACTCACCGATGAGCGTGGCCAGGTACTGGAAGAGCTTGCGACCCTCCTGCTTCACCGGGGCGCCCCCGTTGCTCCCCTGCAGCGGCTGGGCCGCGCCCTTGCTGCCCGTATCCTCGCAGCAGGCCTTGTCGTTCGCGTTCGCCCCCTGCCCGGGGAGCGGCAGCTCGGCCATCTCGCTGTCCTGGTGCTCGCTCGCCGCCGGCATCCCAGCACCAGCACCTCCTCCTCCTCCTCCTCCTCCTCCTCCTCCGGCTCCTTGGCCTCCGCCTCGAACGCTATCCGCTGCTGTTGAAGCTGCTGCTGCTGCTCGGGCAGCGGCTCCTCTGCCTCCTCCGCTGTCCGCCTCCTCCTCTGGTCGCTAGGCCTCGTGCTCCGCAGCGGCAGCATGTAGCCCGCCGCGGTTGTCTCTCTCGCGTGCGCGCTCGCGCGGGGCTCTAATATCTCTCCCTCGCACACTCGCTCCCTCGCACTCACTCACTCGGTATCTCCGCGCGGCGCTCTCTATATCTATATCTATACGTGTATACGTCGGGAGGAGCGAGCGTAACGTGTGCTTACACGCATGTGTATATATATATATATATATGCGCGCGCGTGCTCGTATGTGTGTAAGCGCGCGGGCGACGACGGTGCGGCGCGCGCGTCTTCGACGCAACTGACGTGTTTGCGGGCCGCGAGTCCGCGACCGCCGCTGCCGCGCGCGCGAGGCGCCGCCGCCGTCGCCGCCGCCGCCGCCGCTACATTACCGCCGTCCGCGCGTCGTCGTCGTCGTCGTCGTCGTCGTCGTCGCCGTGGCCGGGCGGCGCGACGCGGCGGGGTGGCGCGCGGGAGCGCAAGGACTCTCGCAAAAAGCGCGGCTCGCCCGTTGATAGCGATACATGTGTATATATCTGTCTATATATACATACGGAATGACGCAATGCGCGAGTATTGTACGCGACCGGCAATAACTATTATACATATATATGCAGATTTCTGAGCATACATGCTATATGTATGTATATATATATATATATATATATATATATATATATACATATATATATATATATATATATATATATATATATATATATATATATATAAATTTTACCCTGGAGAAAGCACGGCGCACGTGGCCTGACCGGCAGCTTGGCGGCTGGCGCAAACTAGTCGGATGCTTCTCTTACTTTTATTCATATTGTTGTTGTTGTTGTTGTTGTTGTTGTTGTTGTTATTATTATTATTATTATTATTATTATTATTATTACGCCTATATACATATGTCTACATATAAACCGATCTACTGTGCCTCGCAATGCGCAAGAGTCGCTCTTGGATCCGATAAAATGCACAATTATGTACCATATGAACGTTATATATATATATTTGTATGTGTGTGTGTGTACAAACACAAGACTAACGAGCACATATATTTATAATCGATGTCCCTCGTGTTGTTGCAGCCCAGATATCGAGCCGCCGGCCCGTCCGCAGCCAGAGTTCGAGGAGGTCCAGCGGGTGTCGCCGGTGCCGCCGCCGCCCCCGCCCCAGCCGCCACCGCCTCAGCCTCAGCCTCTGCAGGTGCTGGAGCCCGAGGGCGTAGGAGGTGGAGGCGTAGGAGCTGGAGGAGGAACAGGAGGAGTCAGCAGGACACCGAGGCAGGTGGTCAGGCCGCTGATCGCCGGCCCGCCGGAACAGCAGCCCATCCTCGAGGTCCTGGATGAGCCCGTCGACGAACCGGTGAGCAAGATAGCAGATTATATCTATATCGAAATCTACGGTTAAAAGCAATTTTTGTTTGAAAGATTCGTCCCTTATCCACAGGGAATTAAAAACATTTTATTTTTACGACAATGAAAACATCGAACGAATAGCCGCTGCTCAGTGGTGATTGAACAATATTTGAGAAGGGAAGCCTGTTGAAAAATTTAATTTTCGAAATAATTCCTTCGGACGTTGCGAATACGCAGTACTGAACAAATAAATTATGGAAGTGTGTATGGAAAATCCTTTTCACGACACTTTATTGTACACGCAAACCCGTTTATGTCCGACCAAATTATTGTAACGTATCCCTTCGGTCTAAGCCCTTTTTCCGAAAATTGACACACCTTCAAATTCTGCAATGTCTCAATCTAAAGCTCGGATTTATCGATTGACGAACAACGTATTTTTCATTCTCCCTAATACTTCATGCACGGAGGTGCAACTAATTTGGACAGGACTCGCGATGGGACACGCAACGATTCTCCGTCGGACCTGCGGAAAGCCGGCGATTCGTTCGCCCGGATCTGGAAATCCGCGTGTAAACGACCTCGCCACCGACTACTCGTCGTGTCGCGCAATTCGCCAAATACGCTCGTTCGACGTCGCGGGCCTTGAGCAACGGCAGCTTGCGCGTCGAATCGCGGGAATGGGATTGCGGCGAATGTTTTCGACGCCATGCGAGCGCGAATTAAAGGCGTCATCGATTTGCCAAAATTTATCCACAAATATGCTCCTCCCATTTCGAGTTCGCTCTTTATTCAGTGATTTGACCGAGTATCAATTGTTCGTAACACGACCGATCGCAATAATAATGATAAACTTTTTTTTTTTTCTCCTTTTCTTCATAACTTCTACCTTCAGCAATTATTTCATTATATTTATGTCCAACAATTAAAAACCAGTTTAATTGTTGATTATCCTTGTTACGAAAAATATTCTATCGCACGAAATAGTGCAATGCGATGTCAAACTCTGATCCAAAAATCCTTAGTCAAATGAAATACCTATCTATATCTAGACATATCTGGAACAGCAGTCCCCTATAAATTTTTGAAATTAGGCCACACTCGCCTGTGAGGACAAATTGGTTATTTTCGTCGCAAGACCATGAAAGTGAATTTTACGAATCGCGCGCGAATTCCTTTTTACAGACTGCGTCTCGCTTTAATTTTCCATGACCTTTTTGGGACGCGCCATGATCCACGAAATATTCCGTTTTACAGCGGGAAAATCATCCCTCGATAAATGGAATTTGACGAATATGAAAATTATTATCGGCTAAAAGGAATTGTCGTCTTCGAGGACACGGATCCCAGGACTCGGGATTAGAGTCCGTATCCGCGTCAGATCAGATTTAATTAAGCGTCAAGTCATACACTCACGATTGCCACGAGGCAAACGCAAGAAGCCCTCCCCCCCTTTTTCATGCTCATATTGCGGGGGTACTGAGACATAGACGCACTCCACTCTCCCCATCATTTCTCCTTTAAAATTAAAGAAAGATCATAATAATAATAATAATATATGCGAAATTTTCGCTCTCTCGATTTTCAAGAGATTATGTTAAAATCGATGTCTCGCTATATGAAATGAGCGGGACGCTCGCCGTCACCAGACGGTGTGACGTACTTATAATACACATCGGGTGCGCCCCTGTAACATTTGCGCGCTTACGTATAAATAGATTTCGGGAACCAACGTCAAACGCGAGAGTCTGGCGTATATTTAGATAGACCGGAAAGCACAACAGATCGCGAGACGCTACTGGCTAAGAGGCGCGCTGAATGCCAAGTTCTTCGCTGTTTCACCTATATAGGTGTATATATATATATATATATATATATATATATATATATATATATATATATATATAATACTCTGGCTCCGATAGAAAAATTCATTGGAAATCTTGCCGCGCTGTTATCTTCCGTGACGAAATTACACGTTGATTTCTGATCATTTCGGTGTGATTGTAATCCTGTCGATCGACGGGAGGAGGCGAAGAAGGGGGGAGGGGGTAGGGGCAGCCTGACACAATGAGGAGCGCAGGTGAAAGAGCGTGTCGCAACCGATTCGAGAAAATGTCGCGCCGCTCTGCGCTTTGCGAAATATCGCTCAAGGTCCCCAATAACGTGCATAAATATATGTATGTATGTATGAGTGTCTGTATATATATATATATATATATATATATATATATATATATATATATATCAAATTTTCTGATCGTAGCAAAGCAACGAGCTGTAGAAGCTTCGATTCTTATACTCTCTAAATATTGAATAAGTATATAGATAACTACTTACATAAAGTTTATGCTCACTTATTTGCGAAGTTCAAATTCCTTCACGTAAGATGAGTATATATCGGCTTATATATAATAATAAAGCAAAGTTCTCTATTAATAAATAACTGAACTGAACAATTATATAAGTGTTTAACTTGCTCAATAAATCTGTATGTATGAAAAGATTAAAATTTTTATACAATATTTACGAATTTCGTGCTGGAAGTATAATGTATCTGTTGTCCTGTAAAATAAAAGGGTGCTACAACAGACAAAAAGTACACCTTCAAGAATACCGCGAAGTTAAGGCAAAAGTGTCCCACTTGTACAGTTTGCAAGTTTATTCAACTTAGACAATTAATATACATTATAGGCATATAAGCAAACAAATAACTTAATCTACATCACATTAATAAGCAGAGTCGAGCCTATTATTGCTCATTTCAAAAGTGTAGAACAAGAACGAATCAAATACTTCCCTTGAATGATTAATTTATCCATATCGATTTGATGAGAATGCGAAGGGAATTATGATGTTTTTAGGATGTTTGATTTAAATCTATACTTATTTCCTCGTACCACGCGACTTCTAATATTGCTTTAACAGCCAATTAATTTTCATATTTAGAATATCAATTAGCATCTGATATTAATAATTGAGGATGATTATTTTGAGATAATATTCGAAAAATGCAGATCGCCATCTAGTGTGAGATTTGCTTGGAAAAACTAAAAAATTTACTCAATCTTACGTAAAGTACTTTTTCCGTGTTATAGTTTGAAAATCATATGAGAATCAGTGTACATTCATTTAATGACCAAGTTAAGTCAAGTTAACTTACTCATTAGGTTCAAATTCCACTTTTTCGATTATCTCGAGCATTTGCTTTATCCAGCATTGTCGATCGTGCACTATTATACCGTGCGCACTTTATTCGTACCTGTGCTAACGTGTTTCTTTTTTCTCTCAATGAACTATATATATCTCTCGCGAGGTTAACGGCTAATAGCAGGAAAAATAGCAAAACTCTGTGCAGCTTACTTATATGTATGTATGTATATATATATATATAGAAAAACACAAGAGCAAGATCGAATCGAAATCGCATTCAAGTTCGGCCTGCCCCATATTCTTCTATGCGGCTGGCCACGGATTTTTCTATTTTTAAACGATACGCATAATAATGAGCGTTTTGCGCCTAAATTCGCGCTCTCGCGTCCCCAATAAGTTTTCGCCGAGAATTCATCCCGAAGAATCATAAATCGTATCCGCGAGCGCGCCTCGCTGAATTTTAGCGCGGGTTTAAATTTGGATTTGATTTTTTTTTTCTGTTTCCTTTTCCTCTCTCAACTCCCCTCGCGCCATGAAAAATCTTACGTCATCTCTCGAATTCTCACCGTCTAAAATTGGCCGCGCATTTCTTTATTTAAAACTCCCTACTTTATGTATATATATATATACGGGACGTGTGTATAATAAACTCACATTGACAATTTTGCCGTTTATATATATATATATTATACATTTGACAGTGATTGAGGAGAGATTGTAAGACAGACGTACAGCCGCGTAGAGCGAACTTTTTCTTAAATATACGCCACTTGCGCAAGTATATGGATAGAAAAAAAAGCTAGCAAAAAAAAATCTTCGTTTCTGTCTGCCTGTCTCTGTACCGTGACCCGCGTATCGCACAAATAGTTAAAAAGCTAGGCGCTAAAATCGAGCGTCACGCGTGTATGAATTTCTTATATGTATGTACGAAAAAATTTCCATTTAAAGAGAAGCTCTCGAAGTGTCATTTGTAGGGAAAACTTATGTATCGACGCATAATACATATATACATATGCGAGCGTTTACATCGACGACTGAGAAGCAATTGCTTTATCTATTAACTTTGCCCGTGTATAACACACAATGTACAACACATACATATATAAATGTAGGATGTGGAAACTCATCACGGACGTGCGCGTCTATTGAAAAACGGTCCGTCGTTTATTTGGTTTTGAAGCCTCGCCCTCTTCCTTCTTTTGTTTTTGCCCCCTTTTGTCATGTTAAATTCCGCCGCGTCGTTTCCTCAAGTTCGAAAAATCAGCTAATTGGCGATTTTAGTTAACGCGGGCGAGCGCGCGCGTGCGCACAAAGTGCGTGAGATGATGTCTATTTATAACCAAGTTACTGTATGTTTATGTATATATATATATATATATATATATATATATATATATATATATATCGTGCTATGTCTAAAACGTATACTAAAGCAACTTTAACGCGTGCTAGTGGTTAGATCAGAAAATTCTCTAGCGCGTATATTTTGCTCTCTGAGACGGAAATCTGGATAAGATACGAGCTTTTTTTCTTCTCCTTCTAAATACCAATTATTATACGTCTTTGCAGTGATGTTGTGATGCATTAAAAACTCCCTATCCCCCCCCCCCCACACACACACAAACCCCCATCCCCGCCCGCATCTAATATTTTCCTGGAAACGAAACAAAGTTAAAGAGTTGCACATGTATGTTGAAAAACAAAAAATTTAATTCATGCGCTCGTTAATTCTCAATTTTATATACGCGTTTAAAGCGATGATTTACATAACGGGAGGAGGGGCGGGGGAGGGGGGAGCTCCTCTCCGATTCCACGAGAGAAAACGTTCATCGCTAAAAACTAGATATTTGTATGCTATCTTGACGGCGACGCGAGGATAGAGGAAAAAAAAAAGATTGTAGGAAGAAAAAAATTCACACAAATTTTCCGAACACAATGAACTTGGCGGAAAATGCGTGTATCGCGTCGAGCCTTGGTCCCGCGCGAGGTTTTTTACAACGGAGAGAGAGAGAGAGAGAGAGAGAGAGAGGAAGGGAGAATTAGTAATCTTAATCGGCTGATTAAACGTCTAACTGCGAGAAAATAAATTATAATTTTTCCGAGATCTGTTTACCTTCGCGTTATATACGTTCTATTAACGTACTCGAGGCCGATCTCTTGGCATACGCTGCATATGTGACTTCAATTCAGCACCAACTTAGAGAGAATATCTCTCGGGTTCTCAAAGTAAGTGCAAAGTAAGAAAAAAGGTGTATTCATATATATATATATATATATATATATATATATATATATATATATATATATATATATATATAATTAAACCCACACGTATTAAATGCGTATGTTTTTTTCAATTAATCAAAAAATGTGAGTTCACGCCCGAGCAGCTCGTCAGCGAGATAATTTTATTATTTAGAAGAAATTAATCGTGTCTGGATTATCCATGTTGATATTGCTATTGCGATGTTTGTATTTGATATTGTGCGCGAGCGCACGATACATGCATTACAAAAAAAAAAAAAAAAAAAGAAGAAAGAAAGAAAAACACACATTTCTCTCTTTTGTAAAGGAGAGAAAATCGTCGGAATGGAGCTATGAATCGATGCAATCGCACATATTTACGACTATGCAGATGTTTTTCCAACCCGGAATAGGATAAAATCGTACGAAGAGAGTTTCGAAATTTTCAGCCAATCCGAAGGGGAATTTTTTGCGGTCGCGTGTCGCGCACGACCGTAATGTATAATTATACAGACCGCCGCGCGGGACTCTTTATATAAAAATCCTCGCACTATTTAATATAAGCGATTTCATAACAATCGCATAGTCGTAACGATAAGTGTAATTTTTTCCTCTCTACTTTTTATCGGCATCGGCGCGGTGTCGCTCCGTCGTCATAAGAGGCTGATTCATGAAAAAATTCACGTTTCCAAAATGTCTGAATCACATTGTATAAATACGGCTGTGGAAAGGGGAAGAAAATATTGGCTTTGCAGTTTTATAAAAGAAAAAAAATAACAATAGTGATAATAATAAATAAACAAAAGCACGCAACAGTCCGTGCGTGAGTGTATGGGCCGTTCTACCTCAGATCTATCAAGGCTTTTCCAAAATGTTCTAATATATATATATTTAAGAGAACTTTTTCTGGCCGAAAAAAAACTTTTTTTTTATAAGTAATTTGCGATGTCGTTTGGCAGAATTTGAAAATCCGATCAGATGTCCTACTGCGTGGCGTAGAAGTTTGAGGAAAATCGTGATTTACTTGATAAACAATTAATTGCATAAGTTTTCGGTTAAGTAACTTGAGAATTTTTTTGAAAAATGCCGGTTTAGTTGTGAAAAAGTCGTGAACAATCGTGCACATATCGATAGTACACACGAAACTGTAGCCCCTGTGCGAAAAATCGATTTCACGGTAGGCTAACGATTTTCGAAAAATTCAACGTTCCATCGGCTTTTCTTACACGCGCAAGACATTATTTAACATTAATAATAAATGATCCCAAACTTCCTCTGCCCTTCTTGTAGGTCATTTGAGATTATATTCGTCACTGCATAGGTACAAGTTTATTAAATAAATCATTTTATTTTCCCTCGCTCTTCGACGCCACGTAGTTGGTAATCTAATCAGATCCGAATAATCTGCTACATGAGATCTGTAAGTACTTATAAAACAATTAATTTTTTCACGTAAAAAAGTTCCCCTAAATTCTTATAAATTCCGTTGAGAGCCTTGATCGATTCAACGTGGAATATCCCGTGTATATATATTTAAAGAGAGACGGAGAGAGAGAGAGAGAGAGAGGAGAGAGAGAGAGAGAGAGAGAGAGAGAGAGAAGAGAGATGTATATGTATGCGCTATATTTAACAAGATTGAAAGAATTAAAGACAATAATATAAGAAGCATGCGGTAAAAAAAGAAGTTCATGTATACACAGAGAAGCGCTTTGTACTGTTTTCAATTGAATAATCTACTGTTGAATCTTTCATACTAATTGAGATAACAAACGAAATTATTTTATTATTGCAAATTATATATATATATATATATATATATATATATTATATGTCTTTAATGATGCGAAGATCCGACGCCGCCAACAACGATGTAAAACACACGCGACCTGTATTATATAGTACAATCAAAGTTTAAATAAAAAGTTGGCTTCTCTATATACTCTTCTCGCAATCGTCGCTTGTTTATATAGTAAACCAGATGCCATTATAATATATATATATATATATATATATATATATATATAGCCAAAGTCAGATTCATTGACTGAACTTGGGGAAAAATATCCAGTATTTTGCTCGGTGAATTAATTACTCTCCTGCCCCCCCCTCGCATCTCTCGTTCTTTTTTTCTTCCACTAGCGATTAACCGTATTAAAAGCAAAACTCCTTTTTTTCCAAAGCGAACAATAGATCTCAATTGGGACAATTACTATAGTCGTACACACATACGAGTCTGATTGGGCGGGGAGGGGGCGAATTCGGACGTTGTTTTTTTCTTTCCACCCGATATGCCCGCGTATTTATTATTATTTTTCTTTTTATTTTTTTATGTAACGCCTATTAAGTATATATGTGGCGTATACCTACGGACAAAGAAACTTCTGAGGCGATTATTAATCGCATATATGTATACGTGTGTATATATGTATATATATATATATATATATATATATATATATATATGCGTACATTTATCTATTTCGTAGCTTCTTTTCTTCCTTTGACGCGTCGGCAGCTCGCACGCGCCAACGACGATGCGATGACGCGCCGACGCTGCTGTCGGGGCGTTTTTAACGCGTGACTTTCGGAGTATATAGTTGTATTTTTATGTGTATATACATCATTCTGTGGTGTCTCGGATTCTTTCATAATTTGACGAAATTTCACCTGTATAGACTTGCAATATTTTATTTTATATATATATACAATTCTGAATTAGAAATATGAAAAATTACTGTTGTACGAATCACAAACTCGTGTTACACTATTTGCTGCGCTTATCTACTAATGTACATTATGGTACTTGTAGTGTAAATTACAAAACGGCTGCGGTAATTTTTTGTGCTGGGTCGTCAATAAAAAAAAAAAAAAAAAAAAAAAAAAAAACATAATTGAAGTAGTTAAGAATGAAAATTCGATGCTCGAGGGCTGCAAATAAATTCATGGAAATCATTAGAAGTCTAGAAATTAGTGAAAAGTCAATGAAAATCTCGATTTGTTTAAGAATTCAAATTTTCGCTCGATTTCCAAAGGGAAGAAAACCGCTTAAAATGAAAAAAAATAACATGAATTTCGTGTCTTCCGATTCGTTGATTGCACGTATACGACATTTGAAATAAGCAGAGAATTAATATTCGTTGCGGCAGCCACAAAAAGCCAGAATTCTTCGTCCTTTAGTATTGTTCGACTATAAGTGAAAATGCAATCGAAACGGTTTATCAGCGCCAAGCGACGAGGAGAAGAAAAAAAAAGAAATTTTAATTTACGATGCGAGGCTGTGGTAGCTGGCCTACGCACACGTACACAGGGGCACTCTTTGTGTGAAACTGTAACAGAAGCCCTCTCTGTGCGCGAGCCACGCACCGCCGTAAAATACGCGGTACTTCATGGTTTGCCGCGGGAAAGTCGAAAACGAGACGATCCGGATCTCAATTATCAACGAGAAGGCTTGAAGGTCCGATCTCGAATGGAAACGATTTCAACTTAAATTTTTAACCGAAAGGACTTTGACATTAATTTTGACTGGAGGCGATATCGGGTGCAAGTTTTAATCGAAAAAGACTTCGACTCGGATTCCCATTGAAAGTGTTCAGTAGAATAATGCTGGGCAAAATCAAAATTGGAATACTCCTTTTTTTTTTTTTTTTTTTTGAAATTTGCTTCGGCATCGCCTCGGTTTTGAAATCTTAATTTGATATACAGTATTACTGAACTGTAGCGAAATAAATTTGTCGAACTAAACGTTGCCTCTCCGTCGATCGCGGATTCGAAGAAAAAATTGTCCTCAGTGAAAAAAGATCTGGCGAACTTATGCCTTATATATATATATATATAGTCCCTTAGTTATTGTCAATTGAAGTTCGACCAATGGGTAAACCGCCTTGGATGGGCCATCACTCCTCAATACGGCGCATATAAATCCAGTCGAACTTCTCGATTAACTCCAGCTGTACAAAATAAAAAGCATTCGTTCGCGGACAGGTCCATTACAACTTATTTCCCTCGAAGCGTTACGTCGCTTCCTCGAATCCGGCGCCGAAAGCACGGGTTTTCGGCTCAGAAATACAGCAAAAAGGGTATTCCCCGATAATGCGGCAATTACCAATGCGATTCGAGGGAAGTGCGCTGCTAATTGCGAAGAAGGTAGTAAAATCTCGGGACTGGAGTTGCGGTCGCGTAGGCCCCAAAACTTGGCAAGGCTCGCTTCGTATTATTTGGCCGCGCGGAGCCGCGCTTCCCCACTAGCCCGGCCCATGTCCGTTATTCCGCGCCGGATACCGACCGTGGCCTGTCCTTGCGCAAAAGACTACGCAATTTATGGGTGGGGGGAATCCATCCACTGACGATCGTGTTATCAGCAGTGTATATATATATATATATCGTATTATACTTTTAGAATAGAATTAACAAGGTATACGTAGAAAATGCTCTTCTTTTTGTTTCCTTCGCTAATTGTACTAAAAGCGACATTGTTCTGTCCCGAGCGATTTCAACGAATTTCGCGAGGGCTCTCGGAACCGCGCCTTCGACCTTCGCCGTTTCATTGAAGCGGGATTTGTGAAATTCTGAGAAAACTCAGATATATATATATATATATATATATATATATATATATATATATAGGCGAAAAAATGACAGTGGACTACGATATACCAGCAGACTTTCTATACGCGATTTCTTCTCTTTTCTTCAAGAAGGAAAATTAGAAAATATATTGTAGATAGACTCTAAGTCGTTTGTCGCGATTCATATTGCAATCCGTTAAATAAAGGTTCGTTTGCAGGTTCGATTATATTTTAAGGAAAATACGTCTGGATAAAATCAAATTTATAAAAAAAAAGCGAAATCTGGTTGCACGATGCTGCTCGTTACCGGTAATGTTCGCCGTATATTATATATATATATATATATATATATATATATATATATATATATATATACATTATATATAGAATAGAACACAATTTAAGCGTCCAAGCGGAACGCTATTCTATAAAGAGGCTTATCCTTGACATCTGCGCGCGCGTTGATAATCCAACAGCCGGCGATGTCACGACTTATCTATGATTCCGAATTTGATTTACCTTTATTTTATATAGATTTATCTATATGTATACAGTTAGTTCGTCCAAAATATATATCGTCCAGCGACTGTTTGATATTTTAATGCAAGTCCACGCGTAATGCAAGAATCAATAATTGCCGCATATAATATACACACTTTCGAATATACCTGATCCGCGAAGGAGAGAAAGTGTCGCATAGGTGTATATATATATATATATATATATATATATATATATATATATTTGATTATATATAAATATATGTGATCATAATATATGTTTCAATCGCCTGTGTAAGTGTATATTTAACAAAAAAAATCTGGCGAAGTTTAATCTTTAATTTCCAGGGAAGGTAGAATAATCGCAGATCTAAGCGGGTGAGATATTCCAACTTGTTCGGCCTTGCGTTGTTGCTGGATCCACGTCCACGTACACGCACACATGCAAACGCACGCGCGTGCGTATTTCAACGTAGGTACATACTTACGGAGAGCGACGGAAGAGAAAAAAAAATAACAGTACCTGCAATCTTATTATTACGAATGTGTGTGTGTGTGTGTGGTGTGTGCGTGTGTGTGTGTGTGCGTGTGTGCGTGTGTGTGTGTGTGCGTGTGTGCGCGCGCGCGTGTAGGCGCGTTTGAATAATCGAGCTCGCATTATATGTGCGACGCCCTCGAGAAATTCCGTAAAACTCGTTTTCATGCACACACATACGTCTACATCTAATTACACAATTTCAATTTGCACGGGGACAAGTCCGCGCTCCCACGTGGACGGGCGCGATATATCCACAATGCGTGGATGCGGCTAAAAATTAGAATTGGCTCGCGCGCGCGTCGCCCGTATATACCCGGAGTAAATGCCGAATATTTCGGGCGGTCCCGACGGAAGTGCGCGGGCCGCCTATCTCTCGGCGCGGGATATCACCTCCGCCCGTATTATATCCGAAGCGCGCTCTTTCTTTTCTGTCATTCGTCCTTTTTGTTTTGCCTTATTTCTCGCCCGCTTCATTTTTATTTTTCATCTTTAGAAGTTGTAACGGACTCGCGCGCGACCTCTAGCGCGCGTATCTATCTTCCTGGCTCGTTTATTTAAAAATAGCTTTTTCGAAATTTTTCCATTAATATGCGTCCACTCGGTAATTATTTAGCGTTGCGCAAATTGAAATTTCAGCATAATTAGTTATATGAGCAGACAATCTGTAAAATGTATACACAAGATATATAAATAAATTAAGCTTTTTTATGCGTTCGTCCTCCCTTTGAACGAGTCTCAAAGAGTTTATGTTATAACCTCTAAAATAATATATATATATACAGGGTTAGAAATGCAAAAATATCAGAAAAATCGCTTTAATTCCTTAGATTTCGAGAGAAGCCGTTCGAGAACTCCTCGGCAGTCGGGCGTCGCGCGCCCTCTCGATCCCTCGCACGTTTATTCGTCGCAATCGCGAACTCGATCAAACGGGCATAATTTACGACGGAAATTTTATGATTCGCCGCGAGGAAAGGGGGGGGGGAAAGGAGGCGAGCGGGAAAAAGAGAATGAAAAAAGGGAAAAGAAAAAAGGAAGACGAGGAAAAGGCGCCGCGCCGGTGCTTCCAGCATCGCGACCGGCTCGTGCAACCCGTTTCCATATAATAAAAGTGAAAGTACGTATGTGAGGACTTGCGCGCGTATGCATCTGTACACGTATATGTATAAACTCGGCGATATTTATTCGCGCTATATTAATGAAAGATTTCAATTTCGTTTTTATAAAAGCGCAGGGGGGGGGGAACTGGCGCGTTCAACGGGCGCGCACGTTGTGTCCCCGCGTGCACGCATACATAGTACATGCAAATGTGTATGTATTTTAGCCTGGGTCGGGTACAGTTCCATAAGGATATCGCGTTTTATGTGGGGGATATATAAACGTGTATGTATATGTATATATAAAGGATCACTCCTTTACGTAAGATCTTTATACAGGTGAATATTTCGATGCTAAATTATATATATATATATGTAGCCGGGTCAATTCTCAAGGAGCCTCTCGCTTAAAATTCAAAAAGTAATAATCGTATATAACCTGGTTATTATAATTAAATGAAAAATAAAAATTGTTAGAAAGTTTTATTTACGACTCGAAACTTTTCGCGCTTTAATGAAGCTAATGTACGGCGTATATTACTCG
>JACCIC010000011.1:3577500-3602500 GCA_018907035.1 Sycobia sp. Sy_11
TTCAGTTAGACTTAATTGTAATCGTGATTGTAATCCATCCCTCCTTCTCGCCTCCGCGCGCTACGCTTCGAAGCGCGTCAGCTGATATTCTACACACATATGTATATGAAAGATTGCTTCGCTTCACCAAAAGTATATATATTCGCATATGTACGTGTATATACACATATATTAATAGCGATGCCTATATGCAGATTATCGGATAATTGTAAAATATTCCCATTTCCCGAAACGATATATATATATATATATATATATATATATATATATATATATATATATATATATCTGTGCTAAAGTCTATATCTTTTGTACTTCCTCGTTAAAGTCAATGATTTATGAGATTCGTAAAACTGGCCGTCTTTTTCTTTATTTTTCTTTTTTTGTTTTTTTTTTTTTTTGTTTTTTTTTTAATTTTTAACTCGTATGTTCGGAACGTACATATATATTGTTCTTTCCACATTGTTACATAAACGCAACGATTTGTAATGATATAATGACGAGTATTATGCAGTCGAATCTACATAATTATAATATATTGCTACTTGATTTTTTTCTAAGCAGATGTATTTTAAACTGCTATATAATTTTATTGTTTTTTTTTTTCATAACGAACTAATCATAATATAATTATGTTATCGATCAGATAAATATTAATAAAAACAGTAATAACAACTAAATGTATGCAAATTAAATACTGTTGGCGAAGAACAAGCCGACGACTGCGGCTTTCCATCAAAATGTTTCACCTGTTCTTTGTATCCGCGAAATTCGACTATTCGTGCAGACTTTAACCGCTTTTTCAGATGTATTCTATCATTTTTTTAAAATTCCATACCTTTTGTTCATCGAATTTATTAAAACATAATTTTCCATTCATGTAGAATTCTATTTTAAATTTGCGATTAAACACATTTTTACTTTAAATATAAATATAATAAATTTAATATGAAATTGACGACAAAAAGTCATAAAATTTACTTTATAAATGAATATAATTTTAACTATGCTGTAGTACATTATGAAACGACGGCTATTATAATAAATTAAATATGTAGCGTTTTTTTAAATAAACTACATTTTAAGGAAACAAAGATTCGTCAACTTTGAGGGTAGTGAACAAATACCGTTTAGAATAGTGTATATATAATTAAAGATTACTTTTTCGAGCATTTACTTTACGCTTTCTAGTCTTACTTTCTTCAGATTCCAGCTTTTCGTGGAATTTGACATACAAAAAGTGTAAATTGTAAAAAGTCTGAATTATCATTTTGAGATCATTGTATATAGATAATGCCGCGTGTATAGATATTTTTAATACGATTTGGCTTGTGTGGTATGACAGTATAAATGTATTATTTAGCTTCAATAAGCATATACGTTCGCTTATAAGGATATGCAGCAGTCGTTCGCATATTAACCGTGCATATAATTTACCGAACAGCAGCAAATGTGAGAATAAACTCAGTCTGTTAAAATAGCGTGTCTATCGAGGCAGGATAAAAACATTCGTTTAAAAAATATGATTTAATTAGAAAGAACTCGACTTAAGACTCAGATTTTTTTTTTAACTAAGAATTAGAATATATGTATATATTACAAGAACTTTGAAGATATTTATATTATTACTTGACGTTCTATTAACTTATTGATTGAATTTCATGAGGTTTTGTAAGAGTTAACAATAACTTTATGACATTGAAATTAATGCAACTCTAAATTAGAATTCTATGAATAGAAAAGCTTGAAAAATTGCATTGCAGCAAACGAAAATGTATTTTAAAGCGATGGAAATAATTGAAAATGGATGAATCAATAATAAAAATAAGTGCGTACAGAGGATGAAAATGAAAAAATCATGTGAAATACAGTATTTAGCTGGAAAAAGAAGGGAAAATTGACCCGCTTAAATATGTTAAAACAATACTTATTCAATTTTTGATGATATTAAATACACTTTACATAGTAGCGGTGATAATTGATTTGGTGGGAGTTAAGGTGATACGCTCCTGATTATTGCGCCAAGGGTACTCGTTAATGTATATTAGCTTTGAATCAATAACGAATCAGCAATCAAAACGTTCACGTAAAAGGTACTTCGAATGAGGTATCATTATTAGAGCCTTCGATTAATACTGTCGGTTGTCATCAGATGGCGAGCTGAAACCTTTTGTCCCTAGAAGCGCCACAAAGTAATTATCATTAAGTATTGATACCAGACAGCTGGATGTAATGTTTCCTTATTCCTGATACTCGTACAAACGTATTTTGTTTTTACAATTTACTCGAGCTCGTTTATACATCGCGCTTTACGAATTTTTCAAGTGGTCCTTTTCGCATTTTTTTTTTTTGCAAATAATCGTTACTTTCTATTTTCATATAGAGGGAAATAAGTACGAGTCTACGTGGCTATTTACCTTTTCATTTCTATTTACACTTCTCATAATTGTTTCTCTTCTTCAATTAGATTTGTATACGAGCTGATTTCATCAATTCATAATAAGTAACTTAAGCATTTGTCTTTTATTGTAAACGCTTTTTTTTTTTAATTATAAATTTAAATATTCTGTAGAAAATTCGTTATCCACATGCTTGTGGTTTTGATAGAAGAGAGCCTAAGTAGTCGGAAGAAGAGAAAGAGATGCCAGAAGTTGAAAAGAACAAAGAAATATTATATTACGAGCGTGCCTTTCATAACCGTGTGGTGCATTAATATACATTTCTTCAGCTGTCCCCAGAGAGCTGAATACCATTTTTTATCTCTCCAGTAACAAAATCGCAACATTAGCGCGATTCTTGCGGCTCTCGTGATGCAATGGTAAATTTCTTACCGGGGTGCGTAAGGGCTTTATTTACGAAACGGTAGGTCGGCTGCCGGAGGCGAAGTCGAGAATTGTAACGAGGTTTGTAAAGAAGCCTCTTCGTACTGGATAAAGGACTGGATATTGTTTTGTCGCGAGAGCCTGGAATCAAGCGACGCGGGTGCGATTTGTCGGTTGGAACAGGGAAAAAGTATCGTTCGACACCGCCGCCTAAATGGATTATTAGTTATCTCGTGAGACTTCCACGGGGGAGGAATCAGCTTGCACGAAAGCGATCGAATATACCATACGTTTACTTGACGATGATCAACATATGTCACACTTTTAAACTTTACTCTCGAGGTAGAGAAGAATGTTAATTCACTACCAGCGAGTTAGAGTACGATAGAAGTAAGCGTATAAAACCACTGATTGATGTAACGCAAAATCAGCCATCGAGAATCAATTAATTACTGATTTAATTAGTAAGCATTGAAAGCTCACCGATTCATCGGTAAAATATTACTAATCGTGTCAGTTACTTATCGTATATTTATCGTTCGTAATTCTTAACATTTTCATAGACTGCCTAAGGGCTTTCAACGCAAGTCACATTCCACATACGTGTTGCACTATTGCTTTAGCATGAACATATCTCGTCGGCCTTGCATAAGAATTCACATTAAGTTTTGCGGGATAATGACACGGTCCGACCTACGTTACGTACTGGCGATAAAGCCCTGACATCCTGCAGTTACCGGTCCCCGGTGGAAAATGACTTTATCAATCGAGTCTGCCCATCAAATGATCAAAAAATTTCGCCGAATTTCTGGAGCTTTGGAGAGTACCGTTCCGAGCCATTAGCTCACGACGATGGTGGTATCTTAACGCGAGGGTGCGTGGGGTTAGGGGAGTGGGGATTGAAAGGTGTAAAATCCACACCTCGGGGCTTCTAATCCAACCCCCTCGCCGACTTCCGCCCCACCCCCTTTCGTCGGTTTCCCGCGGCCTTGATTGCTCGAATGGCGCACCGGGAGCGAAAAAAGAAGCGGAAGTGCCGCGTCGGATATATATATATATGTATACGCGGGGACTCATATGCCCAGCGCTCGGCCGCACACGTATTAACCACCGTTCGACGCAGTCCGCCGTTCGGGAGAGGGGCGACCGGGGGAGGAGGGGAGATCCATCCATCGGCTATACATACGTACACCGAGTATAAACATCGCGTATCATCGCAGCGGTACCGCGCATATCATCGGGCCGCGGGGCCGCTATAGGGCTTCCGCTCGCTGGCTCGCTCGCTGAGCGCGCGCGGTGCCGCTGGCCGCGCGGCGATTAATCGAATTTATCGCCGGCAGGGAGGGTGGGGGAGATCGGGGCGGCGGCGAGGCAACGGCACAACATACGCGCACGCAGAAGAGAGGAAGAAAAAGTGCGCCGGCCGCGGAGTCGCGTCGAACTATGCGCCGCGGCAGCATATCGTCCTCGTCGCGGTCGTCGGCGTCGTCGGCTCGTCCTCCACCTACAGCGGCAGCGGAGACGTCGCGCGCTCTCGACGCGGCGGTGGCGCGCGACCCTCCGGCCCTCCCCGTCGCGAGACGCGGACGATGCGTCGCGCTGCGCGCCCCTAGATAGCCAGTCGGACATGAGACTATTCGGCGGCTTCGAGCTGAGGCGTCGCGGCGACGACGGCTGCGGCGGCGGCGGCGGCGGCGGCGGCAGGAGGCCCGGGCCCGCCAAGGCCCCGCCGGCGAGGAGCAGGCGCGCCAGCAGCAGGTACAGGCCGCGCGAGGAGTACGGCTCGCCCGTCGGCGAGGGCGGCTCGAGGGGCCGCACCCAGCATCGTCGCAGGCACAAGGTAGGAGCCGAGGAGGGGGCGCACACAACCCCCCCCCCACCCCCACCCCCCACCCCATCCCCGCCGCCCCGGCGCGACGTTTAGTCGAGCGACTCTGAACCCCGTGTAAAACAAAGTAGAGCCTCGCGTGCAGAGCGCGCGCTCGCGCGGGGGACGTCGCCGGGGCGGCTTCGTATCGTGCACGATACGGTGGCGTATTAAGGTATTCCGTAGAAAATCCCTCGATATGTGTGTATGTATATGTGCATAGGCTCGGAATCTCTTTGGAGGGTGGGGGGAGGTGGGCGTCGTGCTCGCTTATCGAGTTTCGATGCTTGTATTGGCCGCGGTGGGTGGGTTTTTTTATTTCGGCTTCGATGGAATAATTATTGTCGTGCTTGATTATTTTAAGATGGTGTTCTGAAATTGTAGGAACTAATGCAGATCGTTAGATCCAACTGAGTAGGATGGTTCGGTTGAAAATTTAAAACGATTGAGTGCTTATGAAGCAATATATCGATGGCTTTAAAATCGGTCATTAAAGGGGTGTATTGCGGAGAATGACTGTTCTGTCGACTGCTTCCGTCTGACCTAAAGTAATTGACGGAAAAAATTTGTTGCTGTTTAAAATGTTATCTATAGTTTCTTTTTTGAAGTATCCATTGAGCTTTAAGCGCACGAAAAGTATGAAGAAATACAAAAACATATCTTGTATAAACTACGTTCCACCGAAGTATTTTTCAGAGATTAGGGCACACAATGAAAGAACGAGCTGGAGTGATACTCTATACATATTATGTATATAGGGGAAACCGTAAGTTGTTGTCAGATGATCTAGTACAAAAAACAGTTGGGTCTACAGTTGTGTATTGACTTACTCGGTACCGATAGAACCTACTTAAGAAGAAGAAGAAGAAGAAGAAGAAGAAGAGTGTCACTGATATCGATACCGTGTATTATATATATAAATAATACGAATGCCGTTGAAAGCTTAAACTCTTTTATTATACATTATCTACGAATGGTTTAAATAGTAATCCGCTTCTTATACTGAAAGTTTGCGTAAATTAAAATGAAAGTGAGCTTGTATTATCAGTGTATATATATTCTGATAATTAAATTTTTTTTTGTATTCTTAATTTTGAAGTAACTACAGAACAAAAAACTTTGTTTTTAATTAAAAAAGGAATAGCTTAGCTTAATATATATTTAATGCATATATAGCAACTGACCAAATCAAGAACGGCGATCGGTGAATTTAAAGATGTCGATGAAAGATTCTCGCGTAAGCGCAAATCATTAACAGTTTTCGTAGAAGATTTTAAAACTCAGCATTATCCATTGCTTGAAGCGGGCTCCGCAAACTTTGAGACTGTAGCTTTATGAAATTACAATTATTGTTTTTCACGTATACTTGAATTGCATTGTGAAAAATGGACTTTATCCATCAGAATTTCAATATAAAAAAAAATTATGAAAAAAGTTAGTTTAATCGTTGTCCTTGCTTTAAGAAGTCATAACTGTGGTCGCTAATCTGAGTCATGCGCTGCTTTCGCGCGGATTTGTATTGAAACTCCCACGAATGCATTCACTTTTCATAATGAGAAAATAAAGTCAAATACAATTAATAAGCCCCGTTCTTATATTTTTATACGGAGACCGTCTCACCAGTATGGTATATCGATGACTAATGTAAAATCATTACAGAATATCCATCCAGAATAAAATCAATACAGAAGGGATTTGTGTCCAAGCGAACCCTTCGTCAGCATGATCAAAAAAACTTCTTACAAGTTTTTACCATAATTAGGTCGGTTGCCGGATCCTTTGCCTCATTTGGTACATATCATTTAATTTCGTGTATCGATATTTTGCTTGGCAAAACTTAAAAACGCCCGGCAGTCCAGAAAAGGTTAAAATCTCATTTCAACGCGACGAAAGAGAAGAAAAAAAAACAAATTCAGATCCGCCCATGTCAGCGTAGAGCAAAAAAATAAAAAATTATCTTTATCAGCCATAAATTAATAAAAATAAAAAAAGTATAATCTCTATAGATCCATGCGGTAGCTCGGATTCCTCGCGCTTCTAATACGATACTCTTACCCAAAACGATATCGCTACCGATACGTATATTATTTCACAGAGTGTGGGCGTACTCGCTATTTATATAACGTGCATAAATCTTGATTCGCGTTCAGGTTTGAATATAAAAATATCTTCGAATTTCTGCTCTTATACATCCGAATTTGGGTCAGATTATTTATAGGCCATCCCACAGTCGTATTATAATTCATTGTAAAAATGTCGCTTGTCGCAAGCAGAACTAGAGCCAGACCCGTCACCTTTCGTTCCATCTACGAAAGAATACAGTACCATTCGCTGTTTACAAATGCGTCTATACGTTGAGCAAAAACGTTACGCGCGCCTCTAGTTAAATTAATTAGCACGTTTACTTTCAGGAGCCTGTTTATGGAATCGGCTAGCGGCTTTTCTTTTGCCTCTCGCTCGAAACTATCTGTGTCACTTTGAAGTCCCATTCCTTGTGAACGCCGGCTAGCCAGTCGTCGTTTTCTTTCTTCAAAACGTAATCTTATACAAGAAAAAAAATTGAAGATGTGAAAATATTTTCGTTTACTATGCCTACTCGTTATGGGACGTGTATATCGTATACAATTCTAAAAAAAAAAAAAAAAGGAGAGGTGCTGTGCAACTGTACTGCTGACTTGTACGGATCGCCACTGTTGCTTTGGTCCTTTTTTTAATTTTAAATTTTGTCTTTCTCTTGGTCAATAATAATCCAAAGCGCGCAAAGTCCAAGGCATCGGTAGACATATACGTATGTGGGTCTCGCCTTAGCTCGCCCATCAACCGGACTTGTGCAAAAAAAAGGAACGGAAACGGCTAAAGCGATGCGGCTCGCACGAGAACGCGAGACTTCCTAACGCTTCGAGAGTCGGCGCTCTCACCTTCCCGCGCCGCGAATAACCGACAGGGCATAATACCGGAGTCGTATGTGCGCATGTATATATATATATAGATACCGAGGAAAGAGAGGTACCGTATTTCGTGGTAAAACAGGTTTCATCCCGGGGAACAAAGACGTATGAAATTAAAGTGCGTGCACTGTTATATACATATACACACGTATACGAGATTCGACTTCTAAACGAGGAACAGTAAATTTTTTTTATGACCCAGTCTAAAATCCACTAACCCTTGGGGTGTACATATAGAATTTTTCTCATCCGCATAAGTGGTATAAAAAGAAAAATATGCAAATTGGAGGCGTTTGGAGATTGATGAATGTGTAAGGAAAAAATGAGGATATTGTATGAGCAATTTTTACTGCTTATTATAGATAAGCGTAATCTGTATGGACAAAATGTAAATTATGCGGGAAATAAAAGGAAAATCATCTTTCGAAAAAAGGGAGAGGTGTCAATTGTCATTCTCCCTTATATTGGTCGTCTTCAAAAATGAGAAAATAACACTTTTAACGCACGACTGGGCCCACTTGCCAGATTGATTAATAAAACTACAATTACAATTATTTTAATTCCAATTGCAATTGCAATGCACTCGATCGATTACTATGACCGTTTAAATTCAGATCTTTCTTTATCTACATTAATATTCTTTTCTCCTTCAATATATTGCCTTATTACTGTTCCGTGTCTCTTATTTTTTATGGTCAATTGTTTCGGCAAGTGGGCATATGCACAAATTTAAAATGTTTTCGTATAATAATGCATCGGTTAATATCAAACCCAGATTTTGAAGGGAAATGATACTCTAATTTTTAATGCAATATATTTCCAATTGAGATTTTCGATGAAGATCCAATTACAATTGGAAATTTCAGCAGTCCATATGACGTGTTAAAGTTTCAGTTGAAAATATGGAATTCGTCCTCGTTCAAGATCAAAATTGATCAAAGCGATTTTTTTCATTAAACATTGAAGTTCTGATCGTATTATTTCATCGTGATATTACTCATAGATGTGGATATTATCGTGACGTATTAACTATCGACATTAATTGATGTTCACATATAAATTACTGAGTTGTCACAACGACTAACCCCACTTTTTTGGTTTCTTTAAACTTTAGCGTCATCGCACTCGATAGATTGCTAAGCTTACATTGAATGGGGAAGTTCTCGAGCATTGTGAATTAATGTCATCAAATGCCAAAATATTTTAGCTATCTAATCAATAAAAGGTATTGCTTTTAACTGTTTGATCTGTTTTATTCATGCATTTCATTTTACTGGAAATGAGTTTGTCACTATAATTGACAATCACTGTCAAAGTTAAAAAATTTAGCTTTTCATAAAATCCTTATTAAAAACTTTCTCAATCATGACAGATTCCACGTGTCACCGATCAATGGAAAAGATGAATGATTTTGAAATATTTATTATTCTTTGTTTTAATAAAATTTTAATCCATTAATTTAATGACAAACAACGAAAACAAGGCCAAAATCATGAATCCATTTCGTGTAACTCAATACTTAGTCTTTTACAATGTTATTAATGACGACGAAAGAAAAAAAATTTATTGGATAATTAAATAAATAAACGTAAGATAAGAAAAGAAATAAAAAGAACGCATGCATTAAAACTTATGATCAGAGTATGAGAAAATAAAAAAAAATAACAAAAAAAAATTCAGCTCGGATATTAATAATATTGACATAAAAGTCTGTTATTAATTATATAAAAGTGTAAATGAAAGCGACACATTATTACAATGATATAATATATTACAGTTTTGACATTCCAATTTTCCAGAAGGAGCACGACTTCGCAAAAATCTTAAAAAAAAAATTCCTATGACTAAGGAATTCAATATTCTTATTTATATTTAATAAAGCTTTATTCATATACATTAATACAGTGTAGAACCGCTTTTCTCATTACTCATTGAACACCGACTGTAGAAAATATTATAATTGATAAAATTTCTGCTTTTAGCTTTTGAAATTCTTACACGACTGATCCACGTATATAATCATTTAAATAAAGCCTCAAAGAATTTTTACAGTTTTCCTAGTGTCTTTTTTTTATGCAATAGAACATTAGTCCCACCGTGCTCGTAACTTCTTCTGTAAAGCATTAGAGATAATTTATGTATTCATTGAAGCCTTTAATGTGCTGAAGAACAGCTTTTGCGAAATGACGAAAGAAGTAATTTATTGTTTTTTTTTTTCTTTAATGGAAGCGAATAAAATATATTTATCAAATTCTCTTCGCAATGGCAGTAAATCGAAGCCACTGGCGGAGAAGGGTAGTTAAAACACCTCTGGTTACGTCATCCGAAATCTACGTAATTTATTGATCTTGCGCGTGTTACTTCCACCGCGTAACTCGTTGTCACTCAGCAACTTCAATGCTTTTATATATATATATATATATATATATATATATATATATATATATATATATATGTATATATATATAGATTTCAGGCGCGCCGTTACATTCCCAAACTTACTGGCTGACTTTCCTGTAGATTTCGACGATGCCATTAATTTTCTGCTTTTAAGAACTAACGTTGTAAGTGCGATTTTTTTCTTCTTCTTCTTATATATATATATAAATTATGACTTAAGCGAAACAAAAAAGTTACTTCGAATACGCAATGGTAGAAAAATTTTTCGTCGGCGTAATTACGTGGCCTGAGGCTATAAAAACAATATTATTTAAATTAAAACAATGCGGTATTGTTATAAGAGAAAAATTTTATGCTCGTGTATTTTGATGAGCTGATTACGAATGCAACACAGTGGCCGCAAACGGTAGTAAAATTATAATATAATATAGAAAATTCGCAATGCATCAATAAATCTGTATTGAGCGTTAAAAAGTGTTTCGAGTAAAAGTTGTATATATATATATATATTTACAGTATTACTGACTTTTTCCGAGAGAAGTGACTAACGGAAGTGATTTCATTGTGGGTGACGGGATGACGTTGATTCGTCCGCCAGTACTGATATTGATTATAGACATTATATAGTCGTTGGTTTTTAGGTTTAGTACCAATCGCAGATGCTAGTCTTGTAGTTCTATGTCCGACTTTTGATGCTTATTTTGTATGTCATTTTTGTACAATGATATTTTCAAAGATAAGTGTGATAATTGTTTAAAATTGTTAAAAATGTAATGCCCTCATCGCCAAATTTGGCCCTCATTTCTCAAAATCAGAAATCAGCAACGGAAATTCCTTGGAAGTACTGTCAGATATCTATAATAAAAAATGGATATTAAAATGAAATCGACGAAGTTCGTCGGAACCCTCGTCGAATTAATAAATTGAAAGCATTGAGTTGCATATTGTTCGCTTTTTATCCTGAAATAACGGCTGGGCTCATCGTAAGGACGACAGGCATATCAATCGCATAGGCATATAACGATAAGTCTTTTTGTGCGCCACCATTTGTAATATGAAGATATAGTTTTTTTTTGTTAGACATACAAATGTTCTTCAAATTTATTGGCTAATTTTTTACACGTTTCTATTACGAAAGCGATAAGCAATCCAGTATGCGTTTATATATATATATATATATATATATATATATATATATATATATATATATATATTTATGCTTGTACATTTGGCTCAGCTAAGAGGAGTAGTTTTAAATTTAATTTAAGAGGAAGGAAAAAAAGAGGAAAGAACATTTGAATAATGTATTCCTATCGCTACAACAAAGCTCATTATGATTTCATATATCTATTTCGGTATAAACAATTTTGTTGCAAATATCGTGTAACTTACATATATAGCTCATAAAACTTATATATAGCTCTTAAATTGCACATCTCTCATTATTCCCGATTATTATTAAGATAAATACCTGAATCGAGTAAGAAATTTTTTTTTTTTTTTACTGCGAAACATTATTCTCGTTTCCGTGGAACAATGGCTGTGGAAACACGGGCTGCGGAAATGAACAATTGAAATTTTATTGTCGCCATATATTTGATGGAATGCGTCAGATTTATAAATGGTACAACTCTGAATATGATATAAGGTATTAAACAAATTCTGCGCAGGTGCATGCCTATGTCGAAGTACTGAAAACACATATATATTAAATACACACACACACGCACGCACGCGCACGCGCACACACACACACACACACACACACACACACACACACACACACACAGCGAGAGAGAGAGAGATATTTATAATCTCTGATTAGTCAAGACTGAAAGAATTATAAATTATTGATTTAATTAAATTAATTTAATTCTTTATATTTGACGCAAGTATAAGATAAAGTATAATAGCGTTACCGAGAACGTTAGAATTATAAATTATATAGAATTAGTATAATGTATATGAAATACTTGGTTTTTGCAAGCTCTTTTATGAATAATGTGGAAATACGTAATTTGTGAATAATGCGCCATTCCAAACGAATCGTCCTGTAATATCGAATATAATTAAAATTTATAGTTTTATCTATATGTGTGATATATGGGTTATTTATTGATACAATATGCAATAGTTCAAATTGCAACGGATATGGCGCGTACACATGATATTCGAATAATTGAAAGCAATGCGACATTTAAAATTCAACAGTTTGTATTAGTTCGAATTGATGAATTTAATCATGAAGCTGCTTCGGTATTAAAGACAAAAGGAAAAAAACTAATAGAAGAATAACTTCTGTAATTAGACGATGATAATGATCATTAACGATAATAAGTCTAAACGTTTTTCCACGATAACAACAGAAGAATTTCCAAATTGGCCTGAATTCATTTTACAAAGCGTCCTGAAATTTTCATTATTATAATTACGTGCATTAACAACTGTAATAAAGTTCTAATGTTTAATCAGTAGGATCAAAGAAACGTTTATTTGATTCAAATAAATATTTATTGAATGAACTTAGCTTATTAAGACTATGGTAAAATATTTGATTAAAATACATTATTGATTTGTTTCTATTGATTCTATAGTGATTTTTTTTTTTAATATATATCATTCATTTACTCTGAATGGTAATAATACAATTATTTTCTTAAATGCAATTCATAATTTGCGTTCTGAGTATGCTTATATACAGGCTGGCTTATTTCAATAGACGTGTACCTGAATTACTCGAATTTTGAATCAGAGAAAAATGATCCAAACGAAGGTTGTAGACATCAGAGGAGGTCACGTAATCATCAAAGCGACTTAAGGATCAAAGATATTTTTTTTTTTGTTGAAATGAAAACTATTATTTCTGACACATGTTTCCGAAAGAGGTGAACATTTACACGAAAAAAATAAAACTCCAATGCACCTATAGATTTAGAAATACATAGATGTTTCATCATCGTCCATGAAAATTACATGTGTTAGTTTAAACGGACAACCGGTGGACCTTAATTACGAACACGCCTAACTTCCATATAACGATAACTAAAAACCTGATTTTCCTTCTGCGCGAAAATTTTCACCTTCTTGGGAAATCGTGGCCAAATACCGGATTACCATTTAAAAAAAATTACTTTTACTTGATCTTGAAATAATCTTGAGCGAGTAGACTTCAAGGTCAAGGCCATTGGAACCACTTTTTATTTGAACTTCCGTCTGAGCCATTTCCCTATTAAATATCTCGCTTGAATTTCGAGAAATTTAGGTGCGTCGATTATAACCAGTCCACCTTATATACGTTCAATGTTACATAATCAATTATGCATAGTTTTTTTTTTCAATTATAGACGAGAATGCAATAAATATTATATTATATAACAATAAATTTTTGCGCTGCTTTCTCGAAGCCTGTATACGTATATGAATGATTTACATTACACGCACAGAGAGAGAGAGAGAGAGAGAGAGAGAGAGAGAGAGAGAGAGAGAGAGAGAGAGAGACGAAAATCCATTATACGCAGAGAGGTGTACAGAAGTAGACGCATGCCGCCCCGTGACTCTTGCATTTTCGAGGCGCGAATGGAAAGACACGAGGCATATAAGAACATAAAGAGGATGGCGAAAATATATATGAAAGAATGGAAGAGAGAAAAAAAAGCATAAATATTCGCCGCGAAGACATCGTAAGACTACAAGAAAGAGAGAGAGAGAGAGAGAGAGAGAGAGAAAGAGAGAGAAGCGCATTGCACGGAGCGCCCGATGGCGCGCATTAAACGTCATTCGTTTTTGAATGATTGCAGTTGCATGTGTCTATATATGCATATATAGTGTCTGGTACTACGCTACATAGCAGCGAGCATATATAGATACATTTCGTAAGGCACGCGGGTTCCGCGTGCGGGCACGTGTATATATATATATATATATAGAGCTTCCGTGGCATCATCGGCAACTCTCTCGGGATGAACGCGCATCCCTCTCGTTCCTTCTCTCCCCCCTCACCCCCTCTCTCTCTCTCGTTCTCTCTCTCTCTCTCTCTCTCGTTCTCTCTCTCCCTCTCTTTATCTCTATCTTTATCTCTATCTCTCTATCTAGTCGATGTGTAAGCGACTTCGATCGATTGCCAATCGAGTATTGTAATATAATTGCGGAATGAATCGGCTCCGCAGCAGGGAAGTCTTATAAAGCGCCGCTAAATCTATATTAATACACACGCATACACACGCGCGCGCGCGCGCGCATACACACACACACACACACACACGGCGTACTTGATCGGACGAGCTGGTTAAACGAATTACAAGGTCGTCGCGTCGTCGAACCCATCGTGTTCTCAAGATGGACTGGATCGCTGAATCCCGTGTTCCGACCGTACGGTTTATCCTTAATCTGCATCGCGCATTCCTGGATCGGGGCGGTCAAATAGAAGTCAGGGTTATCGATCTACGGCCGAATCCTAAAGAATTTGTGGCAGAAGGCCCTTCGCCGACAATTTTTCGTTTATACCAATATTGTCCCCCATTATTTCCTTCTTGATTTTGATTTTTGCATATTGCAGCCTCTGCTACAGGTCGACCGTAAGCGTAAGGGTGGATTGTCAGCGTAACCGCGCTAGTTTGAAAGAAATTTTTGACGCAATCGGCTGGGTCGAATGGTCGCTTGATTAGACAGTAATTTGGTCAACTAATGTGTGTCCAAGAAGTAGAGGACGTCCAATATGGGTGACGCATTCCGTACAGATCGTCCGAGAAATAAACTCCCCTCCCCCGCCCCCAGGAACTCTCCGATTTACCTACAGGAGTAGCCGTGTAATGTATATAATCCTGTCCCATTCCGGCCATTTGTCGTGCGCGCTCTTACCAGACCCATTTTGGAGGCAATTAATGCTATCTCTCCCGATCTGAACCAAATTTGTCAGAGAAATCCAATGGCCTCGCCCTGTGAGTTATTATAAAACCTACGAACTGAATGCTTATGCAATTTTCAGCTCATCTTCTATATATATATAAACACACACAAACACGCGCGCGCGCGCAAACGAGTCTTAGACAATTGAAATAGTATTTATCATCGTCAATGCCGCAACGACAAAATCAATTAACAATCATGCATACGCGAGTAAGGAAGAATTGATTGCTTCGGATGTAAATTATTTATGAGATTGATTTTATAAAAAAAAAACAAAAACAAAAACAAAATATAATAACATAATTTACGCACACAATCATTCGTTCTTCTTCGGAATCATTCTTTAAATACCTCTCTGATTCGCTGGATCTCCAGATCATTTATATATATACACACCCGAGTATTAATTGGGCTCTGGGAGCTTACGATTATAAATTGGAGAAGAAGAAGAAAAAAAGCGGCGAGACGAGAAGGGGCGCAGACCGCGTGCATAAATAACAAACCTAGAAAAATATTTCAATGACGTCACGGAATGCCCGGTGTATCGGCGCTTCCGGCGAATTCACAGGGGCCTCCTTCGTGCATGCTATATTGGTCAGTCGAACAGGCTCGATTTCAGGTAGTCCAAATTCATCTCGAAATACGGGGACTGTACAGTCATGTGCCTGTGTGCGCGTATATGTTTGTATGTATGTGTTCGTGCATATATTAGGGCGTGTCGAAGCCTCTCCGTTTAACCTCTCGCCCCGGATGACTAAGTCGTTGGAAATATACCGCGGATGAGTTGAGCTGATGATCAACTTTCTCTCCGCATTATGTGTATTTATATATATATATATATATATATATATATATATATATATATATATATAGTTCTTTTATGCATATATAAAGGGAGTTATCATCGATATCTGGTATCTCGTTCTTTCTAACAAAGATTAAATTTTTTTTTTATTTACCGTATAGCTCGGAGTGCATATGTAATATACCTGTGAGTTTCCCTACTGTGGAAAATTCTTTCAGCTACACATTCATGTGTGTGTATTATATATAGTCAGAGAGATTATAATCACTGCCTCCCGTGATTTACAGCCGGGGAAAGCTTACGGGAAAACATGATTAGGGTACGGGCTCGTCGAGGTTTCGATACAGTTAGCTCATTTGTTTTTTTTTTCTGTACGGGTTAAAACGTACTCATATGTCGACAATATATATATATCACAATCTAATCCCTTTTACATTATTTCTTTAAAGAAATGTAATAATTAAACTACGAAGAAAAGATAATTATACGTATGTTTCATTATTCTTTCCGCTCGGAATTTTATTTAAGGTAGTTAGATCGAGATTTTGGTATCGGTTAAAATTTCTCCAATCGTAACGAAATGTAGTTTGTCAATTAATTTAACATTAAAATGATATGACAAAGAAAGCAGACTAACTGTTAATTTTTCAAGCTACTTTCGAGCAATAAAGTACAATTACACTTAGAATACAATGGATTAACATTAAATGTTATTATATGAATGCTATTTTAAGCTAATCGTACTCGATATGTGAATCGATATAAAATTTAAAAAGAGGTGGATCAGCCAGCAAATTTTCAAATTAATTGAAATAATCACTTATAGGAGGAGGGACATTAGCAAAAAAAAAATTAAATTTTTCTTTATTCCCGCCAAATGATCAATCCTTTATCAAATGTGGTAAAAATGATTTGAGTGAAATTTTTTTATTCAGATTTTTCTTATTCTTTACGATCTGTATAAATTACAAAAATTATAGTCGATCGCACCGAAGTCACATGATTATATGACATAATACGCCGGATCCACCTTCTTTTTAATTTTACCTTGATTTTACTACGTCAAATATTTTAATACATTTCGATTTGATATGAAATGAAACTCATACTGTAAACATTAGAATCGATATATAATCTTACTACAGTTAAATGTCTAAAAAAATGTTGTATTTTTTTATCATCTATCATGCATCTTTTATTTTTGCCCTCAATTCACAGTCGCGATTCCTTGCATTCTATTACCATTCAGAAAGAAATTAACTCATTTAAGTAAAACTCGCCCTAGCTTACCTTAATTAATAAAGCTGTCTTTATTGCTCAACGGTGTCATTGAAATCTGTTTATTGTGAATTATAGGAAGGTTTTGTTTCTGTTTCATTTTTTCAATGAGTATATTGATTTTTTTTTTATTTTATACGGGAATTTTACACACACACACACACACACACACACACACACACACACACTGTGCTATAACTATTGCTTGGAATTACGGTTGAACATTTTAATAATGTTAATTTTAGACTTTTGTTCCAAAATGCCTCTGTTCGAGGCGCAATACTAGCGTCAAAGCATACGCCCGCGTCGCTTAAGCTATTTTAATCAGGTGAAAAATTCCGTATCAGTAAGTATCATTTAGTACCCTAAGAACAAGGTGAAAAGTTAAATATTACGTTGATTTGACGAATCTGTTTCCTTAACGTAATTGACTTATCTTAACGTCGTATCGTAATTGTCGCTTGAACACTTACGAACGCAAAAATCGATCTATGCGTACCAGTTTTTTTTTTTTTTTTTTTTTGCTTCTTTTTCTTTTTACAACGACAAATCTCGTTAATTATACGATCTAAAAATTTATTATAGCGCATAAAAGTCCCTTTACAAACGTGACAAATAATTTCCGGGGACAATCAAAAACTCTCTATATGTATACGCATTTAGTATGCATGTATAAGAACTTCGTTAACTTTAATTAATTTGCACGGGGAATGAAATTATAGTTTTGAGTAACGACAAGCGTGACTGATATCGTTATCTTGATTCTGTAATAGCTGTGCGTGCATTCAAAACCAACCGAATCCAGATATATCGGGAAATGATTGCTCTCTCTCTCTCTCTCTCTCTCTCTCTCTCTCTCTCTCTCTCTTTCGCTCGTCCCGATTGTCGTCTCTGCTGTCACGTCGATAAAGCGTATATTTGTAGACTTGCATTTCAGTGCGTCAAAATTACACATACACGCGCGCACCATTGTATAGTGGTCTAGCGAGCGAGAGTGACAGTGGCGACGGGCATTGTCCGACGAGGGAAAACAAAAAACACAACTAAGGAAGTCGTCTTTGAGAAACCATAAGTTTTCCTCTTTATTATATGTAGATTATGAATATACGGAATTGCGGGTAAAGGGAAAAAAATTCACAGCCATGAGGTTTTATTAGCTCATCGAGGCCGGCGAAAGGTATGATCGGGATCGTCCGAGTCCCCCGGTAAACGAGCGGACTCGTTTCTATCGAGTCGCTAATGAATTTTTCGATCGCAAGACACTGTATCATCATTTTCTGCGGAATTGAATGCAATTAATTTTAGCCCCCCCCCCCCAATAATCTCATTCCCATTTTAATTCCCGTTAATCGCGCGCGTGTAGCGATAAAATTGACGTATCGATTTTTAATCAATTGTTGGTAAGACTCGGCACGAGTGCGCGCGGCTTGAGATCCACGCCGATCGGTCATTCATTGCTCGTATACCTGTCACGATATTGTCGAAATTTGACAATTTTAAGCCGAAACGTTCAACGATTATTGATACAGGTTCAGCGTTATATATATATATATATATATATATATATATATATATATATATATATGTATACATATATTGTATCGATCTAGTAAAATTGTTTGAAAATAAAGTGTCTAGATAAATATTTGTATTCTCGATTTTCGTTATAGCATTGTATCTCGATTATTAACTTATCCATAAACGATAAATAATAATTTCTATGTAACTTTTCTACGTGTCAATGATTCGTACACACCCTGTCAATTTTATCGATCGCTCGCTAGATGGCGATCCGCGATTTTGAAATATTGTCTCCAAATAATCCATCCTACATTATTCAGACCAGGTGCACGAAGTGACCCACCAACTTTCTAATTCACATGCATCAGACAGTCGTGAGGTGTATTTTTTAAATATTTTAAAAGTTTCACTCTTTGTAAATTATACGTACCGATTGAATAAGTGAATCTTTTTAGATTTTTTTATTCATAATTTACTTAATTTATCAGCCTTATTATAAGTATATCTTTTCGCCTATTCATTAATTGAACTTTTCTACTTGCGAGATAAGCAAATATATGCTTATCTGACGTGAAAGAATGTGAATCTTTCAAGTAAGTAAATTACGAACTTTAAATGAGTAGTTACTTACTTATTATTCCACATTGGAGAGTAAATTTTATCACTATTTTATTTCAATTATATGAGTCTTGCTCAAAATATTTTTTAACATAATATAACCGCTTTTGAAAATTATCTTCTTTTTTTTTTGTTCACAATATTCCTTGGAGACATGAAATTTCCATACAAGTACAAAGTACTACGGTTATTTTGAAAAACAGCACGTAGTAGAAAGTAATACATGGCGTACATATAAATATATAAGAAAATCCGTATACGCTTATGCACGCATTATACGTCTGACGTATATCTTTTTCCCCCCGATGTTTCACATTCCAACTAAAATTTATTTTATATATATATATATATATATATATATATATATATATATATATATATATTCTTAAAGCTTCTTAACATATAAATAAGCGATAATGACTGAGAAATTTTTAGGAAGATTAGCATTTCAATTGCATATAAGGCTTATATTATATACGATGCACTCGACCATTATTGCGGCTTGCAATGCCTGGCATTATACTACTGATATATATAATACACCGATTTAATCAGCGCTTCTGGGTTAACCAAACTATGACAAAGGAAAATTCGAGTGTTATTTGCTTCTGTATAAAGATGACGCTATGCATGTCTATATCTATATATACGTGCATATATATATATATATATATATATATATATATATATATATATATACATCTACATATCTATTCCGTCACTGACTCATACACCGGCCGTTCTGCATTCCACGTCGCGACAGTACATCCTAATCCATCGAAAAAGAGCTGAATCAGCCCGGCGAGCGCGCGCGCGTGCGGCGGTCAAACCAGTCCCCAACGGGTCGTCTTTCGCCCCCTGACGGTGCGCCGCGGGTCCCGCTCCTCCTCGAGGTCGCGGACCTCCCCCGCGCACCTTATATACCTGGCTCGAGACAGCGAGAAAGAGGGGGGGGAGGAGAAAGAGCGAGGGAGAGGGAGATAGCGAGAGGCAGAGGGAGCAACTCGCACGACACGCTCGCGCGAAAAGCGAAAACTTGCTGTCGCCGCCGTCGATGGCGAGGCTCGCCCCAATGCGGATGGCGCGGCCAGCGACCCCCTACATACACAGAAATGCGCACATACACACGCATACACAACACCCGAAACGCATACATTCCTCTATATATATATATATATATATATATATATATATATATATATATAATAACCCCCTTGCAGAGTACCGCAGGTGGACGTCGTTGCGCGAGGCGTCCACGGCGTCATCCTCCTTGGCGCTCGCACCGACCTCTATCCGCAGACTCGCCAACTACTGCAAGTATATACGGATAGTCGGCGAGTCCGCGCCGTGCGCGGGGGCCCGTGCGGCAAACCGGTGTGCGTCTCGACGCGCGCGCGCGTGTGTGTGTGTGTGTGTGTGTGTGCACGCCGCTGCCGCCGTCGGTCCCAGCCCGGCGCGCGCTCCTCTCGCCTCGGCTACGGCGCGCTCGCTCGGCCTCGCGCACCGGTTGTCGACGTCGTCGTCAGTCAGTCAGTCCCGCTCGCTCCCCCTCTCGCGGCGGTCGCAGTCGGACCTCGGGCCCAGTGCGAGTCGTGCCGTTTCCCTCTCTCAGTATCTTTCTCTCTGTCTCTCTGTCTCTCTCTCTCTCTCTCTCTCTCTCTCTCTCTCTCTTAAGAGACACAGTGCGCAAGTGTGCCTCGCCGCAATACATTCATACATTCACACACCGAGCAAACCAGTGCAAATCGTGCCAGTCCCTGTGCCTCGCGTCGCGCTTCGGGCCCGAGCGCACAAGCAACTGTCCAAATATCGACGGGAGGCCCGTCGAGAAATGGACGTTGCCCCGGTCGCGGGCCGGGAGTCGTCCCCGTCCGCGCGGCCTCCCGGTGCGCCGCGTCCACGGCGCCCCGCCGCTCGGCGGCTCGAAGGAACATGCCGCGGCGCGGCCTGACGCGTAAACACGGGAAAACTCGCGCGTGCGCGCGGCGCGGCGCGGTGCGGTGATAAAGCTGCGCCTGCGGCGAACCTTCGCCGCCGGGCTCCTCGCTGCCGCGGCGGGCGGCGCGCGTCCTCGTCGTCGGGGGCCCGCGCAGGTGAAGGCGGCGGAGGAGTCGGTGCTGGGGCGGGACAGTCGTCGTCGGCGCGCGTCCCCGCACATGGAAGCGCCGACGGTGACGAGCTGCGGCCTGCAGCCCCAGCCGGCGCTGCTGCAGCCGATCGGCTCGCAGTCGGAGCTGCTGCTGCAGCAGCAGCCGCATCAGCAACAGCAGCAGCAGCAGCAGCAACAGCATCAGCAACAGCAGCAGGTATAGATATATGTATAGTTGTATTCGCGGGAGCGTATGAGGTACGCGCACGTGACCTTCCTTTGTTCGTGAGGCAAGCACGTGTACACGGCTGCGGAAGCCGAGAGATAAGGATAGAACTATAGGGGGTGGCGGGCGGGAGGGAGAGGGACATCTGCGGATGCTGAGCCGAGCGTACGGAGGGGGCGAGAGGAATGCATCCGAGATCTGCCCCCACGGCTGCAGAAGCCACCTGTGTCCTCTCTCTCTCTCTCTCTCTCTCTCTCTCTGCCTCCGGCTCTCCCCTTCTCGCTATCTTGGTCTCTCTCTCCCTCTCTCTCTCTCTCTCTCTCTCTCTCTCTCTCTCTCTGACGCTTTATCTCACGTGCCCCTCTTTATCCGCCAATAACCGAGGCAGCGGAGCATCGCTACGGTAGCGGCGGCAGCAGGATCGGCAACAGCGACCCGGAGGAACCGGAATATTTTAATGCGCGCACGCACTGCCCGATTTAAATATCCCTGTGTTTGCGGCGCGCCGAGGCACACGCCGTGAGCGGGCTGGCGCGGCCGAGACGTTGCGCAAGCGCGTCCCAGGATGACGTTTTATGTGTATATGCACGTATGCATATATATATATATATATATATATATATATGTATGTGTGTGTATATATATATATATATATGTATATGCATGTGTATATAGTACTTGGGGGGGGGGCGAAAAGGAGGAGGTTATCCGCCTCCTCCGCGCGTAACCTCCTTTCGGCCTCGAGAAAAACCGGTGTGTGTATATATGTATATATGCCTTATATATATATAGAAGCTATAGAGTTCGGGGGATTAAGGTCGCTCGTACGCACTCGCCGTGTACGTGAACCCGATCGGCTGGCGCGATTGGTATCAATACCCTGTAGGCACACACATACAGATATACACATACCTTCATCTAATATCGTGTGCGTATCACGTACATACATACAGAGAGAGAGAGAGAGAGAGAGAGAGAGAGAGAGGGCAATGAGTGAACCTGGAGAATTTCTAATAGATATAGATATATAAATGTGTGTGCACGCGCGCGCGCGTGTGTGCGTGTAGTTCTCTGAATGCCGAACCATTGAAGCCAAACCAATCTTTTGTAAAACGTTCATTTGGCATTTAAAGATCTGCCTGGCCATTATACACATCTACGTGCATGAATACACACACACACACACATATATGTGTGTATATATATATATATATATATATATATATATATATATATATATATATATATATATTATACGCTCGATTTCTATATACGGGTGGAGCAAGCAGCAGTGGCAGGGGAGGGGAGAGGCACAACCCCGACAGCCCCCCGCGAGCTATGCGCGCGATTTCTCCGCGCGCGTGTCACGGACCGTCGGGCTTGGACGTTTTCCCATACTTTTACTTTTATCGGTCGCGGGTTTACGCGCGCGCGCGCGAGCGCTCCTTATTCAATTTCACTCGCTGGAATTCGCACCTATATATATATATATATTTGAGCCAGGCTCAGACACGCGCGGGAGACTCTCGGAAGCGAATGCAAAAATTGCACGCGTAAGCTAATACATCGTGCACGTGTGGGCGCTTGTGGATCTGTATACATAGAAAGCACACGCTCTTATATCGTATCTCGCTATCGCAGCAAAATTAACCGGGGCCGTCGATGAAAAGCGAGCGTCTGAAAAATCCCGACCATCTCCACTGGGTGCGCATACGGCGGAAGCGCCCGACTTCGGCTCTCGTTGACACTGAAGGAAGGCGCAAGGAACGTGCGCGCGAGCTTTGGAATCCGATCGAATTGGCGCACGCACGTGCCCACGCGTCAGCCAAGCCGTTCTTTCATATATGTATGGTGTATCCCCCCCCCTCCTTCTCTCTGCACATGTACACTCGCTTGAGAGCACGAAGAGAAGGAATTGTGTGGCTCCCGAAGCGAGTTTGCGGATATATATATATATATATATATATATATATATATATATATATATATATATATAGTTGCGAATGACGAAACCCCTGCCTCCCTCACGCTTGCAACTAGCGCGCAGCTGCTCACCGTGCGCGTTCTGCAAAATCACCTCGGGCGATTACCGTTTTTTCTATAATAAGAGTAGTAGTAGTGTATATATATATATATATATATATATATATATATATATATATATACATATATATAATATAGTATGTAAGTCTGAGCCCTGGAGTAGTGTTTTTTCTTCCTATCTCTCGCTCTTTGTCGTTTGCTCTTGTCCAACGCATTGGTATATGTATTGACCAACGCGCACGCTGCGGACACAACTGATCCGCACACCGAGCATCCCCGACGGGGCTCTCTCTCTCTCTCTCTCTCTCTCTCTCTCTCTCTCTCTCTCTCTCTCTCTCTCTCTCTCTCTCTCTCTCTCTCTCTCTCTCTCACTCACTGTCTCTCTCTACATATTATACTCGATTGCTGTATATATATATATATATATATATATATATATATATATATATATATATATAGCTGCTTATGCTGACGCAAAGCTCTTCGGCCGCTCGACGCCCGCGTATTATCGTCGGAAGCGGTATGGGACGATGCTTCTCGGAAAGCTGGCTTAAGCCCCGCCTGTCCCTCTCCCGCCCACCCCCCAGATAAATCCTCTCCTCGCCTCCTGATAATCGCGAGCGCGCGCTCCTCGCCCGATCCACCAAGTTGCGAGGCTCCGGCTGACCTCTGTATACGCCCGCGTCCGTGCACGCTTGCCCATCGAGGGAGCAGCTCCTGTTGCGCGTATCGCGAGCACTTGGCGGTCTGCTCTAAATGGCACGTGTATCGTATAGAATTGGCCGACGCAAGTCTCGTCGGCGATTTACATGCCGGCTGGTAACGTAGAAATGTCGGCCTGTCCGCTACTCTCTCTCTCTCTCTCTCTCTCTCTCTCTCTCTCTCCCTCTCTCTGAGTCGGAATCGAACGCTGTCGATTCGGTTACCGATAACGTTTATAAGGATGTACGTGAATTGATTTGCAAGCGCATGCACTCGGCACCGATCAGTCGCTGCGCTTACACCGGATCCCGATCGTTTGCGCACCGATCTGTACGTTCCCGTAGACTTTATGAAAATCCGAGAGTAAGAATATGCCCAATTAAATTGCTGGAATGATCGGGACTGGGACTTTTGTTCGAAACGATCGAACGGTATGTACGTAATCATTTTGACGCTCGAGCATTGCCAACAGCTGGAACGTGTGCACGAGTTATTCAGCCCTTCGAAATTCCCAGCTACGTAAGAATAATCGTACAATTCATGTTGTTGTTTTTTTTTTTCTTCAAAAGACAATTTGGCGATTCGATCGAAAATAGGTCAATTTTTTCATGATCAATATCACTCGATCAAAAAAATCAAACTCGCATTCCGAATAAAACTATTTCTCCCATTTCAAATGTTGACTAAGTATAATGCTGCAAAAAGATTTACATTCAAGAAATAATAAGAGTAAAAAAAGGTTATTTAGTGATTTTCGAAAGCTTGTCACTTTTCGA
>JACCIC010000011.1:3607500-3767500 GCA_018907035.1 Sycobia sp. Sy_11
AACACCTGGAAGTCCGAGATTAGCCATGCCATTCCATTCTGCCGAGAGCGTTGCATATATATTATATATTATTTATATATATATACATATATATATATATATATACACATGTGCGCGCGTGTGTGTGTGTGTGTGTATGGGAAACTAAACCTGTCCGTTAACGAGAACCATATAATTTTTGCGCTGCGTGTTTTTACGAGCGACTTGAGCTTATTAATATCGCGTCCATCTCTCTCTCTCTCTCTCTCTCTCTCTCTCTCTCTCTCTCTATATATATATATATATATATATATATATATATATATATATATATATTCCATCGTAGCAATAAGTGCCTCAAGAATTGGCATAACGCGCGAAAAAGAGCCGTGTTTATTTAACCTACCCGCCCCGAAATGAGGTCCGTTCGTCGCGCATGCACATACACACACACACGCGTGCGCGCGCGCTAGTTTAGACGCACATAAAACAAGCGGGCGAGCGTACACGCTTACAGCATACGAATATGAGCACACCGCGAATGGAACGAAGAAAAAACAGAACGGACTCTTCAGAAAGGGAATATACAGAGTAATATCTGTGCTAATAAACACACACACACACACACACACGCGCGCGCGCGCGCGCACGCACACATATGGTCATTAATATTATAAATAAAAGCGAACGCGCGAAAGAAAGAGACGCGGAGCAAATAGATTGGCTGTATATATATATATATATATATATATATATATATATATGCCTACGCGTATATTTAGGCCGAAGGAGTTGCATCTACGCGCGTGCTTATAGCGTATAGATATACATCGTGGTATATATTGAATACACAATGTATAAGATACATTATCGGTGCCCGATGATTCTTTTGCTGTGTACATATACATATATATATATATATATATATATATATATATATATATATATATGCATATTATATACATAAGGTGTACGTGTAGATTATGGTCAAGAAAAAGAAAGAGAAAAAAATTAAGAGAGGGAAAAAGAGAAAGAGAGAAGTGCGCGCTTTGATTTGTAGCTATATATATATATATATATATATATATATATATATATATATATATTATACATCTGAATATTGGCAAGGACATTGACGAAATGACTTTCCTGCGTGTGCCCCCCCCTTCGGTCACTGCGCGGGGACAAAATCATTTCAAACAGTTCTTTTGCCCCTCCCCCTCGAATTATGTACCTATATAAAGTTTGTATAAAACGTTATTCCCTCGGCACACCCTGCAACATTATTAATACTTCATTACGTATATTTTATTATATCGTATAATTCTTAGTATCCACCGTCCCGTTGGCCCACTGCTCCCTCTCGATAATCGTGTGTGATTGCGCGTGTGTGTGCGTGCGCGCGCGCTTGCGTTACACGGCTTGTATATTATATTTACTTGTTTTGCCAACATAAATATTGTATCGAGCGCGAACGATGAGCGAGCGTGCGCCTTACATAACTCGTGTGTACGTACGCGTTCGCGCGCGCGGGCGCCGCCGCCGTGTCTCTTATATCATTGCCAGTATAATTATATAGAGGCGGAGAAATTTTTTTTTATTCTTTTTAATTAAATCGCGGCGGGGCGATCGCGGAGAGTCGCAGAAAGTTTTTTACTGTATAAAGTAGTTTTTATCTTGTCTATAATGCACAATTGATGCGGAAAGGTTGACGATTTGATAATTCATGAGAACGTTTGCATCGTTGGCATGAGAGTAGTAAAGCAAAATGTACGATGTACAGGTTTATTATTATTAATTATCCAAAATAATTTTGACATAAGCGGACACAAGAGTCGAGCGACGCTAATGATTAAACCGATGTTTTTCTCTGAATCCCAGAAAATCGTTCCATTTTCATTTCTCGTCCTATATAATATTGTAAAGAAAATACATCTGCAAACCTCCTTTAACTTCGTATAGTATCTCGGATCGGCAACACAATTTTGTTAGAACGTCCAGTAAAATAATTCTTTGTGTGTGTGTGCGTGCGCGTGCGTGTGTGTGTGTGTGTGTGTGTGTGTGTTGTGCGTGCGTGCGTGCGTGCGTGCGTGCGTGCGTGCGTGCGTGTGTGTGCGTGTATAACACTCTTTATCCGATCGAATACATGAGCATGCAACAAAAATCGCATCCGAACTATCGATCGTGTTGTACAGTATGCACAAATCGATATATATATATATATATATATATATATATATATATATATATACATTCAAATTATACAATTTAATTTATATGATTACCAGTTAAACTTAAATTATGTCATCTAAAAAGGGGGGGGGGACTCTCCGATACATTGTCTTAATAGAAGCGCGAAGCTGACGTAATGGCACCTATTGACATATAGATAATACATCAATATTTTGTCGCGATATACGTATATATATATATATATATATATATGTATTGTCGTTTCGATGCGCGCGCGACGACACGTGTCATTGCCGAACGCTCGATTTCGTAAACGCTATATATAATATATCCGTCCCAAACAACAAAAGCGTTGGCACATTTATATATATATATATATATATATATATATATATATATATATATATATATCGTCCATATATCATTGGTGCAAATGCGTTTATATATTTATATATTTGTGGGCCAATTCTGCCAATATATTAATTCTACATAGCTATCGACTTTCGTAGGAGAAGCTTTTTATAAAGCGAGTGAAAGTCACAATTTTTTTTCCATGCTCTTTTTATATCTCTCTTTGATATTAAACGAATTTTAATAATCATATAGACAATGTGTATACAGTTAATTATGCGATTGACGACTTAGAAGTAAAATAAGCTTTGTTCGATGCATGATCGACAATCCATATAGTTAAAAATTAAAAATTGTACTACGTCGACTGTTCTGCATTAAATATAATAATTATTTTTATCGCTCTTACCGTCTTTATACAATTATATTTTATACTAATATAAAGTTTGACTGACGCCACTGCATTAGCATAATATATTATTATATAAAAACTGTGAGATCGATTAAAACATTTATTAATTTAATACATATAGTTAATTATAAGAATATAATAATTTTAACCCTTTAACACTTTAAAGCTTGACCCTTAGACTCTTATCAGATATCTTTAGGATGCGACGATCAATCGTTTTATTTCCAATACTTCCAGTATATCAAAGTGTTAAATTTATTTGTGAATATAATGTATAATAGGGAACAAGGGGAGAATCAAGAATTAATAAAAAATCATTACTCAAATCCAGTAGGAGTCAAAGGCCCAAATATACTAACGAGTTTTTAATTTCATTACTTGAAATTTATATTTTTTATTATATAATATATATATATATATATATATATATATATATATATATATATATATAGTTTTTATATACAGTTGCGGATATTACCAACAATGTCTTTCATCACAATAGTATTTTACCACTTGCTGTGAAATAGTATTAATCCTATTATATAAAGCATATGGGACTGGGATTGGAACAGTTCGTGCATTTCCAACTTTCAGATTGATCGAAAATTTCAAAATATTTAAACCCTTCTAGTTCATCTAACAATTGAAAGTTTTTAGGGATTCAAGCCCATATAGTCGTTCAAACATTTCACTCATTCCAGCTAATTACCGATTGAACAACATAGGTATACAAACAATATGATATGTTGAACTTCTTTGTAAAATATCAGGGTTGGGAACTTTTGGATGTTCTAATAACTTATGAAAAACTGAAATGTTTGAATAGCTCGATTGACGCAGATAGTTCTAGTAATTTGACTGACTGCAATGTTCGAAGTTCTAGAAATTTGCAAAAAAATTTCCTTATTCAGAATAGTTTAAAATCTTTACTAGTCGAAACATTTTATTTATTTAGGTATTATATTATTAACGGACTAGATATCTTAATTTTTAACAGCCTTAATATTTACACGCGAAAAATCTAGTTGATACTTTTTTGTAAAAATCCTCAAGAAAATTCGATTTACGGTAATCGAATTCGAGTCATACCAAACCCCCTCGACCGTGGAATAAATTTTGAATATATGAGAATATGACTTGAAATATTTAATTGTAATTCAAATATCTTCTATCGGCTTCATTCAAATGCCTTCCTTTATATGGCATCAATTTCAACGTGGAAGTAACTTAAAATCAAAATATCCTTTAAATTAATCAAAATCAAAAGAAAGAAAGAAAGAATGAAAGAACAACAGTCTAACGATCCCCTTCTTCTCCGCTTTGTTGCAGGTGAGCGGCGGCGACCGAGGATGGGAGGTCCACCACGTGACGGTGACCCGGGTGCCGGGCTACGGCTTCGGCATCGCCGTCTCCGGCGGCCGCGACAATCCCCACTTCACCAACGGCGACCCGGCCATCGCCATCTCGGACGTCCTCAAGGCCGGGCCCGCCGAGGGTAAGCTCCAGGTGAACGACCGCATCATCTCCGCGAACGGCGTCTCCCTCGAGGGCGCCGACTACGGCGCCGCCGTGCGCGTACTCCGCGACTCCGGCTCGACGGTGCTGCTCGTGGTGAAGCGGCGCGCCGGCGCCAGCCCCCCGCCCCCGGGCGGGCCCACCCTCCCCGGCGTCGGCGTCGTCGTCGGCGGTGGCGTCGGTGGCGGCGGCGTCGGCGTCGGCGTCGGCGGTGGCCTCGCGGCCGTCGGCTCCGCGGCGCCCCTGCTGCCCGGCTCGGCGGTCCCCGCGCCCGCCCCCGGGCCCCAGAGCCACCGGCTCAGCCTGACCCGGCCCAGCAAGAAGGAGGACTTCGGCATCGTCCTCGGCTGCCGGCTCTACGTGCGCGAGGTGACGCGCGAGGGCACCGGCGCCCGGCCCGGCGACGTCGTCACCAGGATCGCCGGCCTGCAGGCGGACAACATGAGCCTGAAGGAGGCGCGCAAGCTCATGGACCAGAGCAAGGAGCGGCTCTCGCTCGTGGTGAGTCGCGACCAGCAGGCCTACGGGGGCAGCGCCGCCGCCGGGGCCGAGCTCGGCGGGCTCGCCACCTCGCCGAAGGCCGTGGCGGCAGCCGCGGCGGCGGCTGCGGCGGCAGCATCGGCGGCCCTCGCGGGGGCCGCGGCGCCGGGTTCGGGCGCGGCTGGCGCGGAGTACGTGGGCGTCGCCGCGGGCTACAGCAGCCAGAACCTGTACGTGCCGCCGCCGACGAGGCACCAGCAGCAGCAGCAGCAGCAGCAGCAGCAGCAGCCGCAGCCACCGCCGCCGCCGTCCGCCGAGGAGAAGAGCAACCTGGCGCCGAGGGGGGGAGGCCGCTCGCGGGGCCCCCTGATGGAGGTGTCGCTGAGTCAGCTCGATCTGCCGGCGACGCCGACCCAGGGCAGGACGGAGCCGCCGAGGCCGCCGCCGCCGAGGCCCGAGGACTATTACGGCTCCCGCAGGCAGACCTACGAGGAGGACCCGCTGGTGCAGCGGGCCAAGCAGCCGATGTGAGTGTTTTGGAAATTTCGACCCTTGTGCATCTGTACGCTGTAATATAATATTTAGGGTGTAAAAATCGGAAAATTGAAAAGTTGACAAGTAAATTTAAAAAGTATTTAAAAAGTATTTGAAAAGGGTTTGGTCGAGTAGAAACAGTGTGGAGTAAAAATAGTTTTTTTTTAATGAAGAAAATATTTATGGCATTGAATACATTCCTTGTGCATTGAATAAAATTTTTTTTGATCCGGTAAATAGAAAATAATTTCTTTGGTATACTATTTTACTATTTAAGAAAGTTTTTATATTCCGAAGAATTTTTTTGGCTTCTGTATGAACTCTGCTCTTAAGATTCATTGAAATAATTTATATATAATAATGTTTGTTTATATAGATATATATACATATATATATATATATATATATATATATATATATATATATATATGATTTTTGTATAAACTTCTGCTTTATTGCCTTATTTACACTAAAGGGAAGAATAATAGATTTAAACCCCATAAGATAAAGAATTCATTAACACACTAATATTGAACGATACCTTACAGTACGAGAGCCAAAAACTTACATAGTTGTTATGTATACTAATTTGTTTCTTAAAATTGTGTTCAGATTGATACGATACACTCATGACCCAAAAAATTATTTTTGCTTAGACATTCGTATTTTGTAAAAATTATATTGCATAGTATACTTGACTAGAAATGAATAATGAAAAACAATATTTAAAAAATTAATTTGTTCTAGTTTATTCATTTTTTAATTCAAAATTCGCATAAGATTAAAAAATAGTGAAAATAAATTTAAGTTTTTAATTTTTCGCCGAGATGATATTGATGCAGTTAGAATGCTTCCAATAGAACACTTTCAATTATATAAATTAATTTTCTAAATTTGAATTTATTGTTTAAGTAAGAAAAAACTTGCTACATGCCCCTATAATAAGCGAATCATATCAGTTATTGATAACAAGTTCCACACATTTTGATTTCAAACTTGAATAATAATGTTAGTTAAATTTGCTGTTCAAATTAGAAATGCAGCTCAAGATTGTCGCATTTGAAGATGTTATCCTATACTATCGTCTTCAACGAATACTAGTACTTTTCAAATAGCCCCAACGAAAGGGTGCATTCCAAATTGTGTATAGAAAAAGACAGATTTCATGATATTGCACGGAAAACTAACATACTTGATTTTGAAACATTAAAAAAAACGAGTTACATAAGTTATTGGTACATATATATAATATTTAAAAAATTCTGGTTCAAATCTAATCGATATGATTTGTTAATTTTCCGCATAAAATCAAATTGTGTCAATCTTTTCGGGTATACCAATCTATATACCTGTATTACACAAGCTTTATCTCTAGAACGCAATATTCATATGTTTATCAGGCCAGATCCGCGGTTCATCACATTTCAGAAGGAGGGCTCGGTGGGTGTGCGTCTGACCGGGGGAAATGAGACCGGTGTCTTCGTTACCGCCGTCCAGCCCGGAAGTCCGGCTTCGCTCCAGGGTCTACAGCCGGGAGATAAAATTTTAAAGGTGAGAGAGAAAGAGAGAGAAATCAACCCTTGAATTCTTCAACTTCCAAAAAACTTTCCTCGCTGTTCAAGATCGGCTAACAAATCTTCCGGTCAAAAATGTATAGTTTGATTTTTGAGTTGAACATATCCATGTGGAATCCAGTGGCAATCGTGTGGATTTTAATGCATGTCCACTGAAATAAAAATACGCTTTAATTAACAAGAAAAAAATCCAACAGAAATAGATGAAAATCTTTAAAATTAAATCCAGACTATATTTGGACTTGAGTACGAATGATCGAGCGCAATTGATTTATAACAAACATTTATGATCTTGAATAATGTATCGATTTCAATTCACAATCAGAGTCTTAATTACATCGATTTTCCTTTTAAGGTAAACGACATGGACATGAAGGGCGTAACGAGGGAAGAAGCCGTGCTGTTCTTGCTGAGTTTGCAGGAGCAAATCGATCTGATCGTCCAGCACCGCCGACAAGAGTACGAGCAAATAGTGGCTTCCGGCAAGGGCGACTCCTTCCACATTAAGTAAGACCTTTTTAACATATTCCCACTGCTATATATATACGTATAATAGCATTGTCTCGCTAACGAGAGCTACTTCAAAAAAAGGAATAAAGTAAAATAAATAACCCCCCGGTCTAATTCCAGGACGCACTTCCATTACGAGCATCCGGAGAAGGGCGAGATGAGCTTCCGCAGCGGTGACGTGTTCCACGTTGTCGACACGCTGCACAATGGCGTCGTGGGGGCCTGGCAAGTCTACCGTATCGGCAGGAACAATCAAGAGGTACAAAAGGGCATAATCCCGAACAAGGCAAGGGGCGAGGAGCTCGCCACCGCCCAATTCAACGCGACGAAGAAGGAACTGAGCGCGAGCGAGAGCCGGGGGAGCTTCTTCCGTAGGAGGCGCGGCAGCCATCGACGATCGAAGTCTCTGGGCAGGGTAAGAGGATTACAATTTGTCTCGTTAAAAAAAAATGAATGTTTTTCGTTGCTTCCTGCTAAGAAGCTAAATTGTCCCTTCTTCGCGATGTCTTTGCAGGATCACTGGGACGACGTCGTTTTCTCCGACAGCGTCAGCAAGTTCCCGGCCTACGAGCGCGTCGTTCTGCGACACCCAGGATTCATCAGACCAGTGGTGCTGTTCGGCCCAGTGGCGGATTTAGCTAGGGAAAAATTACTGAAAGACTTCCCCGACAAATTCACCTCTCCGCGTAAGAATATGAAAATGCTAACGTTGTGATAAAGTAGTCCGTATTCAATATGCAGCGATTGCAAGACCATTTTGCTTTTACAGAAACAGAAAGTCAAATCGAAGAGGGTAGCAACAAGAGTACAAAGTCCTCTGGTATTATACGCCTAAGTGCCATTAGAGAAGTTATGGACAGGGGGAAGCATGCACTTTTAGATATTACGCCAAGTGCAGTAGATCGATTGAATTATGCTCAGTTTTACCCAATCGTTATATTTCTGAAAGCAGAAACTAAACAAATTGTCAAAGAAATGAGAGCTGGCATACCAAAGTAATCATGGAATTATTCACGTTCTTCGTTATTTTTTTTTATTCCTTAAGACGAAATTAAAACTCTCTGATGTTAAATATTGTTAAAATTTTAGATCGGCGCACAAGAGTAGTAAAAAATTGTTAGAACAGTGCCAAAAACTTGACAAAATCTGGGGCCATGTCTTCAGTGCCGTCATAACATTAACATCCCCGGAATCGTGGTACAGAAAATTAAGGGAGCTCATTGATTGGCAACAACAGGGACCCCTCTGGATGAGTCAGACAAAGGTATGCAATATCAATCTGATAAATGGAAAATGTAAAATAAGTTTTCGTTTCGTGTTTATATTTATTCATTTTGGGATTATATTTACTAATTTTTATGTCAAAGGAAGATATTAAACATATTTGTCCGCACCTTGCTTAATGCTCTTTTGACATAATTTTAGTATGCGATTTTTGTTTGTAAAACATTGGTTTTAAAAGCCTGGAATTCAGCATGCTATTGGCGATTTACTTTTAAGACAGAGCGAATTCTATTAATTTAATTAGAACGAACGAGTCAAAATTTATTAAAATGCTTGTTTTAGTGCTTGTAATTTTTCAAAATTTATTCGAATTTTTAAAATTAATTTTATTGTGAAATGATTCATTCACGCGAATTTTGGATTAGTATGAAAACAATCACATTTTTTATAATTCTTTCCGGTGTTGGTTGTAGCCAATAGAAATGGTGTCGGATCTCTACTTCCCTCCGTATTATCCTTGCCATATACCAAAGCCACTTGCTTCGTTCGATGCAAGTATTTTTTACGAATGCAACAACAACATCAATGGACTGTTATCGGTCCGTCCACTTTCACCACCTGTTGCACCGACCTTATCCTACGATTATCCAATATTCCGAAATCAAATATCCAACGTCATTCATGAGCAATTTTTCGGCTACATTTAGTTATTATTTTTTATTATTATTATCAATTGGTACGTTCTCTCCTTACATTACAAGCTCATTTATATGTTCATAAAAATAAAATCTTGTTTATCTGCACTGCTGGTAAACTTTCTGGCATAATAAAATTTTCATACACTTTAAATTAATTTACTGCACTAAAAAACTCAAGCTTAAGATTATACACAATGCTCGATTATATTAATTATGTACTAATATTATTTTAATTTATTATTAACACGCATGTTACTATATTTCTTTTTATTATTATAATCAATTACTGCACTGAAAAAAATTTCAATTATCAAGTAAATATTTTTTTGCTATGTAGCAAGCAAACAATTTTCTTAAATTAAGAACATAGTTATTCAATCCAAGAATAACTTCTTGAAATCAAATGAATTCGTTTTAAATTCATTCGTGCAAAACAAATACTTACTTGATGATGGAAATTTTTGTTTCAATGTGATAAGCTTTACAATATTACAAAGCAATCGTACATTACTTAATAAGAACATGTGTGTACTATTCATTTTGCATATCCCCCTATATGTACATAAGCTATATAAGACTAACGCTTGCCTAGTTAATTCGTAGCATATGCATGTTGTTACAATCGTCTGAATGAACGCCTATTAGTAGACTTTAATTAAAAAAAATAAAAAAGTCCAAGGCCGCATGCGCCAGATGGTTTTGCGTTTTAATACTACTGCATATTGTGGAGATTGTGAAGCGTCGCCCGCTCACTGCCCTCGTAATATATGTTCCATTTGACCGCTGGCGTAGCCGGAAGAGGCCCTCTCGGATGACTTCCTCTTCCCGATGACTTCACGCCTGTCCTACGCCTCCTCCCCGGAGAGTGACCTGGAGCTTAGCCCCGCACCTCCCCTCCCCGGCGCTCTGGGGGTGCCGTCGCGCCTCAAGAGCAGCTCCGACCCGAGCATAGCGACGCAGGACGACGCGGTGGCGCCGCCGCCCTACACAACCAGCTATCAAGTTACCCAGCTACTGCAGTCGCTCGGGGAGCAGCATTTTCAAGCCGAGAATGCCATGCAGCAACAGGTCGCGTTCGATCAGCACAGGCGCAGGTCACAGCAGCATCAGCAGCAGCAGCAGCAGCAGCAACAACAACAGCTACAAGTACAGCAGCAGCAGCAGCAGCAACAGCAACCCCTACAGAATCCCATATATCCGCCCCAAGGACCGCCAGATCTGCCGCCGCGGCTGGATCGCAACTCCAAGCCGACGAGCCCGCCGACGCGCACCGCCTCCCAAGGCCGATCAGCCCAGGAGAGGCTCATCAATAAGACTGACTCTGTCCTGGATATGGGCAATTACATTAATGCCACACCGCACAGAGCGAACGCCACTTCATCTCTGGAAAGAGCCCAAGTTAAAACGGTAATTACTATAGCAGAAATTTTCAAATTACGCGTATATATGGATTGAATTCGTGTGCTAAGCAAAAGTCAACCAATTTTTTTACGCGATGTTATAGTAAATCAGACATTCTGATTACCATTATGATTTCGAAAAATTCACCTTTCTTATGGTGTTATTTTATATATTTTAAAAAAATTTTTTGCCTATATAAATAATAAACTTTTAGCAACTTATCGTAAGTCAATTAAAAAAAATTACCTGCGTCGTTCTCATTGCTTTCATACTTTACCATAATTTTTTATAGGGAAGCTATGATAGCATGTCTTCTTATGACTCATACAATACAAATGGCAATATGGCTTATCCGAGTGGCCTCAATACATCGACCGGTCGACTTGGACCAAATGTACCGGATGACCTTAAGAGCAGCAGCATAGCTGTTTCGTCGAGACCCCACGATCCTTATAGATTTACCAGATCCACTGCAATACCTGCACAGGATTCTCAACCGCGGACTGATTATGCTAAGTACAGGTAATTGTTTTTTTCGATAACCTATAACATTTTCGGGTAAATCGAGCAATACCATCTCTTCCATTTTTAATAGCCTAGATAGATTGAAGCTAGTAATAATTACAGCAATTTCCTTTATAGATCTAATTGAGAGAATTAATTGAATATGCATTTTTTCATCGTTTGAATTGAAAGGAAATGATTCAATATTTATAAAAAATATAAATAATTGGCTCTTAGGAAACATTCCTCTACTTAATTTGATTTAATTAGAATAGTTAGGCTTGTTTTCTAATTGCTGAAAATTCTTAGATAATTATATAATACAATTAGTAAACTATTTAATGCATTGTACGTGGAAAAATAGGACAAAAACGAATTCCTACTTGTATTAAATGGAAGTTCTATTAAATTTACTGCAAAATAAATGCTTAATAATCATCTAGATTCGTTTGAATAACAGTAATAAATACAATGTAAAATATATGAATTTTTTTGAAAATCTTGACTTTGTGATGTAATTATTAATAATTTTTAAAATTTTTGGATCTTATTGAAAAAAAATTTCTATTCTTAATTATTACTATATAATACAACCACACTAAGTATGGCTTCAAAAGTTAAATACTCAAAAGCTAATCTGACTAGGTGATATAAAAAAATGTTAAATATGGAAGTGGGCGGCAACTAGCTGAATATAAAAACCCGAATTTCTAAGATGAAAAAAAATTTTATTTGACAGAACGGTAACGAGAAAGCCTCGACAATTGCGGAGAGCCTGTAGAGTTTACATATCACAACATGACACATTAGTTTAAAATTAACAATTCAATCTTCTTTTGCTTTTTATATTTATATGTACAATCCTAAATATCAATCAATATCCTTTGCACCTTTACAAGTAAGCTAGAAATCTTCCTTTCTGCATTGTAGCCGTACAGGCGATTACAAGCCCGTACCGCCTCCCCAGCCCAAGCCTGGCGGGACATATAAACCCGTACCGCCTCCCAAACCAAAAAATTATCGCCCACCGCAGCAGCCCATTATACAAGATGAAAACAACAGTGGGAATCTGTACCAGCACGCCAAAAGTTACTCAATGGGCACCTCGCATTTGCACAATGGCGTAAGTACAAATATACGTAACCAAAAGCACTTGTCTCGCTCATAACGCTGTATCGATAATCGTACGAACTAATTCGCTTGAAACCGCTTTGTACATCACGACCATCAGGCCGAGAACGGAGTTAATATGCAGCGGAACAGCGGCCAGTACTATTACAACATAACGCCCCAAAATCGAAGTCTGCAAAACGACAGCTACGCCGTGAATTCGAGCCACGGTCACAACCACACGAGCCCATCCTCGGCGCACAACCACAGCATGTCGCACTCCCATCCCCTGTCGAGTCCGTCGATGATGTCGCACTCGCACAGCAACAGCTCGGGCCAGATCGGCATCGCCCACTCGCACAATCGCAATAACCTGTCTATGAACGGCCACAGTCACAGCAATAGCCACAGCGGCGTCAGTCTGCAGAACAGCACGGTGGCCAACAACGCCCACAACCGAGAGTCGAGCGCCCTCGATCTGGCGGGCAGCAGAGAGCAGCGCGGGAGCGCGTTCGAGCTTTATCGCAAGCCTCTGCATCATCACAACATCAGGTAATTTGGGCGACGAGCGCCGTTTGGGCGACTTATATTATATATACATATACAGTACAAATATCGATACGTGCATCGGCAATTAATTGCATATAGCCATTAATGACGGTTGTCGATTGTGCTCGAACTAATTCAATGCCTAACAATTATCCATTGCGCAACGTGACCCGCTAGCTTCTTATCGTTGTTTCTAAAAAGAAAAAGTACAAGGCAAACATTTGAATTAATACATTTGTTACTCAAAAATACTATTTAATAAAAAAAAAAAATCTGAAAATAATTAACACTCAACTAACCGTTTTGGTGACGGTTAATCACACAGGACGATGGGGATGGCCCGAGGTACATTTGGTAATAAAGGTGGTGTTCTGGAAGGGCCAGGAGGTGTTACGTTGATAATACCTCCTGGCTCCTTGCCACCAAACAGTCATCAAGAGATCTACTTCAGTGTAACCGACGCTAATGGTATCGAATTGCATAGCAATACTCGTGGCCATCGCTCGTCAATATCACCTCCCATGCATAATGGTGAGCGCTCCGTTGCTTGATCAGGGTGGTGGAACTAATTACTCGCTTTTTAACGTTCATTTCCAAGTCAATTAACACAGCACTCTTGTAGACAAATAAAAACTCTTTTTTACCAGCTTTTAAATATTGCTGCTGTCTAGTTCCTTGGACCTACGGCAAGGAAATCTTTAATTTTTTTTTCCCCCTCCTGTTCGTTCCAACAGGTGAATCTATGCTGAGTCCCATTGTGGAATGCGGACCAAAGGGCCTCGAATTCCGAAATCCTGTTGAGCTACGAATTCCTCACAAAGCCACGCCCGCCCATCGACTAGCATTGAAAGCCACAGACAACGAGGATAATACGAACGCCGATTGGTTGAACGTGAAGCTGCCCGATCCTACACTGGACCACGTCATTGTACGTCTTGATCATTTTTAGGTAGTAATTAGCTTGATAGCTAAACCCAATAATGTGCATTTATTTTAATATTTGTTTCTTTTGTAAGTATGTTTGACGATTACGATGAAAATGTGAATCTCTGAAAAAATTGTGAAAAATCTGTTTACTGCATTCAACGACTATTGTATTGATCTTTTTACAACATTATACCGTTTAAGGCTAGACGAATATGTAGTAACTAAATCGATGTAGGTTTCTTTTAATGATCTGATGGAATTTTTTTTTTCATAAATTTAGCTACTTAAAAATTTGCAACTTATAGGCAATTACAAATATAAATATATTAATCGTTTTTAGTTTTAGTAAAAACAAAAGTCTGTATTATTTTATGGAAGATGAAAGCTCTCTAGAAGCTACGTGTAATTGAAAATTTTTTGAAAGTCGTATTTTATTGACAAAATACCACTTGTATATTAGTGGTCAGAGAGATTATTATACCAAAAGAAAAGGATTACTCAAAGATCTATAATACTTTGATTAGCATTTATTTCAAAGTTACGACGTCGAACATAAAATAACATTACTCATAAGCATATTCTGATTGTGATTTTCGTTTTTTATACTTTTCCTTATTTTTATATCTACGAAAATGTTATTATATAATGTCTAAATAAATATCTTATGGTTACTTCATAAATAATAATAGAGAAATATTTGTACAAATTGATAGTTTGTGGTTAATGGAATTGGATTTTGAAAAATTTGCCTAGTCCTTTTCTGTCTTGAGTAATTTTGCTAGTTTATTAATTTTGTTTTCGTTAACCCACAAACTGTTGATTGCACTATGTTATATATTAATGATATAATTAAAATGTTAGTGATAAGATCTTTAAAAAAAATCATGATATAAATATATATAATATAAAAAGCTCAATTTGCAATTAGTAAGAATAACATGTATTAAAAAATGTTGAATCTCATATCACAACATAAATTTCTAGATAAATATGTTTCCTTGTTAAAATTTTCGTTTTTTTCTTTAAATCCTTTTGATTAGTATTATTTACAAAATATATTTATGACGTAATAATGCCTTTATAATACATAACAAAATATAACAACAATAAATTACAAGACTCATAATAGGTGATTATGAGTCAACTATACACGAACACATCATACAAAATATTTAAAATAAATTATAACAATTAACAAACGTATATCGATATCAATAGCAACAAAAAATTTTACTATACACCATTATTTTTTTAAATAAGTCCTTGTTGGATAACTTTCAAAATAGTGCTATTTGATCTCAATCCCATAAGTAAATAATTTTGATCCAGATGTCGAAAGGATGATACAGTTTGGATATCCTCTATCCAATGAGATATTTTCAATTGAAATTTCTGCAAGAATAACGAATGTTAAAATTAAATCGATTTTTTTGTATTTTGGATGCAACATCTACATATAAATTGTTATAATATGAAATGAACCACAATATAAACGATTACATTATCTAATGAATATTACGTTTTAGAGGAAAACTGCAAAAAAATTATTTCATTAGGTAATAAAATTAACTTTAATTAATAGAGTCATTGTTTTTCATATATTTTTAGTAAGAGTCTTATGGAAATGTTTAGCTTAAGAAATACAAATATATCTTATGACAAATTTTATCCATTAGTTATTTCATTTCATAAAAATTCTATAGCTGCTGTATTAGAATAATGATAATAATCATAATTATTCAACTAACGTAACTATTACAATTAAATTAAAAAATATGATATTATGTTAGATATCCATAAAAATAGGCATTCTTCGAATAATACATAATTCATATGATATACAGTTCTTACCCCATAAAACATGTATTCGTATACAAAAAAGCGTCCTCCTTTAGTTGTCGTAGCGATAAATACTTGACTGCGGCCAAATTCTATAAAAAGAAACGAACAAATTATTAGATTTTTTATTCAATTCTAATATTATAAGAGTCACGTCTTACCTCCGCCGTAAAAAACGCTTAAGCTTGTTACTTTAGAATCAAAATATAAGCTTTGATAATCGAGGAAGTTATCAACTCTGGATTCATACGCAAAGATTTGTAAAGCTTCAATATCTGGATTGCTCAAAATGACAAAAGTTTGGTCATCTCTACTAACCGATGCAATGTGTTTACTGCCACCGGTTGCGAAAGTGCGAACAGTTTGAAACTGTTAAACAGAATTTTATTGTAATTTATATTAACTTATGAACCATTACACAGTATTACATTACACCTGTGAAAAGTACCTTTTGACCTTCTTGATCAAACCTCAGCAGTAATGATTCGGACTTGCCCTTAACGCAGCCAATTAGCACGTGTACACCTACATCGGTAATTTGGAAAATGTGTAAAGACTTGGCACCATCAGTATCAATTGACTGAATAAGATTTGCTTTATTATTTTGCAAATTAAATTCATACACAAGAGATTCCGTTGAGTGACTCTTTTTCAGTTTATCATAAAATATTGCCAGTATTAAGTATAATCGATCTGCAATAGTAAGCAATAGTAAATAAAATTAGTATTTTCGACCTTTACAAGTAGATAATATGATCAGTAATAACTTCGCAAGATTTCATAATCTAATCAATATATAATACCGTTAAACATGAATATTTGCGCGTCAGCTACAAAACCGTGAATTTCAATAGGTAACTTCTGTATCTCCTTGTGCGCGCGGCTCAATTTGATCCAGAGTATTATCGAGCTTTCCGGCACTGTTAAATTGCTAGAACAATATTCACTACTGGAAATCGCCTGGCTAATCATCTTCAATCCAAATTGGCCATTGGGTATGTAAAAATTGAAGGTCACGCTGGAGCTGTTATCCTGCTGAATCGAGGCATTTCCGGAGAATGATATCTCCGTCGCGAACTGCCTTCTGCACGAACACTCGCATGGCAATCCGCAAAACGTCCCGTCCTCGATCGCGTAAATGTCCAGCAAAGTTGTGAATTCGATTACCATGCTTCGCACGCTTTGAACTCCCGGGAGGTGCAACTTTATATTATCGTCCTCTTCCAAATACAACATGAGCCTCGATTGCCTAATAGACGAATTTGCGCAGCTTGATATTACACGCTGTATGTAAGATTCTTGCTTTAATAACGAATCCATCGCTAGCCTCTCTTCGTCTGTCCCATCTTCCATAATATTTTGTGGTTCTAAGCCATTTATTCGCCCGGCTACATCTACGCTGCTCAATGCCTCGACGTTAGACTCAAAAACCTAATAATAACTACGTGCCATGAACATTGAAAAAATTTTAGTGGAAAATTTACAAATAGTTATATGCTTACCACATCCCCGTGAATATCTGCGTTCTCATCATTGAGCAGACTATTATTAAATATTAAACTGGCATTAATATAATTAATACTAGCTGTCTCTACATCCCCTTCAATCACGAGTTCTGAAGCAAACGTTTTTTTTCCATAAATTACGCTTGGCACACGAGCATTGTTCAGTACTAAATTTGTAGGTTTAATTCCATTAAGAACAGACACAAAACTATTATCTGAAAAATACGTTCATCCAAAATCAGAAGAAAAATTTCAATAATAAGATATTAATAAGCTTATATAATAAGGATGCGAACTTAGTACTGTGACTGATCTTTCAAATGTAACATCTTGAAATATTTCTTGATCTTCGTTTATGGTAACCCGATTTCTTTGAAAATCATCAAACTCAATGCCATCCAAACTAAATACATCTACATTTCCTTGGACTATCAAATGTCGAAAGTGCAAATAATCGGGCATAGTTTTCTTATAAGTGGCGATTTCATACAATGGAACCCCATGTATCTTACTCTTTGTTTTCAAATTTCCTATTTCAACTGGTCCAAGAAACGTAATATCACCCAATACAACATCGTTCATGTGTTTTTGAAAAATGTTCGAAGCCACTTCTTCTATATCCAGTTCGTTTACAAATCGAATATCTATATTATTTGCCACTGCAAGATCATTCACAACAAGCTCTGATTTAAAGATTTTTGTGCCTTTAATGATGATTGAATCCAAGCTGGAGTCATCAATAACAGCGTCCGAAATAATTTCATGAACTTTGTCTATTATAGATGAATCTAAGCTACTTAGATACAAAGATTCGATTGTTACATGATTTCCAAAAATAACTGGAGAATTAATTAATTGATTATCGTTGGTGGTAACAGCATTGTGAAGTAAGTAATCTAACGATTGCAAATCTGCAGCTGAATTCTCCCAAGATAAGTTTCCAAAAATATGTAGATTCATTGTATTTTTCAAGGATAATACTCGTAATCCCTCTTGTAACTATATAAATGAATGAAAAAAAATTTTTATGAATTGATAACGTTAGGTTGTGTAAATGAAGAAAAAAAGTAACAGTACCTCAGAAACATCTTTTCCATTTAATGTATTAGTTATAATATCTCCTTGTACGGAAAGCTCTGAAAAAGTTGTGGTGCCATAAAAAACGCAGGGATCAGTTATATACATCAACTCTGATACGTTTTTATCGTTTATAGTTGTAGCGGTCAAATAAGTAATATCCGCGTCAACGGATCTAATATCTCCATAAAGATACTGACTTTTACTTCTAGACACTATTGTATCAAAAATATCATTGACATTGTAACCATTGAGAGTATCGACATTTAAATTTTCGGTCACTATCAATGTCTTAATGCTTTCATTTTCAATTACATCGGTCAACTCGATATTCCTTAAATCTTCAATATAATCACTAGGATTTTTATCATTTATTTTTTCAACTTGCAAACCTTCCTCAATATTCAGATCTCCGTCTATCACTAAATTTTTAATCAGTGTCTTACTGAACTTTTCCTGATTTTCCAAGGCTTCCTCAAAATTGTGCCCATTTAACTTCTTGATATGTAAATACTTCATCCTAATTTCATCAACGTTTAATGTATCAACTTCAAAATTCTTATTATACATCAAAGCTTCTTGAAATATAGAAGCATTTCGCAGGTTTAAAGTTTCTAGTAGAAGTTCATCAACGATCATGTCCTCATCAACACGAATGACTTCAAATTCCGAAGTACCGAGAAATCGAAGGGTCCCATTTCCTTGCATTATAAAATCAACCGGGATTCCATTATAACGTTCAATCGAAATATTATCGACTGATAGATGACTAATACGAATGGGTTTTTTAAATGTTAAGTAATCCGATGTTTCTTCTAAGAAATTTTCTGCGAAACCAGACGTTACACTGGCGACATTCTGAAAATGGAATTTAGAGAATGTAACGTTTTCGAGATCATCAATCTCGCTTACGTCGATGTAAAGAAAATCCTTTTCGCTTAAACCATTTAAATAATCACAATATAATTCATCAATTGTTATGCCCTTCTCAAAGACTATCGGATAGTCCAGAATTTGATCTTTTGATTTACTCCACGATTCGTCAACGATACTATGAATATCGTATAACTTTTGGTCCAGCAGTAAAGATGCTTTACTATCCATTTCCAAATTTTCAATAAAAACATCACCGTAGATCGCAACTGTATCGTAGATTTGCGTTGGAGTTACAAATGGAAGGGAACTATCTTCGTCGACAATAAATTCATCCGTAATTATCAAATTATTTATTGTAACCTTCCCTATAAAGATAAATTTTTAAATACAAAAGTTTATAGTTCATTATATAAAAACTTATTTGAGTGAATATGTTTTAAATTATATGAAAATCTCTTGAATTTTTCTCAATGATCTTTAATAATGTTAGTATTATATATATACTAAATTAGTCAAATGATGGTTAGCTTAAAAATGAATAATATTATATATATTCGTTTCAAATGTAATATTTATATTTTGTAAACGGGCAAACGTTTTATATATATATATATATATATATATATATATATATATATATATATATATATATATGCCTAAAAACTAAATTTAATATTAAAGAATCCTAGAAAATTAAGAAAAAGAATAAAAATTTTATGTTTAAAAAAATGAAGTAATCAATACCCTCATCTTTTATAGTAAGAAAAATATAATATCTAGTTGAGAGCAGGATTTGTAGAAAAAATAAACTATAAATGAATTTGTTGCAAAGCTTCGATTACTGATTTACTATCCTCTTGAGCAGAAATATAAATAACTAGCGCTTATTCGATTAAACTGCCAGGGTACCCTACGTTCCTTATACTTCTAATATACTATAATCATTTTATATAATCAATAGGATTATTGTATTGATCAAGAATCAATTATCGATCGCAATTATTCAGATGGTATTTAAAATAGATTCTTAAAAATTTCGATAAAGTACCTTTTATAACATTTTCCCGTGACATTCTAGCAGCTTTATCAATTGGTACACCATTTATGGTTTCTAGGAAAAGATCCTGAACCTCTAATTTGTCAATATAAACATCGCTCAAATTTTGATTGCTATACCTTGTGATTAGCGCTTTCGATGGGATTTTGTTAATTTTGTCCGCCTGAAGTTTTGCTATTTGTACCAATCCTTTATATATTAAATTGCCTAAAAACAGACTAACTTATAAAATAAATCGTGAGCTACGCAATTTAAAATTAATATTTAAATTAAATGTATACAACTCAAATATATAATTTTTTTAAATATTATATAAATACAATATTTATTACTAGATGTTACCTTTAATCGTTTGTTTACTTCCTATAATAAAAACATCGTCTAAGAACTTTTTCATACTTATACCATTAATATTTTTTGCATTCACTTCGTTCAGTATTGTTTCCTTTTCAAGGTACATAGTTCCGTTGTACTTGGGTGAATTTTTTAACGTGTCAAAATCTATTCTCGTTCTGCTCATGTCGTTAACGAGAAGCCAATCTAAACAATAAGAGCGCCACTGTTGTATACTTTAATTTCCATCGTATAAACGTAAATCGAGCAACTTACAATTATGATCAAGCCCGCAAAGTGACGAAACCTCCAAATTATCAATAGAAATGTTCGTCGCTTTCAACGGCAACGGAAACTCTTGATCAGCCTCGGGAATGTAGATATTATCGATATTCAGTTTCTGATTGTTCAAATAATCTACGTGCAATCGATCTATATAAAAGTTCTCTATATGCGCGTCCCCGTCTATTACTATTTTTCCCGTAATAGAGGTAATTCCATCATCGAGGATTTTTTCAGAGGAGGACAAACTCTCGTTAACGTCTTTTTCTAAAGCGGTCAACGCTTCCTTCATATTAACGGTATTAAACATCGTTAGATCGTCCGAATTATCGAATTCCAATACAGATATGTGACTGTTGTCCAACTGAAGTTGCGGCAGCATCAGTGGATTTGCTGAAGCAACATTAGCCGAGAAAGGCTCAAGTTGTGACCATTCTCTTTTTAGATCTTCAATAATCGGTGCTCTGTCGTTGAGCATGCTCTGTAATTCTTCCAAACATTTCCATGTTTCTTTAATATCTGTAGTTTCTAACATAATAAAAATACTCTTACATATACTGTTCTACATTATATATATATATATATATATATATATATATATATATATATATATAGACAAATATAGTTGTTTAAGCAATATCAATAATAATTTTTCTCAAAGTTCAGATAAGCTGTTTTCACATTAAGTATTTCTATATCGCGATAAAAGCATTAAATTACCAGATTGCTCTTTGTAAAGTTGCAAGTTCCAGAGTTCCGTATAATACGTATCATCGAGGCCTTTCTTTATTACCAAAATCATTAACGCAGTTCCATTGGCCCACGTATTGATTTCAACGACGTTACCACTGTTAAATCTCAAATCCATAATCTTAATGCAATCATTAATCGTAATCTTGAAGACATACAGAATGTTCTGGTGTTTTGTAAATTATAAATTAAAATGTTAGATATTAAGTTGTAAATTCTAAATGGGTATTAAAATAAAATATCTTCTTTATAAGTACCAAATTGCATACGAGTAATAATGTATCATCCTTCACTTTGACTACGTTTATTAAACTAGATGAGTCGATTTCCGGTACGTTAATAAGTTTCTTCATTTCGACCCCTGTAACTCAAATCGTGAAGCAATTGATGTTCGGGAACTATTTTTAATTTATAATCATGGCCGATAATAATTTTAAAAAACTATAAATCTTCTTCCAATAATTTTTGTATTATAAAATTAAAGAATTGAAGACATACATTAGTTGGAATCTCTAGAAAATTTTTCTTATAGAAGTATCTCCCACTAATTTAGTTAATTCATCTAAAATAAATTTCAATCCTTGACAAAAACAAAAGTTAGTTGCCATCGAATTGACCAGTAATCAAAATTGTCCATATTTAAACCAAAAGTGGTTCATTTTTATAATTTAATTTTATTGCCTATATTTTATGATTTATCTAAATGCTTGTTTATACTTGTTCAACAGGAGAAAAAATACCCCTTCATCATAAAACGATTGCATATAATATAGGATTAATTAAATATACAATTATACGTGTATTTCAAAATGAAAAAAGAAACTATGAAATGAAATAAAAATTAAAAAGAAAGAAAGAAAACGTCGAACTTGCCATCCCACCAAAATACACCGCTCGCATCTTTATTATTGCTCGTTAAAACGAAAAAATCGCTCCCATCGTAATTGTAGGAATAAGTCGACGTTATCGGAGCGGCGCTCGGCATATCTGCGAGGAGCCTGATGTTATTTGCGTCGCCCAACTCGTAAATCAGTCCTGCGGCCTGTGCGCCTTCGATCGCAAAAAATAGAATCGTCGATCGCTGCGCTTGTACGGTGGCTAGTGACTTTACCGCCGGCGTAAAAATCGGCTGTCCAATCGGTGTCATGTTTCCCTCTAGCCATTGATAAATTCTAATCCAGGCGTTCCGATCGAATCGTTTAAGCGTAAATGTACAACGAGAGATATATAATTTTTATCGATGGTTGGAGAAGAAGAAAAAAAAAGAAAGAAAACAAAACAAAACGGCATTGCAAAAATTAACGTTCTCAATGCTTATGTATATACTTACACAGTTGGCACGTTGCTATAATTGTCCCCGTATTTATCGGCGCTGTACGATACAGCGAGATAGAGCTGATTCTCTCGGGCGAAGAAACAGGCGTCCTGCGGCGCCAAATGATTAAAATCAATCATTTGCCGCTTTTCCAGATCTAAAAGTGTCGCGCCTTTGTAGACCGTGCAGAATTTCGTTTGGCAAACGAGGAGAAAATGCAATCCGCCCCAGAGAAAGCTCTACAGTTCCAAGTGAAGAGCAGTCAATTTTCATAAAAGAACAAGAAAGAAAGAAAGAGGAAAAAACGAACGTACACCCTATACCGCTGACCGAGATATATATATATAGACGCGCAAAAAACTACGTATACCTTAATAAATCGAGTGGGCTCTTGAAAGGAGGGTAGCTGGAGATTACGAACAACCGCGACATTATTGACCCCGTCGGGTTTTATGCCGATCGAGCAAACCTCTTGGCCATCGACCAGAAAGGTTTGCCGCTGAAAACTTATCGCTCGTGGTCGCTTCGTCCTCGCCGTTTCCTTCCATAATTTCGTCCAGTTGCCGTTGAAGCTTCGAATTCTCCTGCCTGTAATTTACGACCGAAACATATATATATATATATATATATATATATATATATATATATATATATATATGCGCTTTTGCGATTACGCGACAAAACGATCGGGCTGCAGTTGGGAGACACGGAGAGAGAGAGAGAGAGAGAGAGAGAGAGAAAAGAGAAGTAATTCATTCCCGCGAATACAGCGAGTTTATGTACCTGCATTATCCTCGGCGACGGCGGGCGCACGATAAAGCTTCCTCAACAATTCCTCGGTCTCTTGCAATTTGCCGCTCAGGTAATCTCTGCTCGTGATCGACTCCGCGCCCGCGAGCACGGCGACGGCAAAAAGAATAGCGAGGAAAATTTTTGTAATTGAACGCATCTTACGGCTCATGCAGCGGATGTAATAAGCCCCTTAATTTTGATAGCGAAGGAGGCACGCAACTTCTCTTTATACGGATTCGCGATGGACTTATGATCTATAGGTTTGAGTTCGGGTCTATCTGGCATCCAAGACAGTAAGCATATAGACGGATAGGTAAACAAACAACATTACACTGGTGATACATACATATATAGTGGCGTAGCGAATACTTTATTATTGTTGTTATTATTATCATCATTGCCATTGTCATCGTACGTTATACACAGTAATTCGTTTGGTGAGTTTACGCGCATTTACAGCTCAGTATACGCAAACATTGTGTGCGCGCGCGTGTGTGTGCGCGCGCGCGTGTGTGTGTGTGTGTGTGTGTGTGTGTGTGTGCGCGCGCGCGTGTGTAAATAACAGCCATTCACACCCTCGCGCTTTTGTTGATCTTCCCGTAGACCTCGGGGAAGGCGTTCTCGCAGCCGTCCAGGCTCGCCCTCACCCGGTCGTACAGCCCGTGGTCGAACATCCGCCGGAACTCGTCCCTGGTCGCGTACGTGTCGGCGTAGAGCATCTGATAGCCCCGGCAGTCCCTCACGAATTCCTCGATCCTACGCGTGGAGCGTACGGCCTCGTAATCCGGGGCCCGCGGCACGCCGTAGACGCCGACGTCGACGTAGAGGGCGTCGCTCGAGCCGGGCGCGTGCACGAAGCCGGGCTCGGGGGTCAGTTTGAACGGGCAGAGCCACAGGGGATAGACCTGCGGAGGGGAGAGGGGGGTTAATCGTCGTTGATTAGTTTTAACATTTTCATTCGGTACTTATATCTATATATATTATAGAAATTCTTCGTAAATTTCGAAAAGAAAGTTGTGTGTATCGATAAGTAGGCCGATGTTTATCTTATGTTACACACACACACACACACACGCATATATATATATATCAAATAAACTAGGAGATTAATAAATTCTCTATGAAAATTCGAAAAAACTATATTCTATATGTCAATAAATAAATTTAATCGTGAGTGTAATGGTTCAATTGGCCAAATGGAGTAGTTCGCAATAAAACAAATTAGCGAAGATAATCCTTATTTCTAAATCAAATGCCAGTTCAATCAATATTGTTATTAGTACTTTTTGCAGATAACATATAGCTATGTGTTACAAAAATAATTATTTATTCTTTAACGCTTTCAACTTTACTGATGTCCTTTTAACTTGAACGCTTGCAAATTTACCAATGTTAAAATACTGTAAAAGAGCAAGTAATAAAACGTTAAATTCAGTAAAAAATAAACTTTTTATTTATGGTTTATTGTGAGCTACTTTTCTGGGCAGCTGAAACATTTTAATCACTTTTTAATTTGCAAGATTTGCACTAAGAACATAAATTCTATTTTCAATACATGTGTACCAATATATATTTTATAACAATATATAAATATTTTATAACATTTTTTCAATACCATCATAATTTTTATAATAATATATTTAAAAACAATAAAAAATGTTATAAATTGAAAAATAGGATAAAATATTATTGTTATTGCTATTATTATTATTATTATTATTATTATTATTATTATTATTATTATTATTATTATTGTTATTATTATTATTATAACATAATAGCAGAGAAACTTATTTTCATAATCTAAATTTATTATTTGAAAATCTATTAAAAATCTGTAATATAAAAAAATTGTTAAAAACCAAACAATTTAATTAGAAGATATTTTTATAGAAACAACTCTAATATAGATAATTTAAGCTTCAATGATTATTTAAATAAGCCATTTAAAATATTCGAATGGGCATGTAATCAGTAATTGGAAATTACAATGGTTGGACGCTGATTTAGCTGTTAAAAAACTATTATGTAAAAGATAATGGAAACCAACAAAAAAATATAAATCAGACTATTTTATATGTTTAAAACAATAACTAAAAATAGTAAAAAATATATTAAATGGTTTTTACAAACCTACCCAAGTGTTTTATTTTTCTTAGTTATAAATTGCACTTATGTCGACTGTTCTGAATTATATTTAATATAATTAATTAATAAATATTTTTTCCTCATTCTAATCTACAAATCGCACCTTCACCGCTTGATTCCGGTACTTATGCGACAACCCTCAGCTTCGTCTCGGGCCGCAAACCTCTCGTTTCGTAAATAAAGCCTTTCCATACTCGGTAAGAAATGTACTATTATCGGTCTTACAGTATTTATGCAATAATATATTATACTAATATAATGACAATCATATTTTTAAGTTTTAATCTAATTTAATTTTATTTTTAGTACTAATTTCTATTTCAGATTCTTCGGTGGTGATTCTAAACTAGTGACAGTATGACTTTCATTATATTAGTATTATATATTATTGTATAAAGGCTGTAAGATTGATAAAAATATTTATTAATTTCTAAGTTATAGTTTTCCCTTATTTTATTTAATAACGTTTCATCGAGTGTTCAGCATAAGTCTTCAATCAATTAACAAATATATATATATATATATATATATATATATATATATATAGTTAAAAAAATTACTTCTCTTGCTAGGTGAATGATTCTCTAAAAAAGAAAGACATTTAAAGATATAGATGATAGATTCAGTACAGTTCGAGTAATGTTCGTCTGATTACTTACAAAATAAGCTAGGTGCAGTTATAAGACCTAATACTCTCCTATTCCTATGAGAAAAGTAGCTATTTAGAGTTAATAATGAAATTGGCCATCACTTTTTTAGTGAAATTCTCGTACTTTTGTACGCTGAATTCGAAGCAAGGATAAATCAATTAAATTAACGAACTTATTTTCGCTAATACATAGTTATTTGGTTATTACCAATTGAAATTTGGCCAAATTTACGTACGTTAAGGATATGGAATTATCCCCATTAAAACATGAGAAATAAATCGAACCTAAATTGGTAGTAACTGAGAAACTATACCTTTGAGAATCTAGGTTTAGTAGAACTTTTTTGACTGTATAAAATGTGATTTTGTTCATCGAGTCCAATTGGAAAATTAGTGGTTCTTATAAAAATCTCGCTTGTTATACGCAGGGCATCTAATTTAATTATATAAAATGACTGTACTCGCTCTGTAAGTGAAAATGTAACATATTTTGAAAACAGAAATAGTCAAACTATATATCAGGGCTTAGTTTGGGAGATAATCGCCAAGAGTTCTGTCTAGCTTAATCCGAACCAAATCTGTCACACATATATTTGATAGCCTGTCCGGTAAGCTTGATAACCGCAATTTATATATATATATATATATATATATATATATATATATATATATATATAGATGAATTATAACAAAATATTTATGTACACATATATTACATTCCTAAAAACTATAACTAAAATATAATCACAAATCAACGTACCTCGACCGTCTTATGGAACATCTGGATCGCGTCCTCGGTCTTCTCGATCGGTACGAGCATATCCTGAATTATGTGGGCCGTTTCGTACAGCCTCTTCACCGACTTCGTCTGCGTTAGCTTGAGGAGCGAGACCTTGGGCGGCATCGCCCAGCCCAGGAAGAGCCGGAAGAACGGATTGTTGCCGAATGAGACGATGTCCTGCAGTTCCCAGAACAGGGAACGCGTGTGCCTGTGGTAATAGTCGCGCAGCGGTATGAATTCGAGGAACTCGGTTTCCTCCCTGCGGAGCTTGTTCTCCACGTGCTTGAAGAACCAGGGCTTGTACCAGCGTCCGATCGCGTTGACCGGTTTGCCCTTATCGTCGTCCACCATAATACCTACAATGACATTTTTCTGAATTATTATTATATACGTTATAGATTTAGGAGATTTCAAGACTTCGAATCAGCGACAAGACGAATCTTCTATAGTTTCCGGGTCTTAATTTTATTTATACTCGCTAGGATTACAATCTATCGATAGTATTTATAATACAAAATTTAATTTTTTTCAATTTTTCTTGTTTAATCCACTTTTTTGATAGGATAACGTAAAGTCGAGTAGCAATCAAGGACATAACACATTTGCGAAAATATATTCACAAAAAGTTTTTTGTTTCAAATGTCATTCTTTCTTCAAACGCAGCATCAAAATTAAAGGATTGAATAAAAATTACATTTATCGCCTTCAATCTAGATGTTACAAGATACTTTACCAGAATTGTTTAAAAGATGAATAAAAGTTTACAATATACTTTGCCAAAATTGTGAAATCATCATATTGAAATGAAGTTATTTTTAGTCGTTAGATTCTATCCACAATCATGAAGTATTACAGCTTTAAATCGCAAAAGTCCCTAGTGAAACTTAGACTTTGATAAGCCAATAATATTTATACTATTTTCACTATCGCACCTCATCACTATTTTGTAACCATCCTATTGAATTTTTGAATTCCGCAGACTTATCTAGATTTATAGTAAAACTATAATTTATGCACTTATACTAAAAATCTGCTCATTCGGGTGATCCTTACGAAATTAAAATAAACAAAAAAATGGACATTTTTGTAATTTAGTTTTACAAATGCTAGATTGTTTTTAGGTAGAGAAAATTTGAACGAATTGAAAAAGAACAATATATCTTCGTAAGCTACTTAACAATCTGCTCTCAATGAAATTAGTGATTATTAATATAATATTATAAGGCTGAAAGATTAACATAAGATTTGGTCAATTTTAACGTTTATAAATTAACTAATTTCACTCTTCTGATAAATATATTACAATGTTTAATATTTGTATAATTCAAAACTTTTCAGAACAATAATTGCAATAACGAAAGCAATATCATATTCAATTACAAGTTCAAATTGAAATAAAGATGGTATTACGTATGAAATGTGTCTATACTGGAATGCGTATATATACGCAAAGCTGCATACTTTCAGACCGATATGAATCAGTCGAAACCGGTCGCATAATTTGCGCGATTCTTGATAATTTTCCTTATATAAATATATATATATCCAACTGCTGACCGTATACCTGTCATAACTACGCCGGAATCCTTGGTGAACATGAGAGCCTCGACGAAGTCGTTGCTCTTGTCCGCGCTCTCCTTGGCGAAGAGCTCGACCGCCTGGCCGAGGCCGCGGACCGGCTTGTACAGCAGCTGGACGAGCTTGCGGGCCGGCACGATGTCGATGTCGGCCGACACGAGGAAGCCGAGGGTGCCGTGCGACCAGGGAATCGCGTGGAACAGATCCCTGGTGGCCTCGTCGTCGCGGCTGCAGCGCACCACCGAGCCGTCGCAGAGTACGATCTCGAAGGCGCGACAGGTGTGCTGGAACAGGCCGTACTTGTGGGAGCTGGTCTCGATGCCCGTGCCCATGATCAGGCCACCTGCGACATAATGCCCGGCGCGATTTATATATATATATATATATATATGTACATGTGTACAGCGAATTATTTTTTTAGTTATAAGCCAGCTGAATTTATATATAAAGAATGCTTTATTAATCAAAACAATCGATAACTCGCATGGACAGAACCTTATTCGATTTTTCAAAGATTGAAATTCTAAAAAATAAATTATTAAACTATCTTGATATCTTAACGTACATATATCAATTTTTAACATGAACATTAAAAATAAATTCATTTTTATTTATTTGTGTGCTGTCGCCATAATAACCCCCATCAACTGGTGACATGAAAATTAATGAACTTTCTCTCTAAAAATAAATCAGTGAATATAATCACTGGTAGTCGGTACAGAATGATCACTGATTAAAATAGTTTATAATCAATCACTGAAAATGTGTGAATAATCGCCGATTGAATTGGTGTCTAACAGTTAACTGACTCGTCACTGATAAAAAGTCAATGATTCATACATTTATTTTTTTACTGTCGTTTGCCAGTACATTTAATGGATATGTTATGTGCAATTCGTTATTTCCAATAATTATACAAAGTTACACTGAGCGAAGCGAGAAAAATGACAGTGTCAGAGATTGTGTTTGAAAGAATTGATCGACGCTACCTGATACTTCTTCAATACAAATGTATTCATCTAGCTATATGGTATTTAAAATTAATTCGACTTGTAGATCAATAGTTTCAACTACAAAACGCTGCTTGATAGGCTACCGCTGCTACACAATGATCAATATTGAAATTTTTAACAAACTGTCTCTTTAGGACCTGTTAAAACTATTTGTTGGTTCAACCTCAAATCGTGCACAAATATTCTACAAGATCTAAATTATGTTTTATTAATTTGACATTAAATTTTCAATATACTTTTTAAATTGATCTACAACTATCTACTTTAATTCTTTTGGAAATATTCTTTCTAAACTTGAATCAGTGGAAATTGCTCCACTGTTAAAGAAACGATAAAATGTTCATTGATATAAATTGGTCAAAATTTCATTGTCTATAATGAACATCGAGGTCAAACTGTGTGATAGAAACTGGAGAATATTTACTCATTTCGGAGTAAAAATTCACTAATTTTTTATAGACCAATTGAGAGAGTTTGTAAATTAAAAAAGTAATCTCTTTCATTGCCGTGAAGATGAAAAATGCTTTCGCTTAACTCTTTAACGCTCAATTGCACCTGTAAGATATCCTTACTGCGTTCAATCCTACAATAATTATGGAATAAGTATAAGAAAAGCTTTCTCGGAATGTTATATCCTTATATGGGCCTGAGGTCAACCACTCTAATTGTTCGCTTAGAGTGATCGATTGAATCACTACCGATTTGTGAACGAAAAGGAATGGTTTCGTAATTTGGACATGGAGATTTTGTTCAATCATATGTAATGCTTCTATTACTTTCAAATATTGTATTCTGACACGAACAGTGAAATTTCATCGTCAATATTCAGCCATATTTGATTATTTAAGCAATTTAACAGGTTCAATAAATGTAGTCTCGTTTAAATTATTCTTTCAGTAGTTCAAATCCTATTGTTTCACGTTTATATTTTAATTTTGCGATTGTGAAAATTTCGCTAAATCTATTAACCCAGAGGATTTGAGCTTTAAAAAGTTACGCTGTCGTTCAATAATTTGAATTTTAATAAAAATGATTCTATAAAGAAATTGTCCATATACATCATACCAACTGTAAGGTCGTCGATTTCCGGAAGCACGGGAATAGTCCATCCAAGCGGATTGAGGGTCCTTGAAAGCTGGCCCATCGAGACCATGGGCTCGACCCTCACGTACTGTATACCCAAAACATACACATATATTCATCCGTATTATATATTCCTCTATCTTGGCTCTTATTTATACATAAAAAACATGCAGAAAGCATACACATACACACACACACACACACACACACACACACACACACACACACACACACATAAATGGCACACTAACCTTTTCTTTGGTATTGACCTCAAGGACATCGTACAGGTCGACGCGCACGTTGTACATGGTCGACTTGTACAGTCCCCGGCGGAAGCTCATCGTCTGCCAGCCCGGACGCGCGGTGCACATTTGACGATCGCTCGACCCGGACCTCCACTCCTTGACCTGGCGCTGGACATTTTTCACCCGGCGCTCGTGCTGCAGCGGCGCCGTGTTCAGGTGAAAGACCAAACGGCTGCGGCAGCAGCTGTAGACCTCGTAAAGCACGGAGAGCGGCAGCAGGAAGAAAATCACGAATAGCCAGCGATAATGGAGCAGCACGTGCTCGAACGTCCTGTCCAGCGTCTCCAACATGTTTTACTGTTATTTGTTTCTTATACTTTGAAATATATATATATATAAGGTAATTTAAAGTTTTGTATATAAATATATATGTGTGTGTGTGTGTATATGTATGCGTTATAGCTCTGCCATCCACGACACTTGTTAACTCATTTTCGGCGGGTTATACTGTCCAATTCTTTTTAAGAATCAACAGCAGGCCAGCATTGAACCTCACAGATAAATACATCAAGTGTCTAATTATCTCGCATTTGTCATTTTTATCTACGCGACGATAAATTATCGTTATATATATATATATATATATATATATATATATATATATATATATATAATGTACAAATCGTATAAGGTGAATTTTTCGACTGCGGTATATAAAAGAATGCGCGCATCAAATCGATTCAAAAATATTTTCGTATCATACGCACTTTTTTACCAAGTGTATATATATACTCGAGCAATATATTGTTTGCATAATTATATACACTTTAGATATTTTTAGCGTATTACATTGTCTAAGTTTTTCTTTTAAGTTTATAATTCCGTAAAACAATACATTGCATAAATATTATTTAAATACAACCTTTTTTAAAAAGCATATGATTGAAAATTATTTTGAAAAAGAAGAAGTGCAACTTTGATATTTATGTTCTATTTTTTTGCCATTGTATATTCGTCAATTTTTTTTGCAATCGTGTAGTACTCATGATAAATATATACATTAAGAGCGCGTGAAGAAAATATTAGGATATTGGTTGATTAAAAATCTTGCCAAATACGTATTAAAAGAAGCGATAAAACAAAACTGAGGACATAATGTCTATAAAATAAGCCAAGAGATTCTTTTATAAATTCATATGTAACAATGAAATTTGCAGGATTTACAAAAAAATTCAATTGTCACAATAAGATTGTTATATTGTGGTATCTTGATCGCATCTGACTATGTGGCACTGGTATGTAAAAACGAAGAATAATATATGTGAAAGTTACTTAACTGATAAATCAATCTTAATCTGAGTTGAAGATTAGATGCATTATCGAGAACACAGTATATGTATACTTATATTAAAGACATAACAAAACGAAATTTTATATCTATATATCTTTAAATAATAAAAAAGTTTATAGAATTTATACATTTATTAGAATATAATTCATCTGCAGAAAAAAATAAAATCAACTAATATATCTAATCAATAATTGTGAATTCCATTATTCCAACATGAGAATAAAGCTTATCGAAATACTATTATATGTCTAGATGACATACAGAATTGCTCTTAAATAACGCTATTGCTGGTAAATTTGACTTTTTTTTACTGCGGAATGGACATCGATCTGATATTATAAGAACAGTGACTGGCTATTGTGCATTGCGCATTATTGGCACAACGTGTGTGTGTGTGCGCGCGCGCGCGCGCGTATATATTCAAGTTGGCCGAACTGTGTAAGTTAGAGAATAACGTGTGGGACACATTGGTATACAGCTATAATAAGAATTATAGCTCTCTGTCTCTTGAATCTCTATTAGTAATTGTATTGCATTGGCGCGCAATTTCCTTTCAATCAATTCATAATCTTATTCAATTCGTTTCACCACTGCGACTTATTAAGAAAAGCTATATATATATATATATATATATATATATATATATATATATATATATATATATCATATTAGAAATTCTGTATAGATTATATTTGTTGTATAACCGAAAAAAAATCGCCGACCTGTCAAAAGCCATTCCAAACTGTTCTGCAGTACTGACATGTTCTACATTACTGTGGAATTTTCAGATCTTTTTCGTGGAGATTTTATCCATCAATACCCATTGAGTTATAAGGGGTCAGAATTGATGAAATCAACCATTTTTGCCTAGATTTTTTTCTTCAATAATTTATATAGCTTTATATTCCAGAGAAGCATTGTTCGCCCATATCGCACGAAATGATATAGTTTTTTTTCCCATAAAATATCCTCAGCGTTTCAAGACAAATACTTTTGAATAAGTCGTTTATGCGTGGGGAGAGGGTGTTTATATAATAATGATAATAAATGATAATAAATGTTTTATGATAATAAATAGTATAATTTCATCCTCACGAGAACGACAAAAAAATTCGTGGATATCTATAACTTTTTTTTTATTAAATTAGTGGAATATTCACTGTACGTATTTGACGAAACATAATTATATTAGTTTGCTCTTCTCACTTTTTCTTTAATTTTTGAGTTTAGTAAGCCCTTCCTGACCCCAGGCCTCCCTCGTCGCCGATCAGAAAAATTAAAAATCATTTCTTGATCACTAATAATAATAGTACGTTGACTTAAAAACTATAATTTTTTTATTAGTAACATATGAAGGATTGTAATTATTGTAAATCTGCTTTTGGAATTTTAAACATGTATAATTCACATAAAAACATATATAAAAATACATTTGAAATATATATATATATATATATATATATATATATATATATATATATATATATATAATCTAATAATATTGTCAAAATGCTATAATATAAATTAAAAATATTTATTTAATAAAACATGTTTATATAAATTTTTGTATAAATGACTGAAACGCAATTACGCTACTATAAGTTATTAGCTATGATAACATGATCAGGTGCGGCATAATTTATATTATTAAAAACACTATTAGCATATATAGAACTGCACTATTTATTATATCAATATACATACATATATATATATCGAGTAAGGTGTACGAAACGTACGGTACACAGAAACGCAGATACGCGTGGTCGCGTATGCACGTATGCACAGTCATGTCCATATGCGGCGGTGTGTGGTGCATAGATAATGAAAAAATATAACCTAAATTTAAACCGTAATCCGTATATATATATATATATATATATATATATATATATATATATATATATATAAATCTCTTATTTAAGTTTAGAGGAATTTACTGAAGCAGTCGTAATTATACGTCACTTTACAAATATATCGCAGCAACGAACATACCACGGTGCCAGCATTTGCCTGTGAATCTTCGTTAGACAATATAATATTCTTATTCGATATAGAAGTGGTTAGATTTACGTCTTATAATTGACTATAAATTTATAACAAGTGCGTAAAAATTAAACAGGAAATTATGAGACTTATTTTATGACTCAATATGCTGACAGAAGGAAGATAGATATGCGTATCTTGAACAATAATTTGATAACGATTTGCAACATTATACCTTATTTTATTTATAGTAAACTTACTAATTATTAATATTTAGTCTTATTATACTAAAATTTTACAATCATGGAGAAGGTTAGACACGACAGTTAAGTAAATTTAACACAAATTTATTTTTCCAACTAATGTAATTATTTTTCAGGTTCATAAAAAGAGAAATTTACCTCCTTTGCTTACAAGGACATTAGCTGCAGATATTTATATAACAGATCAATTTGTTAAATTACTGGAAAAAGTTTTAGCTTTCAGACAATTGAAAATACACTATAAAATACTTGAGGTAAGCATTTTAATATAAATGTCATATTTGAAAATACTTTATATTATTTTTTATGCAGGTTTCTTGCAATGGATTATTATTGATACCCTCTTGGATTGCTTTTATTTGGGTTTTAAATAACCAAAATTTATATCAAATGCAAATAAATTTCTTAATAGGTAAATCTAGAAATTGTGCATAAATTTACATTTTTAATACATGTTCAAATATCTTTTCAAAAATTCATAATACACATGTTTTTTTCAAACAAACTTCAGGATTACTACTAGATGTAATAATAGTTGCTTTAATAAAAGCAATCACTAGAAGACGACGACCTGCAAAAAATGAAAGTTCTTATGAGATAGGTCCTGATAAATTTTCATTTCCTTCTGGTCATGCTTCAAGAGCAGTTTTTATTGTATGTTTCTTCTTATATAATTGGCCAGTACATTTTATATTTGTACCGCCTTTACTCTGTTGGTCCTTCTGTACTTGTCTATCAAGACTCTTATTAAGGAAACATCATCTTCTTGATGTCATTGTGGGTGTTGCTTTAGGTATAGCAGAATCATGCTTTATTGGATTAATATATTTAGAGAAAGAAACTTGTACAGATTTAATATGGTGGCTTAGTGATGAAAAATTAGATGGAGGTGAATATCATGTTTAAGAATGTAAAACTGATATATTTTTAATAAATATTTAATTAATTTTTATATATTCCTACAATGTACTTTTATTGTTATTACACCGTGTATGTATACATGCATGCATATTTTAATTTTTTAATTAATTTTTTAAATTATAAAATGTCGTTTTTAACTTTAAACATTTCTCAAGTAAGATTAATCTGACATTTATAATTTAAATTATATGAAAAATTATATATTATAAACAATAAACTTTAATATTGTATTTAATATTGTAAATATTCAACAGCTTACTATATTTGGATTTGAAAGTGCATTAATGTTTTCATTCCAAAAATATTTAAATATATATAGTTATTCATATTCTTATTAGAAATATAATTTAATATAATAAATACCTTATCAATCACATATAATTTCAACTGATTTTGATACAATTAAAGCACTACTAACTTAGAATTTCATAGTTTACTCTTACTGCATTCAATGATTCAATCAGAATGTGTACAGTGTACAGCTTATCTATATAGCTTATAGCTTATATATATAGCTTATTATTAATTATCCCAAAATTAAATTAAAATTTGAAATGCAATGTGTAAACTAAATAAATAAAACAATTTAACAGAGATAATTGTAGAGAGAGCTCAAAAATAATAACCTTTGTTATGAAACAATAAAATTATATTGTAATTGGAGTATTACAACATTTTAGCTGTACTATTACAATTGAATTTAAAATTTCTTGTAGGTTAAACTATATACTTCTTTTTTCTAATTTATTAATTTTTTAATCAATAATTTTATAATAAGTATTTGATTTCTTTTCTACATTTATGGCTTTGCATTTGAAGTTTCTAAAATTAATTTTTATTATATAATAGAAATTCTCAAACATTGTGTAAATTGGTAATAATGATCTTCTATTTGAACCGAAGAACTATACAAATCTCATTCTCTATCGCGATTTGTGGCCCGCGGGTTAATTTGTATTCGTTGGCCAATTAGCTATCAATTACTGTCTAGAGGCTAGCAGAATCACTAAATACAGATGAAAAGCCAGCGACCTCTATTAGTATACCACGACTATGAAGGGTCAGAAGTGGGGATCACTGATAATTGACAATCATGATCGTAGCAGAGATAATAAGGGCAGCTCGTAGCGTAGCCCACCAGGTAGCAGCAGCATAATCGTAGCAGATAGTTTCTGGTAGTTCGTAGTCCAGATTCAAACACGCGGTCTTCCTCTGAAAATATGGCCAATATGGCTGGATCAAATTGAAACCAAATTGAAACCATACATCGACGAAGTCATGTTTCAGATAAGATAAAGGATACTGGGATGTGGGATCTGGTGGGGTGAGATGCTTGGATCCATCTTGGATCAGCTTGGATTATTTAGGCACAAATTTCACGGGCTTTATAAATCTGAGCTATATATATATAGTGGGTTTATAATCTCTTATAACAGACTCTATATATACGTAATCATAAAGATACCAAAAAAGTATATATAACACGATACCTGATGATACCAGATGATACTATATATTAAATGTATGCTATGTATTAGAATCATCTTACTGCGATATAGAATTTAGAGCAAATAGCGAACTGTTAATTTAGTTGTAATATTATTTAATTTTTAAAGTTATTGTAGGTAAAAATCGATATGCCTCCTAAAAAAGCTCCAGCAGCTCCAAGTAAAAAAACAGAACAAAAGAAAAAGGAAAAAGTTATTGAGGTACAATTTTAGATATTTATAAATACAAAAATATGGTTGTAATAATACACGTTTTTAACATTTAAATTATTCATCATTTACAATTAACCTATTTTATTGTTCTTTCATTTATTTGCTCTTTTCATTCATTAATAATAAAAATTTCTCATTATTTTTATTATTGTAGGATAAAACATTTGGGATAAAAAATAAAAAAGGAGCTAAACAACAAAAATTTATTCAACAAGTTGAAAAACAAGTTAAATCTGGAGGTGTTAATCCACGTAAATTAGATGATCCAAATGCTAAGAAACTTGAGAAGGAAAGAAAGTTGAAAGAGCAACAAGAGCTTGCATTAATATTTAAACCTATTCAAACTCAAAAAATTGATAAAGGTATTTTTATTCTTATTAAATCAAAATAAAAGTCTATTACTTTTATATAAAACAATATGTAGTTTGGTTTAAAATTAATATTATTTTGAAAATCTAAAAGTAATATTTTAAATGTTATTCTATGTTTCTCTATTTTTATTTAGGAACTGATCCAAAGTCAGTTATTTGCTCTTTTTTCAAACAAGGACAGTGTTCAAAAGGAGATAAATGCAAGTTTTCTCATGATTTGACTATTGAAAGGAAAGCAGAAAAACGATCACTTTATTGTGATGTCGATAAAGATGTGGATAAGGAGACTGATACTATGGACGATTGGGATGAAGATAAATTGAAACAAGTTGTAGAAAAAAAACATGCCACTAGTGGAAATAGGCCAACTACTGATATTGTATGTAATATCAAATATAGTTTAATATTGAAGTAGATTTCTTTTTGTATTATAAATTTTTCAGTTTTTTTTTTGTAATTTCCATTACTCTAGATTTGTAAACATTTTCTGGAAGCAGTAGAAAAATCCAAGTATGGTTGGTTCTGGGAATGTCCTTCCGGCCAAAAATGTATTTACAGGCATGCATTACCGCCAGGTTTTGTTTTAAAGAAAGATATCAAAAAAGAAGAAAAAAAAGATGAAATATCATTAGAAGATCTAATTGAGAGAGAAAGAGCTAATTTAGGTCCCAAATCAGGTAAATATTAATCCACTACAATATATAGAATAATAGTAATAATTTATAAAATCACTTAAGCTAGTTCATTAGGGTAGGCCTGCATCGATAAGAACTTCTATGGGAACATTGAAAATTTATTTAAATTATGGAAAATTATGAATCATTTGTACATTTCTAATTATATTTTTGAAATTATTTTTAATTTAATAGATTTTTTGTATTATAGTGGACAGCGAATCTATTGCTTTTTGATATTCCTGATGATTATAGAAAATAATATTTGTTTTGAATGGCAAAATATGGATACATGCATATTTTTTAGATTCTGAAAAAGGAGAGTAATTGAGCTTTTAAAAAAAATTTTTATTTTTTGAGATCTTAATTTTGAAAAATAAAATATTATATCCTATTTTAACTAATGTAGTTTCTATTTAGCCTTAGTTGCAAGCCATATTTGCAAATATTTGTAATTTTTTCGTAAATATTCAGCAACTATATTAAAGAGAGATATTTATGAATAACATTTATTTCTTATTTATATTATTCGTTAATCTAATCACTATTCCAAAATTATTATATTTACAGACAAAAATAACATTAGAAACGTTCTTGGCTTGGAAAAAGAGAAAACTCAGAGAAAAGCAACAGCAAGCCATTAAAGATGAAGAAAAAAAACGAAATGATTATAAAGCTGGACGTCAAGTTGGAATTTCAGGAAGGGAAATGTTCCACTTTAATCCTGATCTTGCTGTTGATGATGGTAAAAGATTTTTAAATTGGTAATATTAATATTATTACAAAAGACAGTTAAAATATAAAGAATCTATTGAATTTTAGGTTCAGTTGATGGCGATAATGATGAAGCAATTGCAAATTATGATCGTGAAGAAGAGGAGGAAGGAAATGTTGAATATAGGGAATTAGATGTAGATCGTCTTGTTTTGGAAGCTAGCCAAGTAGATACTACTGGAATATGCACTGTTATATCCGATTTTGACAGTCGATTTAAAGAATCTGGTCAAGCTGCTAAATCTAATAGTATAAATGAAAAAGCTGGAACATCAAAGAGCTGTATGTACAAATGCACTATGCATATTTTGTTTTTAATTGAGAAAAATTAAATTTGATTCTTATTTATTTTATTATTAGCTGAAGATGAAGCAATTGCTTTAACTATAAATGAAAACCTCTTTGTTGAAGAAGATTTGGAAGATCTGGAAGAAGAATTAGGGGACCTGGATTTAGAGGAGTGATCCAAGTGTCCCCAAAAATATTCTCCTCTTTATTTTGTAATGGTCAATTTTTAGTATTTGTTGGTCTTCATTACTGATCAAGACTCGAGGTTCAACATTTTTTCAATGTTTGGATGCATTGTACATTTTTTTATTTACAGTACTTTGCATTTATATTGAAATCTAATTAGCCAATCAACAACTGGCATTGTATGAATTTCTGCTTAATTTTAAAAATAAATACTGATTTTCAGCGTTATATTTTTTAAATTGTGACTATGGTTATTTTCCAACTATATATATTGTAGTTTATTATACACAAATCCAAATTATATAATAGATATATTTATTTTCCATAATTTTGAAGTAGTATTTTTAATTTATTTGATATAGTATTTTAAATAATAAGAAAACATTTTAAAAAATTTGCCGTATTCAATGGAATTGATTGAGTTTTTTATACATTGTTTTTTTTAAAGTTTATAAAATATCGAATTCTTGTATAGTTTATTATAATTCTGATCAGTCTATATGTATCTTGTATATTTATTAGGAAAGTTTGTAAAAAAATTTTATGTCATTTTATTCTCTTTCGCATATTCGTAAAATTATTTTATACCGATTGAGTAAAAAGTGCTCTAATTTTTACATATTAACGTATTAAACTATTGCAAATGTTACTATGTCTATTTTATATTACTTCCAAATTTTAAGGAGATTTGACAACTATTTATAGAAATAACATTTATATAATTTATACAATTTTTAGAAATAACGTTTTTTAAATTTCATAACCATATAAATTATAAATAAAATTTGAAAACATTCTCATTTTCACACCGTTTAGCAAACCTCCTTGAAATTTCTTAACAATGTAGAATAAATTTGTGATGATTAATTAAAATTTGAAATCATTTAATGTTTATAAATATATTATTTATTATGCACACAAAGTATTTATTACTCAATCGGTAAAAATTGGCTTTTCCATCCTTTTAACATTAAAATAGAAAACATATTCCCAGGTGACACCTGATAGCACATCTTAACATTTTCTTAAGAAATTTGCTTTTATCTCTGAAAATATCCTGATTGCTATGTGAATCTTATTTATTAAAATTATTATAATTTATATGTTGCTATGAAAAATGTATGATTATTATTATTATTATTATTATTATTATCTATTTATCAATATATTTAACTAAATAATTTATTTACCAATTTTTCAATATATCAAAAGTTGTAGAAAGCATAAAAAATGTTACCTCTCACTAAATATAGTAGTATTTCTGTTACTGATAATTTTTTTTACTATTGCATTGTATTTTACTTCATTCAAAAATTTAAACAAAAGATAAAGTATTCCAATTGAAATTTTTTGAAAAGTTTTGGGTATGGATATGTGTGGATATACTGGATATTATATAGGGATTAATAAAAGAAGAAAATTTTGTTAAATTAATTTATAAAAATGTTTTCAGATTATTTTATAGATATTTACATTTGAACAATATTATGGTACATATGGTTTGACAAGATTTTCTGAAAATTCTTGTACATTCACAACTCCTCTAACTTCTCTTTCTAATAATGGTAGTTTTGTTACATGAAAATCTTCATAAAGATCCATAATCTATTCAAAAATAAAAATTAATTTAAATATTTTGGATTATGAATTGTTATATTAAGCAAATTACCTGATCTAAATATTTTTTTTGAACATTGTGTCTCGATAAACAAAGTCGACAAGGAGCATCTCCTTTTTTTAGAAATAATAATTGATTGACAATAATATTATGAGTATCAATGCCACATTTAGTTAGTTCTTGTACTAATCTTTCAGTTTCATATAATGATAGAAATTCTGCTATACAAACACATACAAAAGTAGTTTGATCCGGATTTCTAAATTGCTCATTTACTTGACGAATTACAGCAAGTAAGTCCTCTATTTTATTTGAAAATGAATCAGCATTGAAATCTGTTACACCTAATAAAGAACTAAACTGAAAACAGAATCAATTGTTAAAATGCTAAGGTCTATAATATTTTAATTATAAATATTACATAAATTTTTTTATGACACACCTGTGTTATAAACGGGCTTATTTTCATTTTTAATTTCATTAGTTTTCCCAAGCCTTTTTCAACTGCTTGTGGAAATGACAATAGTCTTAATGTATGACCTGTAGGTGCTGTATCAAATACGACGACAGAAAAGTTCATATTTTTAACTAATCTAAACAAAATTTTTATTTATTTAAATTGTTATCTATATATTCATAATATATTAATTTATTTTTTAGTAAATTAATATTTACTTCATAACTTCAGCATAACTCATGGCCTCATCTATTCCCGGAAATGCACCAACTAATTCTTGCATTACATTTTTGCTTAAACGCATGCTATCTTCAATACCTGTAATACTTTGTTTAATTTCTTACTATTTTTTAGTATTTAAATTTTTAAATAAAGTAGAAAGGATAAAAAATGTTATGGAAACTAAATTTAAATGAATTTAATGATACTCTATACTTATACAATTAAATTAGATTTTTTCAAATTAAATAATAGAACCTGGTTCATTTTCAAAACAATCTTCCGGAAGTTCTGCAACTCCAGCATTTGGATCAATTTCCATTGCAAATAAATTATCAAAACCTTTGACTTTGGTTGGAACTTTACTAAATTTTTGATCAAATGCATCTGATATATTATGTGCAGGATCAGTAGAAATAATAAGAACATTGCTTCTGACTTTAGACAGTTGAACTGCTAGAGAACAGCTGGGAGTTAAAAAGTAATTATATAGTAGACGTAAATCTTAACATAAAAAAATATATAAATATAAATGATTTATTTGAAACTTACCTGCATGTAGTTTTCCCTACTCCTCCTTTACCACCTACAAAAATCCATCTTAAGGAATGCATATCAATAATATTTTTTAAAGAAGGTTCCAGTGGCTCAAAATTATCACAACTGCCACTGTTTACATTTATATTCATTGTACTCATTGTTGACTGTTTTATCTTCTTAAAACTTAATGTTTCACTATTTTTTAATTAAAGAAATTATATTGAATGAGAAATCTTTATATTAAAAATAAGTATATAGCATGACAATGACTATATTATAATAATATGGTACAATATATATAGCAGTAGGAAAAAGATGTAGTGTTGTCCACGGCTGTCCACGGTCTATTCAGGTCTATCCTCGCACACGGCACAAAATCGTCAGTATCAGCAGGTACGGTATTATCTCTGGTATCAGCGTTGTCACCTAGTCGTCACTGTTCAGTGGCCACAGTGGCCATAAAGAAAAATAGAATGATACCAGAATAATACCAGACGATACTCGATGTTACCAGATGTTACCAGATGTTACCTGATCTGGTTACTCGCAGCAGATCGCAGTTACTCGATATCTGCCAATATCTGCTCGATATAAGAAACCCGATGACGTAGCAGCTGCTTTGCTTTGCGCGAAAAGGATTAAATTTTAAAGTACCATAGTTTGAATTTTCTATAATATTTATTACAAAAAACCAGACTAAAATAGATAATAGTATCATTATAATTTATATCAAATTTTGTTTAAAAATTATAAGAATAATAAGTGTCAAAATTGCCAGTTATTTATTATATTATATATTAATCATAGTGCAATCTGAGAGTTCACTTGGAATATCTAAAATCGACGTTGAAACCATTTATATTTTTTTACAACGTGAAAAAAAAAGAAATTTTAGAAGAAAATTTTAATTTATACAAATAAGAATTTCATTTAGATAATAATTATTTACAAAATACTTATTTTTTATCCTTATTCAAATATTAATTTATAATAATTTTCAACATTTAATGTATTTACAAAAGTTCTAAAGACAAATCAAAATGTTATAAATATAAAAAAGTTGTGTAAAATCTTTTTCATCACAATTCATTAATGAAATAATTATATAAAGTTTTATATTCGTATTAGATAACTATATTTGTGCTTCACTATGAAATTTTTCAAAAATTATGTTTAAGTAAATAATTAAAATTACTGCAACACTATTATAGGAGTATTATGAAATAAAACTAATATGTTCTAGTTTTTATTTTAATATATTTATAAAAAAAAATAAATTGTTTTTAAATGTTACAATATATAACTGTCACCACTCATCAAATTTCAATTTAGCATAAAAATATAAACCAACAATGTCTGTCATTTCCAGACAAGGAAATGTAATACAGTGTTTTCCTACAATATAAACCTAATAATACTTTATTGCAGCAATATTATTTACGTGTATATACATAAAATGTACATAATACTATTTCCTTGAATCGGAAAACCGCGCAAAATTGTATTTTAGTAGAATAAAATGAAAAAGAAACTTATTAATTTCTGATTCTTTATCATATGCAATCACAATAAATAATTTTTTTTTATAGAGACTATTTACAATTTTTATTAAACAAAAGCTAAACTATATTAATTTTTTATGACAATTTTTCCATCAGTGATAGTAAATATTCAAATCTTTCCTTGACCTAAAAATATATTGGAAAAATTAATCGAATAAAAATATATAAATCAAATACAATTTACAATATTAATAAAAGTTTTTATTTACTTGTTCAGCAGTCCGATTTTTCAAAAGTAAACTAATAATCTGAAAAGTTTTTTCAGAATAATCTTTTTGAACATTCTCTAAAAGTATTTTATCATCTTGCATAGTCCAAGGAATATCTACAGGTGTGTCACTTTCTATCTTTGTACTACTATCGGAATCACTAGATCCATCTAATTTCTCAATACTTGTTGAAGACACATTCATTTTTTCTGGACTTGTCATTGTGTCATCATCGTGACTGTCCGTACTTACTTCTCCAAATTTACAACCAACTAAATAAAAAAATAGAAGTGAATAATTTTGTTAAAGAAAAAAAATTATAATTTGTGCATCTGTTTGTAAAAAATAAATTTAATTACATAAATACTATTCTGTATAATAAGCAGTAACATTATTACCATTGCATTCTTCAAATTCTACTTGATCCCCACTAAATTCATTTAGATCATCTTCTGTCTTTTGTTCATATTTAATATCTTTTTTTTCAATTTTCTTTTCTCTTTTATTTCTTAGCGAAATAGTTGGCACTTTTAACACTCTTTTTTGGTCAGTAGATTTTAAAGGTGATTTAGTACCCCGTTTAGATTTTAATGTTAATCTATCATTATCTTCTATATCCTTCATAGGTGAAGCTTTAGATAAACATGACTTTGTATTGGATTCTTCAGATATAGAATCACGCTTTGCAGATTTTCGACGTTTTCTTGGAGGTGGTTCTGGAATAAGTCTTTCGGTAGGTTTTAAGGACACGCGGGAAATATTTTCTAACTTTTCATCATCTGCGCCTGGAAATGTTATCTTAGCAGGTCTTAAGCCCTCAGAAGTTTGCAAATAAATTCTACCATTTAAGAACTGTAATAACAACAATATTTATTATTTATACTAATATATGTATTATAGTTTCTATAAATACTTCAATTAATTTATTAAATATAATGGAATACTGTAATTTATTATGCACACCCTTGTTCCACATGATGCACAATGCTCATTCATGCCCTTTAACTTTGAATCGTCAGTTAAACTATGACAATCACATTTACAGCTATCTCCTCCATAAGGATCCTCTTGAGGCGTTGAAACTGGTAATTCTATATTTTCATATAATTCCGGAGCGTGTGCGTCGTATGGCTTGTTTTTATCGTGTGGTCCAACAGGACATGACAAATTCTCAAACATGTGAGCAGCAAACAAGCTAATCGAAAATCATATTAAACTCAATCCTAACATTCTTACAAAATATTTTTATTTTTTATTGAAATTAAAATTACTTCTAGCGCATGTATTCTTCAATCTTCGTTTACTAATAATATATAAATTAACTTTTAAGCACGTTTAATTACACAACATACCTATCTGGTGGTTTGCCTGTAGGTAAAACTTGTAGAAACATATCCATAATTAATGGATGTCCCTTAAGAGCTGAGCCCATTATAGCTTGCGCATTTTCTACTGTTATATACGGATCAGAAGCCATTTGGGTCATTGCTTGCATTACTTTTGCTATTCTCGAAGGTTGTTTTGCAAAATACATTTGTGTCACATTAACAAACTCTTTCATCTTTAGCATCATTGTATGCTCTGCAGATTTATTAATTAATGCTGCCTGATGAGGCGTCAAAAACAACAAAAAATCTGAACAAAGATCTGAGTATTCGTGTAATTTTTCACAAACTTCTTTATAAACGGCAACTGAAAGATTATCTTTATCCAAAAGTTTTTCTTTACTGCTTTGCATATTCTGATAAGTAGAGGATGCAGTTTTATTAAGAAAATAATCATCACTAGCATGATTTTCTATTTTTTCACTATAATCTAAGAAAATTTTTAACACATTTTTAAATAATTCTGGATCTTTTGATTCCAGTTTAACGTGTATTTTTTGAATAAAAGAGGCAGCAAATTCTAAAATTCAAATAAGTCATTATATACCAAAACTGTTTTCTTAAAATAAAATATTTAATAAAAAAACCTACTTGTAGCTCTTTCATCCTCATTTATATTGTTTTCTGCTTCTACAAGTCTTTTTAAATTTTCTAATTCTCTCGCTTGTTTATTTTTCCGCCGGCTAGCCGTGTTCTTTTTAATTGTTGTACTCGCTAACATAAGTTCAGCAATTTCATCTTCATTATCCTTCAAATCAAGAAAGTTTATAATATAATTTTCACGAAAGAAAAAGTAAATATTTTCCAAATTAATAGATACTAGTACCATGAAAATGTTTATTTAATAAAATAAAAAACTTTTAAATTTATGTCTTACCCCTTTAGTAAATGAAGATTCATCATCATCATCATTTTTGTCAAAATTATATTCTTTAGTTTCATTAATGCTACTACTTGATGCTAAACCCTTGGAAGACTGGAGTTGAGTAAGCAATTTCATATTTTGAGCACTTTTAATTTTTGCCAAACGCGGAGTATTTCTTCTTAAACGGGGTGGTTTGGATTCCTCTTCATCAGTTTCACAAGCCTTCAAACTCTCTGCAGACTCAGCATCTGATTCAGTCTCATTTGTTTTAGAATTAATAATTAATTTTGTATTGGAGTTCTTTGGTGGTGTATTATTTGTTTCATCCTTTTGAGGTGTCATCAATGAAGGCATATGTCTCAACATGTTGACAACTGGATTTAATAATTCATGGTCTTTATTGATTAAAATATCTTCATATGAATTATCTACAAGCTTATCTTCATACTTTATTTTATTCGTTTTTAGAGGTTTGGATAATAATATAAACTCTTTAAGGTTTCCGCATTGAAGCTAAAAATGATTTCATGTTTTAGTAATATATATTGGTTTACAAAAATAATTATTAAATGCGCAACATACATTAGTTACATAATCTTGCCAAAGTGGAGGTAACAATTCAATTAGCTGATATTTTGGAGCTATTAATCTATATTCACTTAAAAGACAATGTTCTATTCTTGGTGCAAAACCCGTAGTGAAATATTGCTTTAAAGGAAATAAAATTTAGTAATTTTTAAAAACTGTATTAATATATATATATATATATATATATATATATATATATATATATATATATATATATTTTGACACTAAAAAGTTTAATAAATAATAAAACGTTAATAACTAATACCTTAATAGGATTCGGTTTTTTACTTAGCCTACGCTTATCTACATGATGTATTAATCCACTAAGATCTCTTATTGGAATAAGATACTGCTTCACTAATTTAGTAGCGTCAGCAATAATGTGACACCTTTTTTTAAATTTCTTTGGTATTGCTTCAACATATGGTATAAATTGTTCTAGCCCAAGAGCGATAAGACTATAAATAGAAGTAATGAATACAATTATGTAATTAAATTTAATAAAATGAATTTAAAATAAGTATTAAATAATAATTAAAGCTTATTACTTTTCTTCTGATGGTAAATATACTAAGCTGCCTTTTAATTTTACGGAAGTTGGAAAAGCAGCTGGCAATAACTGAGGATGCATCAATGCTTCACTTTCAATGATTAATTTTATTATTTCAGGATGAAATTGAACGTAATATTTTCTTCTAGTATTAAAAGCCTCTTGCTCACATTCTATTTCTATTTTCATAAATTCAGTATATTCTTCTAAAAAGTTTGGATCTGAAAACTTTAATTCGCAGTCTGAAACTAATTTTAATGCAGCGGGAAGATTTTGAGCCATAAACAGTGAATCTGGCTTGTCAGCTAGAGTACTGAAAAATTTATTTATTAACTAATGCATATTAAATAGAATTTTAGAAACGATTAATTGTTAATACAAACTTTAAACTGTTTAAATTGGCTTTACAAATTTGAGATTGTGCATGCCACTTTGGATGTTTATAAGACATCACAAATTGTTGAACCATTAGCTGAATATGTTGTGATAACTGTGTAGATAATAAGTGTCGCTGAGAATGACTGACAAGTTCTGGAAACTCTGGTTCTGCTAATACTGGTAATAAAACAACCATTGGATTGCTCTATAAAACAAATTATTAGTTATTTTATTTTCTTAATTTAGTAAATATAAATTATTTTGATACAAACAGATTTGTTGAAAAAATAACATTACTTTTATAAAAACTTATAATATTTTTCATTTATTTCTAAATTTTTGTTTATGAATATTTTTATTTTCAATCTTTATATTTTTTTATATTTTTAGAAAATTTTAACACAAAAATTCATTTAATAGTAAATTCTATCAATCTTTGAATTTTTCCTTATTTTTCACTCAAAAAAAATAAAATAAGTATGTTTAATAATTATCAGTGTTAATTATATAACACTGATTATAATTTAAAAAATTTTTAAAAATTAAAAAAATCCTTGAATAAATAGTTTGGATTTATATAGTTGTTAATAATTTTCTTTCACATACTTGAGAAATATTTTCCATAGAAGTATTCAATGTACCAGGCATTTTCTTCTTCTTAGACACTTTTAATTCATGCTCATGTTGCTGTTCTTGCTGTTCTTCTTGTTGCTGTTCTTGTTGCTGTTCTTGTTGCTGTTCTTGTTGCTGCTCTTGTTGCTGCTTTGTATACTGATCAGCAAATTCACCGAGTGCAGCTATTAAAGTTTTTAATTCTTTTTTTGTTACCTTTACTGCTTTGTCCTCTCTTAGTTCTTCTTTATCCACTATATTAACAAATATATAAATAATATTGTAGGTGATGAGTGATGACAATTTATTAGTTTAATAATTAGTTTAATAAAGTAAACATACATAATTCTGTTTCTTCATCTTCTAGTATATTATACTCTGGATCTGCTTCAGGATCATCATCAGTATTAACTTCTTTTTGAAGAGGTTGAGTGTACAATTCTTTTAAAAAATTAATATATTCATCTTGAGGTTCCCAGTCCCAATCATACATATCATCTGTAATGTCTGGAGGAATAAATGCTTGTTCTATTTCTTCTAAAGGTGTTTCACTGAGGCAAAGTTTGGAACGTGTTCTCTGTCCTATACTTTCTTTTTCAGGAAGTTCATCTGGAATTCTAAAGATGAACTTCATTAGGCATTTTAAAATGAATTGTAATTTAACCATACATGTAAAAATATAAGGACATGGATAACACTTTCTAAAATACTGCTATACAGTTCTGAACAACTTTTAATAAATTCCTTGAACAAAAAATGCTAAATCAAACTGAAAGGCAGTTTTGTTTTTATGAAACTTTATGTCTCCTTATTCTCTCCTATATCTATATTAATATTCTGAATCTATGTTCATACAATTGCATAAATATCATAAATAATGCAATCCCTTATATACAAAAAAAGTTTTACAGCTTGATTATTTTTTAAGATTGGAATGATAGTTATTATAACTGCTTGTCATAACAAGGTAAACCACTGATTGCCTTTACCACCAACAACTAATTATTCTTCTCTCATCATAAAGCAGAGTAACAAAAAAGTCATGTTGTACAGATTATTCGTAAAACAAAATTAAAATATCAAAATGAATTATCTAATAAGCACATAATATTGGATTACTATTAAAAAATTAAATTCATTTGATAGTATAATTTAGATAAACGAAGTATTTTAGAACAAACTAGTATTATTCATAGTATGAAGGCATAAGAAGAAAATATAATATTAAACTTTAAATTTTACTTACACCTGAGGTATTTTAAAAACTCCTTCTTCATCATATTTTATTTCAGAAATATTTGATTTATCTAAAGGACTATAAACACTTAAATCTGATGGAGTAGATGGTAGATAATCTATGTCACTTCCTACTAAATTATCAATATCTTTATCATCATCACTTTGTTGATCTTGGTCTGGATCATACTCCTCACCTGAAGAATCTTCAGAAAATTCTTCTTGAATAAGAATTTGCACTTCTGAGGTATTACCTTTTACAGGACTTATTGGCCATGGAATATCTGGTTGTGCTATTGCTAATTCTCTGTTTTAAAATTATATTATATAATTAATTTATAGATTTTTATATTGACAAATACAATTTTATAATAACTTCAAGGAAATTAATAATTTAATCACTTTTACTCAAGTCAATATATATACATATATATTAATTTAGAAGGTCAGGTAATTTAAGTTAATTTAAGTAATTAAGTAATTTAAGTAATTTTCAAAAAGATTTTAAGAAAAACATGATAAAAAATCATGTATACTATTAGTCATTTAGCTTTTTTGTAAGTCTTTTTTTAAATTTTGACATTTCATACTCTCTAAGCAAAAATTCTTTTCGAAAAAGCAAGTATTAATACAAATAAGTATTAATCTGATAACAATGTAGCATATGTTAATATTCAAATATCTTTTACAAATAATAATTCTTGGTTGAAATACATACTTGGCTTTAGCTCTAGTTAATTTTGGTTCAAAGATAATTTCTTCATCACCTTTTGTTAATTTTTTATGAACCATTGCCATAACATGTTCATTAGATATTACGTGTTTCAAAATATTCTTTACATTAGTTGCAGTCAAATTTGTCTTTGCAGCTTTAGCACCCAATTGTCTTTCGATTTCTTCTTCCATTTCATTAATAAAAGATGTATCATCCACTACTTGTCTTCTTAATCTATTGGTATCACTAAAATTATCTACTTCTGCAACATCTATTTGTAATTCCATTGCATCAGAATCTGATGTAGCATCACTATCAGCAGCATTCAAATCCAAATTAAATGTAAAAGACATATTGTTTTGTTGTGATAAGATTCGGATCACATATAATTTTTACACTAAATTGAAAACTTCTTTCTGAAAAGAACAAAAAATTTATTAAATAATAACACAGCTTCAATGATTCTGTAACGATTGTTTTCACTTTAATTATTTAATTAAATAATTAAAATTGAATTTTAATATAAAACTAATGAATTAAATTTTTAAAATACAGTCACTTTCAAATCCTATTCTATTAAATTATCTCAACAAAATATTATATATTTAAATTATTTGGAAAAAGATAATTAAAATTTAGCAATATATGATTTTAAAAATAGATGGATTATTCCAACCCAAATATCACATTCCGAGAAAATGCCATTAGTAGGTGAAAGTTATAACTAAATATTTTTTTAAAAGATAATTTGTCTTAATTTAAAAAATGTACGATTATTTTATGGATAGAAAATTAAAATCAAAGTAATGAATCATCTTTATATGCAATGACCGAGGTTATGTATACGACTAGTGATTACAACGTACAGATGACATTAAGGCATCTGACATTCCTTGTCTAAATAGACACTTTATATTTTACATTTGACACGCGCGAATTTACGTATATCTACTAACTTATTATGAACCACAGACCTCACCTATTTTTTTGGTTGTTCGTTATTTTTATTTATTTACATACTGGAAACTTGATATAACAGCGATAATTGTACAGCAGCACAAAACACACCGCGATTCTCAAAATAAACGCGCCTATTTCGAAAATTGTCGGCTCCGACGGGGGCTCGCATCTTCTGCGCCGACGCGAGCGTGCTCGACCCGAGCGCGGTCGACGCGACTCCGAATCGCGTTCGTACTCGCGATTGGCCTCAGCGACTCGCGCGCAAACCCCGCTCCGGCGCTTCGACCTCGCTTTCCCACCCATTTCGCGGAGCCGCGGAGGGCACGACTATCGAGAGCCAGGATTGGTTATGACGTACAGTGCTGAAATTCAAAATGCGGCTGTTCAAAATATTATTATACGCACACGGAGACAAACGCACATATGAAAACAAGGTAAACTCGTGCGTATATTAGCATGACAAGTTTTAAGATTGGATTCGTTAAATTGAATTAAACCAAACTTTGCGTTAATAGGGATTATTTGAAAATATTATCAATCAAATAATATTTTGCGAAATTTCTTATTTGCATTGTTAAATTATACTTTATTTTGAATAATTTACTAAAATAGAATATAGATTATTTTATTAGTTAATTTTTTATTTTTAGTAATGATTCATATGAGATTCTACGCGGACGATTATAAACAAGGACAGTCTGACAAATGTATATTAGCCAAGTATATTATGCTATAAAGACTGTTAGGCCGATAAAAATATTTATTAACTTATTTGTATTGATTTTACATTTTATATTTTTATATCTTTTAGGTTAGTATGCAATAAATATATTCTTACATCAGTTTTCTACCTTATATTCGAAATTATACAATTTATGAACATCTTATAAAATTAAAGAGTTAGTTCTAAATTTCATTTCTTTCGATATACGATAAATTAAAAATATGTAATTATTTTATATGAATAAAGTATTTCGATTGTAAAACTATTATAAGTTTGTATCTTGATTTATTATAATATATACTGTAACTATATTTGTATCAATTAATATAAACAACTTCTCTCCTTTCTTGATTCAAATTTTGTACAATTTTCATATTTTTACGGCTGTTACAACGATGGATTTGTGAAATACATATACATAACTTTTTATCGACATAAATCAATCACATTACTTTACTTACCGCATATCAAAATAAACGAGACTTTATCAATAATTATTCTATATTATAACGACAGTATAAAAGTCATTGCACTTTACTTAACTTTAAAATATAAATAATAAAAAGAGTAAGAACATTTCAGTTGAAACTTATTTTTTTTCATATTCATTTTTTTATTTATTCAGATATTAATATTCTTATAGTTATAATCAAAAATTGTATATATTCGGAAATTTGTCAAGTTTTCTTTTAACAATTTTTACTTAATACATTGCAAAGGTTGCTCGATTCAAACAAAATGAAATTCTTGCAACAAATTATCACAAACATCTATATGCTCTGATTCTTTAGTATATTAGCGAAAATGTATTAATTATTAGCATTTCCAGAGATAAAAGGAAAAGTGGCCTCATTATAACATAGATTACAGGTCAATTTTTGTGCATAGATCTCAAAACTCTACCAGACCTAGGAATTTGAAAAAAATGTAAACACACATATTTTTAAATATTATTTAATTGAAATGTAATAAAGATAACTCATATTTATTGAAAAGAGATCGAATGTAGCTTTAATTACTTATTTATTCATTATCATGATTTATTTGACTGAAAAAGATTTGTGTAGAAAAAATTATTGTCAATAAACGTACAAGCTTAAATTGACAAAAAAAGGTAAATAATTTTTTTTAATTTTAAGAGCATTCATTTATCTAATTAAAGCAACTTTAATTCCTAATTAAGTCACGTGAGAAATTAACGAGTTGGCGCGTCTGTGTTGCAAATGTTATAATACTTTTTTCTTATCTATACAACTCGATATTTCGATAATAATTTGTTAATATATTTTCATATCTTATATATATATATATATATATATATATATATATATATAGATGACAGTTTTCTACAAAATCGAAGAACGTTTTCGTGTAATAGCAATTGTAAAATGACGATTTACTCGAAGTAGATATGATAAGCTCGCTGATATGAAAAAGGTAATATTTTTATTCTATTTGTAATGGGGCCATAAGTATATACAAAAATATTCATATACAAAATATATTTATATAAATAGTAGTTTTTTTTATAAAAGAATAAGAAGGATGTAAATGATGGTTGTAAAAAAAAAGTTTTGCGGCGCTTTAATGTCAATTGAAATAAAACCGGCACGTCATATATTTAAATTAGTATCTATATATATTAGGTTTTAGTGTATATTTTTAAGAAATGCATGGAGATTTACTTATTTCTCACCTCATTACTGTTATATAAAAGTGTTTTATATAGTAACTTTGGTAATTGACAATCTATATTCACAAGCCCATGACTGAAGTAAATTCATCATTACACCGTGAAATAATGGACAAATTATAGGTCGCGCAAAAGCGTGCGCTAATTGTGAGCTTAGGCCACGGAATGATATAAATTATATTACTGCTTAAATATTCATTTTCTCGATTTGAATCAATTGAAAAATATGCATCGTCATAATGAAACATTTTTTAAAGATAGTCTATGCAATTCAAATATAGGCGCTTAGACATTTATTGTGATCGTCAACCAGATTCAAACTGTAGACAATTAAACTTATAAAGATAAAATTTTTTCTTATTTACAACCAATAAAAGCTCATGCTTCTTTTAATTTTTTCTTTGATTTGATTTCCACTATTTCCAAATTAATAATAATAAAAAAACACAATGTGCTTTAAAAATCAATATAACAAAAGCTGACTATGTCGTGTGGCTTACAATTCAAGTTTAACACATTTTTTATTTCAAGTTCACGTTCGAATTATCTCCTTTGTTAAAGAAAATTACTCTTTGCTTACACTTTCTAAAATCACAAAAGAAAAGGGTTGAAAAAAATGTAGAAAATGAATAGAAAAATTTCAAAGAAACTTTCAGTACAGCTGGTAAAGATGTGATGATTTACCTTTACTTGCACGTGTAGTGTGAACGTGGCGTGGTTTCTACTTACTCAAACGAGCCTGCTCGTGATCAAGAGTGGGAATCCCCGTTATTCCAATATTTTCCGAGAAACTGGCCGAAATACTGTCGGCCGAACATTTTTTTTTTTTTTTTTTTTAATTTATGACCGATTTGAAGATACTCGAAGTTCGTTATTTATTACATATATACAGCATTAGATATAAGAGAAAACTGTACAAGAAGGATAAACCGCCAGAGCTGTGGTCTAATGTACATTCGAAACAAGAAACATATATATTATATATTCTTGAATTTTTGAAAAAATAAAAATTTAAATAAAAACTGAAGTCTATGATTATTATGAATCCGCGGCCGGTTTCACGAATTTTCTATTAACATATTATTTTTACAAAATGTCTTTTCGAATAAATACACGTATGAAAAATAAATACTATGAGATTATTTTAAATGAAAAGTTTGACAATGCTTTCCTGACATTTACTAATATTAATCCATTGTTAAACACGTATAAATATGTTAAAGTTCAAGTTCGAATTTCTCATTCCAATTGTAATTTGCGACTTATTTGCTAAGCAATTTAGACACTGTCCCAATGGCCCTCTTTGGATCCACTCTCGACTCAAAAGCAATACGCGATTCCAACTCCAGTTATAAATACTGTTCCTTAAAAATAATGGGATTTGGATTGCCAAAGGGATATAGGATACATCGTGTTAAGAAGCAAAACGAACAAACATACGTATATGTATATTTTTTTAAATGTCATAGTAACCTTTATTCAAGGGAATTCGTAACAGAATGTGGTGGAACGTGAAACGTCGGAACGGCTTTTCGCGGTCGGATCGCACAATATAATATATTGTTCTATATAATTCTTTATTTGCGTTCTCCCATTTTCCCTTGCGGTCGTCTCGAAAGTGAACCGCCTCCGCCTCGTCACCTCTATATATATATAACACTTATACAAGTTTCCCTTAAAACTTCTATATGTATAATATTTCGAAAACAACAATCATATGCTCTAAAATGCAAATCTTCCCTCCGATCTCTTTGATTTCTATATATATATATATATATATATATATATATATATATATATATATATATATATATATATATATATTCTTAAACCCATTCGATTCAATTCCGAGACGCGAGTTTAGTATATATAATTACATATACGGCGGTGTTCTCGACCTTTATGTTTTTTTTGTCTCTTTGCTTTTTAATGCTATATATTTCTTTTTCTTCGCCTTCTTTAATCTCTTTTAATGTTTCGTTAAGCATGCGGTTTATTTATTAGGTTGGCTGCCGATCGAGCAAACTTCACGCGAGCGCAAACTGTATTAATATAAAAAAGTGCATCGAATAAATCCGTAAGCGCATATACATATTTTGCATCATTAATTTTGGTAAAATGGCCAAAATGACCAAACGTGTGTTTAACTCATTACTTTCAGGAAAGTTACGAATTTTAAATGAAAATTAAGTCTGTGTCGAACTTTCAATTAATATATATATATATATATTATATATATTATATATATGTACATATATATATATCCAAGATGATTTTGTGAACGGTAAATATTTTATTTTTTTAATAAAATATCATTAGAAGAACTGTTATTATATCCCGATATACATTAAATTCATCTCAAAAAGTTTGTTAAAACTCCAACGTGCTCTTGTAAAACATCAAATTTATACATATATATAGCTGCGCATAAAACTTCGATACATAGGTTTGAAATTTTTCTTATTTGTGCGACGATATAAAGAAAATCGGGAAAATTTTATAATAAAAAAGTTCGCTGGTAAATTTTCGTGAAGGTTCGTGAAAATTTAAAGTACATTGAAATAAAACGAACGCTCGATTAGCTCGCTCTCAAGATCACTCGCCGGCCTATACGCTGCATTTTGGATTCGCCCCAAAAATACGGGAGTCTGTCTTTGAGAATTCTTTTTCGAATCGTGCACCGCTGTCGAAGCGCTCACTGTCATACGTATCGACGAGCCTATTCAGAATTTAACGATTTTTTTTGTCTTTTGGCTCTTGACGTGACTGCACGGATCGTCGTAAAATAAGTTTTGGCAAACATTGTTATATAGAAACGCAACGTATTATCTACATCTTTTCGTACATGTATATATATATATATATATATATATATATATATATATATATATATATATATATATATATATATAGCATACACAAGTACCCCGCGAGAATCTTCCGCCTTGTTATTATAATTTTCATTCGTAATTCGTAGTTCGTTTATTTTTCTTATACAATTGAATCGATATATTATTGCTATCCTTTTATATATATGTATATATATGTATATATATATATATATATATATATATATATATATATATATTCTTTATTCTCGCGCTTTTGTGATTGTATGTGTTTTTTTTATCTTTCAATAAAATTCATATTTATATCTATATGTTTATACGAAAACTTCGAGCACTGCGGAAATAAAGAACAATACAAGACTTTGCGCTCCGCTGAAAAATTATGGCAACATATTTTTTCATTTCAACATTCTTCCTCTTTCTCTCTCTCTTTATCTCTTTCTCTTTCATTCTGCCTGTCTACCTGAACATTTTAAATGTTAAAAAAAAACTCTATTACTAGCCTCACTCGGCGTCAGCTCGTTTCACGATTATCATTATATATAGAGTTTTTCCTATGCTGAGAGCTATCAATAATAATTTTTATCGGAGCGTCACGACTAAATTAATAAACAATTTAATTTTTTCGCTGACACACACGCAGATATATAATATGTATATGAAATATAATGATCGTCGCTGTTTTTTCAACTTCTTCGCTTTTATTATTTAACGCGTCGATAAAGACATTTACTGTGAATGTGCGTTTAATATATATGTATATGTTATTATATATATATATATATATATATATATATATATATATATATATATATCTTTTCTGTTAATGCTTTTCACTTAATTTCGTGAAAGTTGCCACGTTTATTATTATTACTATATAGTACACATTAAAATCAATAATATAATAATAATAATAATAATAATAATAATAATAATAATAATAATAATAATCAATGTACACATTTTTACTCCTTTATGAATACAATCTTCAATCAATAAAATGGTGATGGTATATATAATCACAATCGTAAATGAATGATTATGTAACTATAGACATGTTATAGACAGAGTCTGAGCAAACTCTCCGATCGTTCGATTAAAAAATCTACCGCAGAATCATCGTTTTCCATAAAGAATAAAGCTTATAAATATTAAATGAATAATTCCCGCTGATTTTTTTTGTTTTATTTTATTCATTTATTTTTTTTCATTTAAGACCTACATATATAGAGTTTGATTTGATCGATTCAAGAAGATATACACGTATTTTTATAAATTATTTATTTACTTAACATTTGCTACAAAATATCTATATAATATATGATAATATTACATACATTGATTATTCTGCCACTGTATATATTCAGCTATACATACATACATATATATATATATATATATATATATATATATATATATATATATATATATGAATGTGTGTGTGTGTATATATATCACTTTAAAACAAATCTTGAGCTAATACATCCGCCACTCTCTGTATTATTATAGCTCGAAGAGTTCGCTCGAACTCAAATTTATTATCTCGTGAAATTATATATCTATATTATTTATATATATATGTAACTTTGAATTTTTCTCGTCTATACAATTGCACAGATATTTACATATACAGTATATTATATAATACGTCTTCTACAATCTTACGGTGCCATTTGAGCGCGTTTTGAACTCTGTCGAAGTCCTTCCTCCATTTGGCACATTTTTATGTTATTATGTATATATGTATATATATTTTTTGTCTAATTTGCAGTCGTTCCTCTGGCTTATATACGACGGTATATTTTTATTGGCACAACGAGTACTCTTACATTATTTCTGTTATTTTTTTTTTGTGTTTTGTCATTTATTCTTTATTCTTAGCTCTCATCGGCTCATCCAGTTATGCCTAATTTATTTATTTCTAGGACTGTTGGCCTCTTATTATGTGCCCTAGTGTGCAACACATCATTATACCATTATATCGTTATTTCTTACTCCTTCGCGGGCAATAAAGTAGCCAAGTGTGTGTAAAAATTTAGTTGCAAAAATCCTTCTTCGTAACGAGATATTGATCGGAGTCCGCACTGTAAAAGAATTCACTCGCCGCGGTTGCGCTATATATATATATATATATATATATATATATATATATATATATATATCTGTGTTTTTTTCTTTTTTTCCTTTTTTTTTCTTTTTTTTGCTTCTTTTAATATCAGAGCAACCGATTTTCGCGAACTTTTTGATTACCTTTAACAATGTATAAAATCACTACGACACGTCAGAGCTCCTTTTTCCCGTTTTATTTTTTACAGCGCGAAGCACGATCGTCTGGTTTTTCTTTTTGAAATATATAGAAAATTCCCTTGCAAAACTGAATCCTATCTCAATAAGTGTATATAAGCGCGTATTATAATCAAACTCCCCCTATCATTCGTATCCGTTTTTCTCCAATGTCTCTCGTGTATAATTATTGTTATTTATCAAACAAGGAAAATAATAATAATATATATATAATTCTTAAAAACGATGGACGAAATGGACGTATTATCGATGATAATTTAACAGCGATGAAAGTATTAATATCATTGTATAGCACCGCTCGAAGAAAAGAGTGTTAAATATACATCGTGTACGTGTATATATATATATATATATATATATATATATATATATATATATATATATACGCGTTCGGAAATACAATGTTTCTTGTGTGTTAATTAGCGTGTGTCTTTTTGTCCTCATGCGCGGCAATCAGCAAAGAAAGCACAACACAGTTGTATTCCATTTTTATTATTGTGTTTTTTTTTCTTTTGTTTTCTGTAGCCCCGAAAAAGGCGACTATTTTTATACATCATGCTTCGTTGAGTAGTCAATCGACATAGTCTTGAACTAAGATCTATTGCATCAATAATGAGTCTCTAAGTATTATTTTCTTATACGTTATAGTTTTTTCTCTTCGGAAACACGGATTTATAAATTTTTTTCCCCCTAAACAGTCATCAATTATTAACCTACATCAATGCGTCAAAGTTTTTAATTTCTGTTTTCAATTTTATTTGCATACATTGATAAAATTTCATCGGCAAAAGATTATTAAAAAAAAAAAAATAAAATAACCTCTTTTCAAAGTTCTAAACGTAGTTTTTATATGCACTGTAAAAGAACTGTTCTGAGAGAGCCCGACGGGAAGTTAAAACCGAGCATTTACACAGCAGACGTTTAAATAGTTAATAATATTTAAACATGCTGTTTACACACTCTTGAATTAATGTACAATATTTGGTATAATTCTTTATATCTGTAATTCGTTATGTATAAACGTTAATCATGACATAAATTTTCATTTTAAAAAATCTCAAATCTGCAATGTATATATAGTCGTCAATTAAACTTTTAATTTAGAATGTCACGAAATTATACATATAGACTGTTGTCATTTCTTCTCCATATAATTTTCACTTCGTCTTTGCAATCATATATATATATATATCTATATATATATATTTTATTTTGCGTAAGTTAGCCTCTGAGCATTTTTTACTTCTCCTCTCTGGGTTTTTGTGAAAAAAAGTATCTCACGAGCAGAAATTTTCGAGGGGACAAATCGATACATAATAGTTAATCATACACGCGCACACGACTGTGCGCGAACATCATTACTCATCACACAAATACACGGTTTTGAAACTGTTTATTAAATCGTTTAATGATAAATTAAAAATACATATTTTATTGGGCCGTGATTTTTCTGTGGACTCCAATAATTATTTTCAACAACATGATAATAATCTACGAGTAATCGCATCAGTAACATAATTCATATATAATTATATATATATACAATTTCAGTACTGTATTTCACTAAAATATTTTTGTTCTTATTGCAAAGTGGAATATTTAGACTATGAACAATTAAAATACAATTTGTCTGTCTTAATGCATTATTTATTAATTTAATGTAGTAAAATATTTAATGTATATATACTGAAAAAATATGTCCAATTTTCGTTTTAAAAACTGAAGAGTAAAGCATCAGGATATAAAATATACGTATGTGACATATACTTCCAATTAAAATAAATTATAAATAATATATAGCTGCCTATAATTTACTTGTTAAATGTTTGATTTACGATCAAAGTCTCTAAAAAGTACATTTACATACACAATACCGCATAGTTTTAAATTAATATTTATATATACACAATATTATATTTTCGCACAAAACAGAAAAACGCGACTCGCTTATCATCGGTCGAGTCTCTCCTCGCGCGAAGAAATAATACAAAAAGATAACGGAGAATCATATCGCGCATTTGCTGCGTTGTATTCGTATTTTATCATTAATAATAATTACTTTTATTATTTATTAGAATAAACGTGTACACATCTTCGAATCCTAAAAATTGTGTCCTCGCACATAATGTTCAATTATTATATATATAATAATATTTTAACAAATCGCTGAGCACATTATCAGATGAGCTTATTATATATATATATATATATATATATATATATATATATATATATATATATATGCTTGCAAAGCACCGGAAGTTATCAAAAGTGACGCATCGCAGATCTATTAATATATATATATATAGTTTGAGGAAATCAAGTATATCTATATACGGGGCACAAAATGCTTTAGTGAGAAATCGCGGGAAGTGCTCTTGCACCTTTCGATATTAATAATTGATAGGATCGAGAAAAAAAAACAGGGATAAAAAATAAATTGCCTCAGGCTCTCAATATTATTACTGCTTTCTTTTTTAAACAACAGAATCAATTTTTTTATATATCTATATATAGTATATCCTAAAATCACAGGACGCATAGTACATATATAGTAATACACACTTCCTGGATTACGCGCGCGGCGGTATTATAATAAAGTTCTCGTTATATGTGTACATATAACAAACACGGCACGCGCTACGGCGCGTGTACTTATATATATATATATATATATATATATATATATATATATATATATATATATATATATATATACTCGCGCGAACGTTCGGTGCGAACGTGCAGACCAGCTAACAAGTGCAGGGAGATTTGTATGTAGTCCCACCTATACATACATACATACATACATATATATATATATATATATATATATATATATATATATATATATATATATATGAGGTTATTCACATCATATTGAGCCTCATATTATCGTGTTATTTTATACATCCGTGGGAGGGACGGGGGTGGCAGGGTGTCGGCCTCTTGCGCGTACCTATCGGACCCTAGCAGCCACTCACACACGCATACATGCATTCACACTCTTACGCACGCGCACGCACGTTCCGCACGCACGCGCGCGCGCGCACATACACGCACGCACGCACGCACACACACACACACACACACACACACACACACACATGCGCGCTCGCGCGCGCCTATTTACGCGACCTCGCTTTCGATGCTGTCGACACCGTAGAGCGACTCGAGTCTCTCGAGGCCGTATGCCGACACGCGGCCCCCCCGGGCCTCGGGCTATTGCACCCAGGAAACCGGCACCCACTGCGGCTCCCTCTCCAGGGAATTAATCTCGCTTAGCAGCTGATTGTACGCCCGGTCGGTCTCATTGTTGATGATGATCATGTCGAAGAGGTGGCCGTACTTGTCCTCCATCTCGCGCGCCTTCTCGATTATGTCCTTGAGCTCCTCCTTGTACGGCTCGTTGTTCTTCATTCGCTTCTGCTTCAGCTTCTCGAGGCTCGGCGGCGCCACGAACACGACGTACGGCTTCAGGTCGGAGTTGCGCAGGATCTTGAGCGACTGGGGATGGAGATTCAGGACGCAGATCTTGCCGGAACTGACCACCGTCCTGATCGCCTCGACCGAGGTGCCGTAATAGGCCTTCTCATACTCGCCGTGCTCGACGAACTTCCTGCAGAGTATGTCGGACTCGAACTGCTGCCGGGAGATGAAGTGATAGTCCTGGCCGTCGACCTCAGTGTCCTTGCGCGGTCGACTCGTGTCTGAAAGGAGAGGTTCGATATTTCAGTTTTGATCTTGTCGTTGAAACATGCATCAAATAATCTATACGATATGAAAGAATTTGCAAATGACGTCGTTGAAATAATATTACCGAAAGAAGCAATACTTCCTAAAATGATTTTTCGGAAATCCTTTCGACAGGATTCGCCAAAAAGAAGCAAAAATTATTTCGGAAAGGATTCTAATATTCTTTCAGAAAAGTTCCGATAAAAGGTTTATAAAAGGATGTGAGAATCCTTTGCAGGAGGAAACTTGAAAGAATTTCTGAAAGGATCTATTAGCTTTTTTCTTGTTTAGTGATTTCAAGTTTTCTTTTAAAAAGTATTCTCGTATCCCTTTAGAAGTTTTAGTAACAGGGACCTACAAGAACAATAGCATTCTTCCAAAATTCTCTGACCCAAAGCTCTCTGAAAAGATAAGAATCTTGTTCAAAAGCAAACTTGAAAGGATTCGTCAATTTTTTTTCCTCGTAGAATACTTGCAGGTTTGCTTTTATAAAGTAGGTTCTACAATACTTTTAGAACGGGTGCAGCACAAGGATTCTGCAAGAATACTAGAATTCTTCCCAACAGGTAAAAATTAATATAAGAAATTTTTAGAATCCTTTCACTGAAGAATTTCTATCCATTTTTACAATCCTTTTACAAAGCCGTAAAAATCTTTCATGCTGTATCAAAAAATCAGTTGATCGTTTTTCTGATGAATTATAAAATTTGATCATTTTGAAATATTATTGGAACTATTGCCAATCAAAATTTAATGCCAAATTTTCTTAAGTTCCGATTTCCCATTAAAGACAACATGATTACATCGTGCGAATTATTTGGATTTCAGTATGATTTTTCTATACCAGGCCCAGATTCTTACAGATAAATCCATATCGATTACTCGACAAAAAAAATCGCTTGAATTCGCGAGGAAAGCACTTTATTTTTCAACAAGAACATAGATGAATATGCACTTGGGCGTATGGCATATGACTGATGGTTAGATTATCGGCTAGAACAAAACTTACGAGGAATCGCCGCCGCGAACTTTTCGCTGTCCTGCATTAGTCGCTGCCTCAATTCGTGCCTGCCGATATTGGGCGGACCGATAAGAACGATTGGCCTTTTGTGATTTGCTCTCGGATAATATAAGGCCACTTCTTCATATGTCAATACCTCCTCGCTGTCATAATCTATAAGAATGAGAAAAAAAAACATTTTCAATTGTTGAGCAATTCCAGTTTTTCATAAACATAATCCTAGAAATTAGAAATTATATTTTTTTAAATTATTACCGTCGATGGAGGTGGTGGCGTAATGGGGATAACCGTCGTCATTGAAATTCGAGCCGAATTTACTTCGCTTCTTTTTCTTTGGATTCTTTCTGGCACATAGTAAAGTGCTGGATTTTTTCGATCCCCGTACCGTAGATTTGTCACCAGCTATTGTCTGTTTCATGGACTCACGTCTAGAAAGATGGAAGTTTTCTTTTATATATTATTCATATTCGATACATTATTTTGATAATAGCTTATAGCGAAGTAAAAGGGAAGAAGAAATGTTTATACAGATGATAATTAATGGTTAATATAAATATATATATTTATATTATGAGATGTTTTTTATAAAAAAAAAATTAATCATATGGCAGTTCGAATATAGATTTATTATATATGTTTGTTCATAATATGTTTCACCAGAGTCAAAGTCCCAGAAAGATTTCTATACGCGCTCGCATTAAATTTTCGCCTATTTGTACAATAAACTTTGAATTCGATTTCAAAACTACACTTTTTTCAAGACCATGTTTCACGTGTCTGTGTTACGGATAGAAAAAGCGAGAAGAACGCTCTGTATCGTATAAAAATAAATTTCTAACCGTCGTTTTTTCGTCTTTGGACCTTTAAATTATTGCCACTGTAATAAAAAAAGAACGTTTCACGGCAAGTACGCGTGCACGCGGATTTATTTCGTGTACAGTTGAAATGGCCACCGTGGCAACATTTGTCGACCACATGCGCAAGTTCTGTTCGGGTAATTAGGATGGGTGTGCAGTCGTTAGACCATGCGTCCTAGGCATGGACTCGCGCGTCAATAAACTATAGTTCATGAAAGTACAACTGTCTCTCTCTAATTTCAGGTAGAACCATTCGGCAATTTAGGAGCGTTCCCCCTACCCTTATCCCGCCCATCTAACCGGGATTTACAGCCGCGCCCCACCCACGAACTCGGACGACAATAAAACCTTTCTGCAAGACGGGGGTAGATTCGAAAGTAGGTATATCATATATTCAAGTTATCTTAATCGTGTCGACAATATTAGATCGACTAGGCGGTCGAAAACTGCGATTATCATATATGTACCTCACAAAAATATTTGATCGAATCGATACATATTCAATCGTACAGCATTTTCAATTTCAGTTCCATTAAGTGCATTAAAAAAATGACCATTGATACATGGAATAAAATTGATACGTTGATAACTTTAAAAAGCGATGGAAATGTACATGTAATAATTTGGCATTATCGATAAAGATTAATTGAATCAATCGAAGACGTATCGATCCAAAACTTTTGACATATCAGACCCGTCTCAATCTGCATCAATGATGGCAAATGTACGTATAATCCGATGTTATTCTTCATCTTCATTAGCGATCTGTCGTCAAGTTTTCGCACATTCAGATGCTTATATATTGTTCGCAGATCGCGTTAAATGATATCGAAAGACAAATAGTTCCATTGATGCTTCTGGACCTCAAAACGATATCGAGAAACTTGCAATTTAGACTAGAGGCCGCGAACCAAAGTTAAGCCAAGAATAATATTCATGATATATGATGAATAGATATCGTGTAATTATATGCTCGATAGTTTTGCCCAGAGTACGCAAGCTACCCTCTAGATTTGGATATTTTGTTTGGCCATTCCTTATCATTTAATTATCATATTGATTAAAATAATTACTGGAGTTCCTAAGTTATATACCAGAAGATGTGCTATTTAAATGTCTAATTATTCCATACACAAAGCTTTAATGTCGTCAAATGTCAACTGTCATTCGTTTACTATGTTCATACTGTACATTTAAACAAAAACAATCCTATGAACTTTAAAGATCCCGATTATGAAACTTCACGTTAAATATTGCATTTTCACAACTGATCAAATGCCCTTATTTATACGATTATTTATTTATTGGTAAACTACTAAATGGTCATTTAAATTATCCAAAATTTGTATCTACATTTATATTACCTAATCAAATTCATTAGACGGAAAATTATTTAATACGTAAATAAACGAATAAAGCTGAGCATGCTTTATCCCGACAGGATACGATTGATCAAACGATAGTAATGCTGTAAAATTTTGTGACGTTTTAATACATTTTTTACTGCCTCGATCGAATCCGTTTAGATCTAAAATTTTTATTAGGAATATGTAATTCGATCTAATGAAATTCATATATTATTTACTATTTTATGCGTACGCATGTAGTTGCTTATATAATTAATTTAAACCTTTTGATACCTACATTGTATATAATACCATTGTCTCTATGCCTTTTTAACGAAATCCTATGTATACGAAAAAGATAACTTTCGCATCACAAACCGAATAAATCTCCTCGTGCGCGTTCTAATTGAGAGTCTGAGTATATAAATATATATATATATACATATATGTAAATATATACTTTCAAGCGTATAAAATCAAGAGTATAGAATGAAGAAAATTATTGCCAATGCTCCCTCTCTCTCTCTCTCTCTCTCTCTCTCTCTCTCTCTCTCTCTCTCTCTCTCTCTCAAATTCTCTTACTGATGCTGAAACGCTCTGCTTGGTATCAAGCCGGCAAGCGCCTGGTCCTCCTCGCCCTCCCGGTAGGCCTGCCACCAGTTCGGATCCTCCTGCGAGATGACGTGGAGCACGTCGCCCTTCTGGAAGCTGACGCCGAGCTCGCGGCACGGGATGTAGGGATCCTCCTCGGGATCGTAGTCGAAGTGCGCCCTCACATGGTGGATCTGCTGGGGCGGGCGCGAAAATAAAATTAGTTATTTTGTGTTTCGCGGATCGTGCTACTGTCTAATGGATTTTTATATGTGCAAATATACTACGAGATGTGTGTGTGTGTGTGTGTGTGTGTGTGTGTGTGTGTGTGCGCGCGCGTGTGTGTGCGCGTGTAAGTTGTTTGCATAAACGGGCGATAAGATAAGATCTGTAAAAGCCACTCTTTAATTTACGACTTTTCCTCGTGTAACGTATAAAAAAACAAAAAAGAAAATTTTATTTCCTACGGAGTCAATAAAATTCCACTGAATATACATTCGCGTGTCTATCTAATTGCTTACTAAAAGTTCTGATATAAGCCGGCATAAAACTATAGTGTGCTTATTGCAAAGAGGCATAAAGAACATTAAAATAGTTAATAAAAATGAAAAATATATATGTATATAATTGATAAAAATAGAAACAGGTTGGCTATATTGTTAATATAAAAGTGATAAAAATGCAACTTTAGAATAGTATATAGTCTAGAAAATATACTGAAGATTCTAATTGAGGCAATTACTTTAATTAAGTACGCATCTATTCCTACGTAGAATAATTTATTTAATACGTACTAATTCTAAGAAATAGATAATTTTATTTATACGTTAGAAATTAAAATAATAATCTGGTAGCGTTATTGAACTGATTTCCTACACGTTTTATTCCTCAATTTTATAAAATAATTTCATTCAAACTGCCTTATATATGCAGCTTTATTTTAAAATATCTATTAATAATTCTGTGGATTATTTACTTCGTTTTACGGAACAACTGTATAATAGATAAGGGGAGGCCGCGACGTTTAGCTGACGGATCTGATCCGGACCGAGGGAGGTAACAATCCGATCACCTCCAAAACGAGCCATGCCAAATTTTACGATTTAAAATGCACTTCCGTTCTAAAGGGATGCCGATTTATAACTTGTACAAGTTAATATAAGTTAAATAATACAAGTTAATATACTATTCCTGAAGAAATTCGGTATATCCATAGTTTTAACGCCGGTTTCAAAAATAAGATCAACGCTTAAGACAAAATGAGTCTCAATAAACTCACCCCCAAAAAACCATATACAGTTTCCAATTGCTATTGTGAATTAAGGCTCGGCCAAATTGACTTTCGTTCGAGAATTATTGACTGTCGATGATATTGAGACTGGCCGAAATCACATTGACAATAACAAAAAAACTATATAATGTTTGCCGGATACAGGTTCGTCGAAACTCTTTTGCTCGAACTGTCAGTCATTCGACGAATTTGGTATTCAAAGTAAAAGTTTACATTCAAAAGATTCGTCATAAGTCTATAGTGGACCCAGTTTACATACAGCCAATGTAGTAAAAACATCAATTTGGAATTGAGGATGTAGCGTATCGTGAGAACGCGAGAGCGTTCGGCCCTAAAGCTTGGCAGGGCTCGTTTAGGAGATAATCGGATAGTTGCCTCTAACAAAGTCCGAGCGAAATCCGTCATCCGAGCGTCGCGGCCGCTCGTAGCGAGAGTAAGACAAAAAAAAAAATTAATAGAATCAAATAACGAGCGTTCGTTGGAATTACTCTGTATTTTCGTATACGAAGTAAATCTGTACTATTCGAATGAAACGACTATGTATTCTTTTATATCCGATTTATATCCGTTTTATAGCCGAAATCAATTTAGTTACTCAAAGGCACTAAAATAATTATTTAATGAAAATCAATGATTTATTTGTCACTCTTTAAAGTGCAACTCCATAAACACTGTGTATAAAATTATACAAACGAATCGCGAGGCTTGGATTGTATGTATCATATATATATAATATAGAATCAGCCCCACCTGCTGAGCGTCCTCCCTGCGATTCAGGACGCTGTTCCTCGGCGTGGGCGCAGCCAGTATCAGGAAGGTGAGGCTGCCCTGCATCGCAGCCAGTATGTCGCAGACGTCGTTCACGCTCTTGCCGCGCATCTCGACGCCGTTCACCTCGAGGACCTCGTCGCCCTCGTGCAGCAGGCCGGACTTGTCGGCGGCGCCGCCCCGCACCACGCGACCTGCGTACGTAGATGTATATATGGTGATTAAAATTTTTTCTTTTCATTTCTTTTCATTTTTTTTTTTTTTTTTTTTTTTTTTATTAATTTGCAGAATTCGAAATTTATCGAGGATTTCCAACAAAATTGTTGTACAGTATTTCGTATACGAAGAGGGATTATTCGTAGATTTCGAATGCTGCTCATATGTATATGTAAGATTTTGCAAAACAATCGATGCAAGTACTATGGAAAAATTATGATAAACACTCATGTTTTCGTATATTGTTGCATTTATTGTATCATGCGGACCCGATTTCAAGCTGAAATTTTGCACTGATTCTGTTATTATTATTATTGTTGTTGTTGCTGCTGCTGCTAAATTTTGTCAGTTTCTTTGCTATCGAGAAAACCATAAGTATATATAGCAACTCTTCATAATGTTACTCCTCACACTTGCAGATCCATGCATTTTCAGTTTTAAACGAAAATTTTGCATAACTCGTTTGAAATGTAAGTTAATCGGCTAAAATATTTAGATCTATATAGTTATAAGTTATTCGCGCACACTATATATTGTGTAAGATTTTTAGATACTGTAATGAAAATCGATGCGAGATAACTATTAGAAGAAGAAAAAAACATAAGAAAAAACAATGACAAGACTAATGTTAGATTAATTCATTAGGGAAAAAATGAGCAGACGATCATTCATCAAACAGCCAAAGCGAAGATAACGTTATTTTATAATTGGTCAAACATAAATTGCACTTTAAGAAGGATTAGTCGTTATATAAGCGCGCGCATGTAAATCTCAAGAGCGTAAGCTAAAATCCTTTATGATAATTGATAAACAGAAACCTTCTTTCACCTCCAGGACAACGGCGTCTAATTGTTCGTTTCCTATAGATTAAATTGACGGTTATTGCGAATGATTTTTAATGAAAAATTAAAAGTGCTTTGATCGTTCGATAATTTTTAGTTACAATCTTCAAAAGTCCTGTATTTTTTTTCACAATTACCGCACTGTTCTATTAGCATTTTTTTTCTTTCTAGGAAATAAAGTTCTACAAAATACCTTTAAGAATATATATATATACATATATGTGTATGTGTGTGTATGTAACACTGACGAAGGATGAGTATAAATCTGAGTAACAAAGAAAACGCTTACGCAAGCCGCAGAAAATGCGTTTGTATAAGCAATTCTAAAATTGAGTGTGTAATTTTTGCCGAGCTCTCTGATTATTTAACATTTTCACTTACGACTAAATAATATTTCAGCTACCGATAAAACTTTTGATATAGATAATTACCAAATGAGAATATGAACGATGAAGGAATATACTTTATATAAACAAAAAAGTTATTTTTATAATAGCAAGACGCATTAAGGGATCAAAAACTGAGTTGTACATGAAGTCGTAACAAATGAATGCTTACTATAACTTGAGTGAATATATATATATATATATATATATATATATATATATATAATCCAACAAGACATTGCGGTCGGCGGTATTGTACTTCAATTACACTTGAGCTTATAATCGTTACTAGCGCGTTGAGCGAGGCCGCCCGCAAACGCGATAGCTAATCGAAATGCATTTTATAATTGTTATGTAATGACGAGTATTTATTCATGAAAAAAGGAACTCCTGAATTTTTTGATATATATATATATATATATATATATATATATATATATATATATATCGCTCAATATGATAAAGTCTGTAATTTAAGACGTTTTCTGCGATCTCCTCATTACACCATAACTAATATAAAGTCAATCGAATCAAAGATATAGTGACGGAAATGATGAAAATTACAGTTACTTTTTTTTAAAGATATTAATCAGTTTAAAAAGAAGATCGATACAATTTTTCTCGAGAATTAGGGGATGTCAAAGCGAGGTTTTACCCATCGAGAAAAAATGAATCCTTTTTAAGTTAGATTTTTTATACGTATCAGAACATCCATCTATTGAAAAGTTTCGTTAATCACGATCTTTATTTAAGTCTATTCTATATTGCTGGAAAGTTTCGTCAAACCTTGCGGAAATGAGAAAACTGTTAAACAATGCCTTAGCCAAAAATTGTTCAGAACATCTGCGCAACTTTCTTATTCTCTAGTCGTTAAATGAATTTACGTGAAACCTTGCAGCTAAATTATAATCAATGAAAAATTTCAATATTTCAATGCTTAGATACTTACGTACGTATGTGTAATCTTGTTTAAAACCGAGAGCATTTTAATCGATCGGTATGCCTATGAAAGCGCATTAGACCCTAGCCCGATAAAATCATTTCGAGTGTCTATATATATATATATATATATATATATATATTAACAGAAATACATACGGCTTAACAAAAAAAAAAAAAAAGAAAAAAAAGAAAGAAAAATATCACACAGATCGCAGAACGGTCAATATTGCGAGTAAAACCCGAGAGCTCACCGATGATGACCGCGTCGCCCTCGTTCCTGACCGTCGCCCCCAGCGGCTCGTTCGTCTTCTCGATCCTGATGATCTTGATGTTGTCCGCGGTCTTCGAGTCCCTCGAGCTGTCCGTGGGACTGGGCGGCGCCTCGTCGTCCCGCGAGCCCGGGCTGCCGGGCCGCCTCCTCTGCAGGCCGTCGACCCAGCGCACCGCCGAGTCGTGGGCGTAGAGCAGGCCCTCCATCTCGTAGCTGGTGAGCAGGCCGGCGAGCTCCTCGGCCGCGGCGAGCGTCTCGCCCGAGCTGCCGGGCACAGTGGCAGACGGCGACTGCGTCCACTGCTCGAGCGCGTCCACGCACTGTGATTCGGGGATTGCGGTTAGCCGGGCGTCTTTTGTATTAGTGTTTTATAGTAGTTTTTTTTTTTTTTTTAGACGCGTCTGCGTAAAGCAGTGTACGTTGAGACGGATAGACGGCTTTGTCCAAGGTCAAAATTGACTGTACAATTTAAAATGGCGAAATGTACAAGGGTATTTAGCTGCGAAAATTATCCGTACTGTGCGGGAATTTGCACGTTAACGAATCAACGATGTCATTATTGGAATCGGCTAAATATGGCGCGGAAAAACATCTTTTCATTTAGTCGTCCAACAGCAGACTGGTACTTCTCGATATTATAGTCTTCCGAAAGGGAGAGTACTTAAACTATTTTTTGTACCAATTCTGTTTTTAAAATGACTTTTCACGAAATTCCGTTCCCCATATCCCTCTTTCTTCCTAAATTGTTTGCATATAATTTATGGACGGTTCCTTGTTAACTAATCGTTATAAACTGGCAAGGAGAGGCCGCGAAATTTGGTTGGCTAAATTGGTCCTGTTTTGAGTCGGGCAACAGTGATTACCGTCTAAACGAGTGCTGAAAGTTTTAGGATAATTTAATATGTAATTTCTTGAGTATTTTCTGCTGATTAAATTGTGGGAAAAGTAGAAAATTTTTTCTCATGATATCCTTTACTTTTAGCATTGGATTTGCAGAAAAAGCCGACATTTCTGCAGAAAAGAAAGAAATTTCGAATAAATTTAATTATGCCCGCAAATGTGCAATGGCTTACTTATTATAGAGTTAAGTTTCGTTGGATTAACTCAAGACAGCATAATCAGTTAATTATTTGCTAATATCTGCGCTGAAATAAAGTCTGTTATCAAGTAAATATTTTCTTGTTTCATACCAAGTAAATTATTTTCTTAAATTAAGAAAGATACGATAAAAGTATTTAGTTGCTGCAAGAACAGTCCACTATAAATCAAACTACGTGGCCTTAAAGTAAGGGAATATTTTCTTGATTTAAAAAACTGATTTATTTGGTACAAAACAAGTGATTATTTACTTGATATCAGAAAATATTTTTTGTAGTGTGCAAAATCTATTGAACTTCGAACGACAATCATTTCGAAAATTTACCTTTACAGCCATAGGTTTATTGGAATTTCATTATTCGAAATGTTAGCCTTTCTTCAAAACCATTGCTAAAAGCATGGATATCAGTTAAAAAAATCTTCAGTTTAAATTCAGTACATTCAAAACGAAATTAATAGTTAATTAATTATTGTGAAGAAAAAAAGATATTATTTTCGAAAAAATACAGTGCTAGCGTTTTAAAACCTTGCAAGGCTCATTTTAGATGTAATTAGAGTTACCTCACACAGTCTGGACCAAATCCGTCGCTTAAGTTTTCATAGCCTCTCCTTATCGGATGAAATCTCATATGAAATCGATATAATTGTTAAAAAAATTAAATCCATAGAAAGTATAATGTTTGGAATTATTTTAAAGCAAACGTGCAATCATATGAAATAATTAAGAGTCAGCAGAAATTTTGGGAAATATACAAAAAAATTAAAATATTTTAATGCATTGAAATTAATTTGACATCGTTTTTGACTATTAATTTGAACAAAACATGATTATTCTAACGACAATCTATAATTTTTCAACAACTTGTAAGGATTAATACAATGATTCCGTTTGAATAGAATTGTTCTACGCGAACTCTAATCGTTTCTTTGTCCCGCAATTGTACATAATAACCTTTTCAATCTCCGATACAAATTGTGTTTAGACAACAAAACAATTATTATAGAATTCATTATTATTTATCCAAACTATTGAAATTAATTTTAAATTTACATTAAATAATACAAAATCATCAAATCACTTTCATATACTTTTCAGATAAGTGCGGTCTCCCGACAAATAGTCTTACTCATTATAATTACACCCCGTCCGCGAACGGTAAGGGAAACTTTCGCAGGCATTCGAAAAGTATGGACATTTTTGAAACTTGGATAATATTGCGTTTATTAAAAAAAACTACGCATGCATCATTATGCTATGTGCGATCATTGCGCGTAATATGTCTTTATCGATTTTTTCATAAATCCGATAAAAATTTACTTAATCACGGTAAAATGCCTTTATTCTCTTTTTTTTCGGTCCCTCGAATCTCAAAGTCATTTTTCGGATAAAAAAAAAATAAATAAAGAAAAGAAAAAAATAGAAAAACCGCGCATACCTCCTTGACGAGACTGGACGCATTGTCCGTGTGAAGCTTGAGGCTCTTCCCGGACCTCAGCCTTGCCTTGAGCGCGTGATGGGTCAGCAGAGCGGTGGCGAATCGCTTCTGGACAAGCAGCGTCCTGACCGCCTCGAGCTCGGCCTCGACCCCGGGCCCGGATATGCCGAGGGCGCCGCTGATGTTGCGCAACTGCAGCTGCAGCCTCTCGAGCGTCGCCACGACCTCGCCGTAAGCTGCAAGGGGGTCGACGGTATAACGTACGTTCATTGTATGCGCATATATGTGGATTACGATGTATCGGGAGATTGTCTCCTCATTATCGTGATCGGGCGTAATTTTTATTTGGGAAGTTTAGGGCGAGTTTTGGGGACGTTCGAACGAGATTTCCTTAGAAAACGTAAAGAACGATTATTTAAATTACAAATGAAGCGGACGAAATTAGTGGGGATGAAAAGGATTTAATTTATCAGGAAGGCACTTTTATAAGATTTAATTTCCCTGATTGTATAGGTTCGATACAAGCATAAGTGGACAAAAAGTTGCGTACCGGTTCATGCAAAATGTGACTAGCCGACTCGGAATTGCACGTAGGGGGATGATTAGCATTTATTATTACCTATTTTTCGTTAACTATCTTTACATTCTTGTATAATAGGACTGTCTATTTTTTTCTCGCGGTATTACTTTCGTAATGTACCTTAAAATATGTCGACCGAAGCTGCTTACAGTTATAATTTATCAAATTTATATTTTTACAATTTTCGAAACACGCACCTCCTTTAATATTTACAGGAGCAAGGCGATTCTTTCGAAGAAAGAAAGGGTACGCTTATGCATAAATTATTGGCTATTTCTTTTTAATCGAATTGGCTGTAACGATGTATATATTTTATTTCCATTTAACTTAATAAAATTGTACAATCACCACAACACAGAGAAAGTTATAATGTTGATTTAGTGAAATAGTTTTACACGAAACGCTTGTACACATTTAACGATATATATATATATATATATATATATATATATATATATATATATATATATATTATCTTCGAATTTATCTATATAACTTGCATATATAATAATTTTTATATTTCAATTATTGACTTTCTAATTGCTGCGAAATTCTACTTTATATTGGTTTATGGAAATCAAGATTCTCGACTCTCTAAATTTATCTCTAAACTACATATATATAAGAATTTCTATAAATTATGCCGATGGTAGCGCAGTTAACGCATAATTACTTAGCGGCGGTAGAAAGGACGGAATTTTATTTACTCTCGCAAATTTACTCACGTTCGAAAAAAATCCCGAGAGAAGCCGACGATGCTGACACGTAGTTTCGATAGATTTTTTTTTCTCAATAATGCTTATAATTTACTTTACTGCACTTTGTTTACTAAGAGTCGTTCGCGAGACCGTCAACGATTCTGCGTGTATCGTTCGAAAATAACTCACCGAGAGGAAAGAAAAAAAATCCGAAATAATCGAACGTCTCTTCCAATGGATCGAGAGCAAAGAAAAATCTCGAGCGAGGAAAAACGGGGTAGGGGCGAGAGGGGTGGAGTGAGAGAGAGAGAGAGAGAGAGAGTGAGACTGTTCGGTATAGACTGACAATGGAGCGTCATGCAAATTTCAAAGCCCTCTTCGCCGCAAAGAGGCATTTCCTGGAACGCGAAAGATGGGGCAGGCAGGCAGGAGGATGGGGGACTGGCTAATTCGCTCTCGAGGCATCCACAGTTGTGGGAGAAAAGTTCGCGCGCCCCCGATGCCTGCCGCATCCCCTTCGGCTATGAAAGTGAATCGTGTGCCTCTGCACGCACACACACACACACACACACACACACACACACACACACACACACACACACACACACACAGAGAGAGAGCTTCGTCAAATACTGCATTATACAGGGCGGCGCGGATTATTTCCTCGAACGAGCCGACAACGAGCCAATCGATGGATGAAAGAATCCCCCGTCTCCGTCGCTCACGTGGCTCTCTGCGCCCGATTTTCATTTTGCAGCGGCACAAGCGAGCAGCTTAATCTCGCTCCTCTCGAGAATGATTTCACTTTCTCCCTCCCTCCCCCCCCCTACATCCGAACCGTGGGACTCTTCTTCCCTTTTCTACTGGAATTTCAGTTTTTTTCTCACTCTCTCCCTCTCTCTTTCTCTCCCTCCCTCCCTCCGTCTCCCCCCTCTCTCTCTCTCTCTCTCTCTTGCTCCAGAGATTCGCGAGCTTTTAGAGAACTTTTACGCGCTGGCAGGTGTTGAAAGTATTTTATATATCATATCGAGGTCGAAGCGCTCGCGTTCTTATATTATCTGTAAATTTTTGCAGGATGACTGGGCAGTGACGCGTCGGATTTTCACAATGAAAAATTGCATACATTAGCTCTTCTTTCATGTCGCGATCATTTTTATCATTATCAATATCCATATAACACCTTGAATTATCGCGTATAATTTTTAACCTTTTGGCATCGAGTACAATTTATTAACGGACCTGCCGTCGATGTAATTTGCTGCGAAGCGAACGAGAGCCAAAGGCTACTTCCATCTCGTGGCAAATCGCAACGATTAAAACACGGAAGAATTCTATATACTAAGCAAGCCGACCCAAATCGAATCTCGTCTTTCTCGCGTTTACATGGCTCTATTGATCGTGCAACCGCCGCTGAAGAAAAAAATCGCCACAAAAATCCTTCAAGCCTTCGCGCAGATCAATCGCGCATCTTGTCGTTTTACACTATAATCGTCGACACCAACGGGTGTGGAGGGGGGGGGGAGGCGGGCTACTCACTGAGCGGTCTCGGCGGCTCCTCGGCCTCGGCGCTCTGGGGCCTCGGCAGCGCGCTCCCCGTACTGCTCGTCTCCTCGTTCTGGGCGTAGGCGAGGTTCTCCTGGCCGGAGAGGCTCGTCGCCCGGCTCTCGAGGGCCTTGAGCTTGCAGGAGCCGCGCAGCGAGCGGTCCAGGTGGGCCTGGCGCTCCTCCTCGTCCTTGCGCTTGCGCAGCTGCTCCTGGAAGGAAAATGAAAAAAAACAAACAAATTAACGAGGGCTCGCTTATTGGTCGCTAAATCGATGGTAATTTCTGTTTTTCTTGTTTTTTTTTTGTTTTTTTTTTCTTGTTTTTTCTTTCTCTTTTCTCGTGAAATCGTTATAGGCCGTATTATGTGGGTCGCGGCGGAAAAGATGCGCCTCTCTAAAAACACTCGCTCCGTGCTTATACGGGAGAGAGACTCTTTTACTGCGCTAAACTTATTTCTGTAATGGGCAATTTGTGAAGAAACGCGTAATAAAGCGCAGTATTAAAGCGCGATCCTCGCACGCATCAAACTGACAATAAAGTTTTATACAGAATTAAATTATCAATCGACGTTAATAACATAGGATGCATCTTTAGAAAGTACGTGGAATAATTCTCGTCCGCGCAGTTTTCGTCATTTTCGTCGCGTCTAATCTGGCGAGAAATTAAAAAAAAAAAATAAAAAAAAAATAATAAATAAATAATCAGACAACGACGTGGAACAGATTTTTAAGAAAAAGAAGAAACGCGTAGAACCTCTTGCTCATCGAACCGCGTCTGTACGAAGACACTGCTATCGCCTATTGAGCATCCATCAATCATTATCTTATATAATACAATTATACACACGAGTCGATAAATACGGGGTAGGTGAAAAAAAAAAGAAGAAGAAAACAATTTGTAATTTAATGAATATTTATCGCTTCCTCCTCCGTGACTCATTCGTAATTTACCGCTCATCCTTCCCGCGCGGCCCCCGTTTTGTCCATTATGCTTTCGCCTCTTAAAATCAGCATACATATTGCTTCGCTTCTATACGCGCACTAGTTTCTCGCTTTGGCGAAGTACGCCGAATAATCGTTTAATGCGCAGGGCGCGCGCGCGCGCGCGACTAGTGCAGCGGCCGCCGCTCGAAAAGCACGAGGTCGAGATGGGAGACGAGCAGTTGCAGTGTCCCCGGAATGGCTTCGGTGCGCGCGAAGTTTCAACGGGCAAGTACGATTCGAAACGATCTTAAACGTTTGCCGGTTTCGATATTTAAGCAATTTTGACATATCGCCGTCCGTACCGCGATCTATCGATAAATAGACATTTTAATTCTCCATACCAGAGATGGCGTTATTTGTATGTTTAAACAAGGATTTTATCTACAAAACATTTCGAATCTCTTCTCTTTATGCACGTACATATAATGTATATATACAATATATGAGAATCTTGTACATTTTACACGGCACACGCGACATCCCGGGCAGGGGATTGTGCGCAATTTCAACTTAAATACCGATAATTCAATGCCTGATCATCGCCGAACGCGCGGATCATCTCGCGCAAAAGCTGCAAAACGAGCGGGAGATTTTGCCGTGAAAAAAAAAAAAAAAAAAATCCGCGCGCTGCTTTAACAACATACGTATAATACATAATAACGACGCGAATCCAAATTAACGACCGTATATGCCTTCGCCATTGTTTCAAGGTGACCGCGGGCAATACGAAGTTCTTCGCATCATAACGTATTGCACACACACACACACACACACACACACATACAAGAACACGATCTATTATAGCAGCGTCGCGCCGGCTCGTCCCGGCTCCGTTTCGGCGATCGCGCAGCGAAAGTAGCTGAGCTCGGCAGTAATGATACCCTTATCAAACGAAATCCAAGGCGCGAGCATGCTGCATATACTGCTATATATATATCGTATGTATATCTCGTATGCGAGAAGAAGAATATATGTACAGTGTGTGAAAAAGGAGAGAAACCCTACTCGGGCGAGGCGAGAGCGCTCGGTTCATATCGCCATCGGGGACTCGACTATTGTCGCGTATTCCGCATACACGCACACACAGAGGGAACTCGAGCGCGGGGCTTCGGTCAGGTATGTCGCTCAACGACGACGACGACGACGACGACGACGACGAGCGGCGCGCCGCGAATTGCGGTCAAGCGGGCGGTCCCGCCGTGGGAGGGCTGGATCGAACCCCTTTTCAGGGCACTGGACGTTTGCCCGCGGCGGGTGTCGTCGTTCAACCGCGGGAAATATGGATTGCAGGCCAGTCTGCGCGAATAGAAGAAAACTTAATCATTGTCCTAGCAGCCGTTTTTTTGGTTCTGTTTCTGTTTTAGAGATCTATTTAAGCGAATGACGGTTTTGGCCTGCTGTCGAATGCAAGGGGGGGGGGACACTTATGGAAATAATCCGGTGAAAAAAATTACAATATTATCAACGGCGTCGGACGCAATTCGATGTTTTTTTTTTTAGATTCTGGTATGTCTCTACGTACGCCGCTTAACATTTATTTCTTCTACAACCGGAAGCAGATTATTCGAACTTATAAAATATCGTTATCTATATGCGAAATATGGACACGCTTACTTCGACAAAGTACAATGACGAAATAGATTTTTCCTCTTAAAATCCGGAATCAAGCGGCGAAAATACGTTTTTTTTTGCGTTGAGGTTAGTTAACGAGAAAAAATCAATTAACAAAAGGACCTATCGACATAATCGAACAATTGCAGAAGAAATAATGTGAATAAGCAAAGTACGCGAATATTCGAGAGAAATTAAACTATTGGATTGAAGAAGCGAGCATAGAAATCGCCATGGATCGTAATCGTAAAGATTGTAGCTCGCAGTGGCGATATTAGTTGTCGTAGTCGAACGAGTTTTGATGAGTAAACCCCGTATTGGGACAGATACTTAGACTTTCGTCTACCGTCTCGGCGCCATGGAACTACCGAAGTACCATAATATTATGGCGACAAATCTGAGAAGGAACTCCCGTTTAATTTTATCAAAACGAGCTGAGTTACATGGGGAAACGAAATTTTTCCGTGGATCTACATCTGTATGTGAAAGGAGTGCCGATGCGACTCCGATGCCCGATCTTCATGCTTTGTCGGACGATTACTTCCGGTAGATTCAAGCAAAAGACTGCAGTTCGCAGTCTACTGGCAGATCAGGGTAACAATAAAAGTCTCTAACGATATATACACTGGTATAAAGAATAAGAGCTTTCATTCCGTAAACAAGGAGTAATTCTCGCTACTATACGTAAAAAAGCTAATTATTCCTATTACTTTCTACATTAAATACAGCAGTTAATTCGTGTACAAGTCTTGCCTGCAATTTTTTTCGTTTTATGATTATTATTTCTTTCAGATCATCGGTTTAACCATCCCCGCCTACCGAGGCCGACGACAGGAGAAAAGCCGGACGTACCCTCCGCCCCCACCCCTCAACGCCGGCCCAACGACTCGCCATTGGAATTTTCGTCCCCGATCGACCGGAGCGAGAGAATCGGCGACGATTTCCCGCCCTCCTCGCGTCGGTGGAAGCCGAGGAGAATTCCGCGCTCTCGCGCGCGCTGCGCTGCAAAAATGTATGCGTCGCTCCCGGAAGCTGTCTTGAAGATCTCTAATGATAATACGGGGATCCGCGAGGATGTGGTATATACCTTGGTATTTTTGTAACTGTGTATATATATATATATATATCTAGACCCGACGATTTGCGCCGGGCGCCACGGATATATAAACGCCGGTGCAAAGAATATAAGGCTTGCCATAACAGTTGTAGATATTTTTGCGGGAGGAAGCGGCTTGTTTTTCTTTTTCTTTCTTTTGTTTGTTACATGCAACTTTTGCACACATATATATATCTATAGAAGAAGGATATATAGACGAACGTTTCAGTGGTGGCAAAACGCGCCGGTTGTAGGTACACGTGCATATATATATATATATATATATATATATATATATATATATATATATATATATATATGTATACGTGCTCGGAACGTCTCGCAGCAAAAAGAAAAATCCTTTAACTCGGCGGCGAACTTAAGTGCGGGCTGTTGCGCTTCTTTTATTACGTTAGGAACTCATTCCTATTATAGACAATACACGTTCATGAGCTTCTTCCGCATGACTTTACAAATTCCCCATACAGCAGTACACACATACATACATATATATATATATATATATATATATATATATATATATATATATATGCTTGTTAAATATATACACGATTATAGGATCGACCATAAGTTGATCGGTCACAAATAAAGAAAAAAGACAGAGAGAGAGAGAGAGAGAGAGAGAGAGAGAGAGAGAGAGTAAGAGAAAACGACGGATCATGGAGTCCGAACCTTCGTCACCTTAATCTTTACAGGCGACGTTCATTGGGCTTCTTGAGCATATAGATATATACAGAGCCGTACCGTATCGGTAAAGTGCGGCGATTTTTTAATTGTTTTTCTTTTCTCTTTTTTTATTTTCTCGATTCTACTTTATAGAATCTACAGCTGATGGCCCGCATATATATATATATATATATATATATATATATATATATATATATATAAAATACACATGCGTATAAGAAGCATCGAAGCCCCGTGCAACGGTTTTATACCTATTACATTATATGCGCCCGCGACCACAAAACGGACCTTTACTTCCCAATGAGAGGCTCCTTTTCTCGGGCGCCATATATATATATATATATATATATATATATATATATATATAAACATGCAACTGTATGCGCTTTTACTCATCTTACGCGGGAGGCCGTGTGTATGACGAAAAAAAAAAAAATGCGCATATACCGCACCCCGACGATCATAGTAATTTTCAGGGATACGGCAATCGCATCGGCCGCAAGAGTGCCAGTCCGCTATGCGCGTACGCGCGCGTAAAGCAGCGACGAGGATAATGCAGCGCGTCTACGTACCCAACGACATTCGTATGGTTTCCTGAGGAAGGAAAAAAAATAGCCGAGAGAAAGAAAAAGAGATATCTTCGACTGACGACTACGGCCCTCGTCATCGCTCCATGTGTGTGTGTGTGTGTGTGTGTGTGTGTCTGTGTGTTTGTACGCAGGTTTCATGCACGAGCGCGGGGTGCGTGAAAAAATCACGCCCATTGTGAAATAACGCCTCGCGTATCTGTATAGAACGATATTTGCTGCGTGCCGACCGTCCGCTCTTAACTCTCGCGCGATTTTGGATTATCGGCCTCCTGTATAATATATATATGTATATATATATATATATATATATATATATATATATATCCAGGTCAGTTGCGTAGCAAGTGTCACCAAATCTAGAGCATGCCGCCGCTCTGCTTAATCATCTTCCAAATTAAGAATTTTTCGTCCATATGAGCCTTGTATATTTGGACAAGAAAAAAAAACGAAATGGAATTAATTTTTCTTTATATCAATTTGATCCTTGAACGAAACGCTTAATTCTTAAAAAATTCCTGCGAAAGAAACACACATGTCTTATTTATTTTCATATGTAGATAGATGTGTAAGAATGGAGTCCTTTTGTTTTTAAAATGTGACGATAGGAGTCCCGACATTAATCGATTTGCTGCTTTGGCCCGATATATCTAGGTGATGTAAATCGCGGCGATTCTCTCGGTTTCACTCTTTATAAACTGGAATTTCGTTAAAATCCGTGCGTATGTGTGTGTGTGTGTGTGTGAGTGTGTGTGTCATAGAACTTCGATTTTCTCTCGACGCTTCCTCGGCGCGGCGCGCGAGACTCCTTCTGGGCGACGGGAGCGGCCTACGAGGCATCCGACGAGTTTACCGTGCCTTGCGACACATATCGCCCAGCGATAAGGCACACGTAACTATAAACGACGCGGCAACAATTACCCACACTCCGCGCGAACGATCGGCGGGCTCGGGCGATATGCAATAAGCTCGAGCGGCCTAATTTTTCGAACGCTCTTTTTTCCACCACCGCCATATTGTTTACGTATATGTCGCGGTTTTATCGCGCTAACAGATGGAATGGGAATGCGCTCGATACAGAGCTGGTACGCTGCTTATCCATAGTGGGCGTTTCGCGCACGCATGTACATACTACACACACACACATATATATATATATATGCACTCTTACACACACACACACACACACATATATATATATATATACATGCGCCTCCGATGCATGCGCGCTTCGAGCGGGGAAAAACTTTATAATAGCTCCGCATCGCCGAGATTTCTAACTGTTTGCGCAAATTATTCTATAAAAGGCGCAAGCGCGCGTGCGCGAGTGTGTTAATATCTGTTGTAACGAGGACGTATTGCGTATATTATGGGCGCATCTTTCGTTGAATTGTTTATGTGTAAGATAGAGTCGCTGCAAAAGCCACGCACGACTCGTATCGGAAATTCATACAGAAATCGTCTGTGGACATTTTCTTCGACGAAAAGACAAAGTTCAATAAACCCAAGGGCTAATCAATGTTTCCAAATATTGTACCGAACGATCATTTTTGTTGCCTGAATGAAAAAGAAAACGTCTAATAAAATCAAATTAACGTTCTTCCTACCATTAATATTGTTACCTTTGAAATTGTATATTCTGCTGTGAAAATAGAAATACTTAAGACTTACAAATGTTAAGTTAGATGCGACATTTTAAAATGTTTATTACAATAATAAATGGATCGATAAAGAATCTCCGACCGTACAATTATTTAACATTGGTGGGAAGGAAAAGTGAAAAGTTCCTGTATGGTAACATTAAATTCATTTCCTTCATTAGTTTACAGTTTCACGAATGTATTCAATGGACATCCTTCGAGCTATTCGTGAAAATGGATGAATTTAATTATCGAATTTAAGTTAACACGAATTTTCGACGCAAATCCGTGCTAAGGACGGCCGAACAACTGCAACCACGTCCGAGATCATCGTGTTGGACGACTGAAATTAAACGAGTAAGTCGACACTGTGTGGTGATATCCGCAGAAAGGGCGCGAAGCTTCATGTACACGAAAGAATTAGAGGCGCGGATAGACTCGATTCAATATAGGTGCCCGAATGACTTTGTGAGAGATATATACGTTCGCTAATCTGTACACTAGAAACGAATCAGCAGTCCAAGCAGTCTGGACGGGGATGCTGGTTTCAGCGTCGAAGTAAGCCAAGTGTGTCTTCTCTGGTTGCGAAAAGAAACCTGCTGATCGATTGCCTTGCGAAAGGCCATGAAACAATTAGAGTCAAATATTACTCGAATGCAGGAACAAACCTAACTTCAAGAAAACATTAATTTTTTTTATCAGAACAATGAAACTATCCACACATGATGTGTTGGCGATAGAAAAACCACGAGATTTAGTTTACCCTTCCCATGCTCCTGATAATTGGTGAATACTTGGTGAACTAGACGCTGGGTGAATATTAAAATTTTTCTCTTTGGATAGCGATTCGCATCCAATGAAAAGTTGGAAGAACAGTTTAGATGAATATTTTCACATTTTTTTAGATCCTCGCCTACGGGAACGAATATTCATCTCGAAGTTATACTGGACCAAGTGTTTTGATATGACCAATGTATAGATATGTAGAAAAATAAAGTTTATCTGACAAGTCCCAGAACATTTCCCCATTTTCGGATATGTCGAAATAATTCATAAATTACTACAGTGAATGTTATTTTTAAAATAAATTAATATATAATGATAAAAAACGAAAATTCGTTAATATAGTGGTTAGACCCATTTCTACACCATACTTATTGCATTGCAGCAAAAATGACCTGTTTCGACAGATGTTCCGCTACTCTTTGTAAATTGCCTTAGACTAGTTACAAAATAACTGACAGTAACAATAGTTATGCTTGTTTTTAATAAAGTTAATAATAGTTATTTATCATGTTGCGAAAAAATCGAGTTTTTCAAAATTAGTCAAAACGTAATTTAAATCGAAATCTTTGTGCCAATGAGAAACGGAATTTTTGTTTATTAAATCTTTTGGTCATTTTCTCCTTGCATTTAAATATATTCTTGATTTTGCTATTCTATAATATTCGAAATTTGATAAATAAAATAATTTCATCTATGAAGGAAATAGAAAAAAAGCCCAGAAAGAAGCCATTGGAAATGTACAGGTTACTATAAGAAAATAACTCAATTGTTGTTTTTAGTTTATTATTTTGGTATGAAAATGCAATTTTTGTTTATTTAAATAAGGTGAAAATTGGAACTTTAGTCTGTAAACAAATATCCATCCCGCATCCTTTTCGTAAATTTCCGCGGCGACCATCATCCTGTGCATATCGAGATTCCGAAAAATTAGTGCGCTCAAACAGAAATCGATCCTACTGGCATCCCCTTGAAATATTCGAAAGAATGGTGGTATTGAAGAGGAGATAAGAAAAAGGTATAGATAAAAGAAACCCTTTCGCGCACTTCTCTCTCTCGGCTCGGTCGCCTTTTGCGTTCGTGCACGCTCGCTGTAATCTCCGTCGCATTATACGAGCCGTTCTTTAAATTCCAGGCCGCGAGAACGCTGCGCGCGCCCGAGGTAAAAAGAAACCACCCCTCCTCCCACTCTCTCTCTCCTCTCTCTCTCTCTCTCTCTCTCTCTCTCTCTCTCTATCGAATGCTCTCACTCTTGTACGACTCTCTCGCTCTCGCGATCTTTCTTGTGGTCAAGATAAAGTCCCGCGCGGCGCAAACTCGAACGAGGAAGGAAAACGCACCGGTGCGGCGACGTGCCTCTACTGTATACAGATAGAGTGAGAGAGAGAGGGGGTGGAGGGGGGAGGTACGTATATACAAAGCTATATATATATATATATATATCCAGGTGAGCGACCGACGTGCATGCTGGCTTTTCGCGCTTCTTCTCCTTCTTCTTTCGACGCGCATTTTTTCTCTCGGCGCTCGCGCGGGACGCGTCCAATACGCACACGCGCGCGCGCACAAGAGCCACCGCGGCAAAAGCTCGCGTATACATTATCGCTTTCCGGTTGCCCGGCGAAAAAGAATAATTCCCCGCTTGCGCGGCGGGCCCGCGACCGGACTCGAAGGTGTTGGAATTATTGGAATTTTTTTTCGATACTCCGCGCAACGAGCTTACTTAATTCCGTAGGAATTTCTTACCTCGATGTTATGCGTATTTGTTTGTTTTGTGTTTTTTCGTTGTTCTCGTTGCTGTTGTTTTCTTTTTATTGTTGCAAGCCAACTGCCGATCCTATTGTAACTATCGAATATTTGTGTAACGATAGGAGGGCACGATTTAGTTCGTAATGATTCTGAACAAGCGAGCCGAATACGTGACGATACGGATCGCGTACTCGATGTGGAATCTGCTGATTTCTAGCAGCGATAAAGCTCCCTAAATCCCTTTAGTGCACGTAGGGGTAGAAATTATATATGGGATCTAGAAGAATGAAGCATCACGTGAGGAAAAAATACGCGCCATTAATATAATAGATGAATAATTGATGACAAAGTGACTGGAACAGCACTACGAAAAGAAGAAGAATTCGATCTGCGATATATTGTAGCCGTATCCGAGTTGCAGACTGACTGAGAAATGTATTTATTGTTCATAAAAATATTATAAAACAGGTATTTTACCTTAATTGTACTGTACATATACTTGTTTAGCTAAGAAATAGCCTCAAATAACAAAATCAGGATTTTTCACTTTTGACACATACCGTCACATGCTTCAACTGTGACAAATCCTGACATTCGACATCAAATACATGTTCCTTAAAGGAATTAACTGCTCCTTGTATTGAGGAATAGTCGTTCTGCAGCACAGAGAACTATCTAGTATATGAGGAATTAGCTGGATAGGAATGCGCTGATGACAAAGGAATAAATCACAATTTTGGTAGCCAAACTTAAAAAGCTAGAGAAGACGTGAGCAGGGAAGGCTTCCGAATGAATCACTGAAAATATGAAAGCAACACTATGTCTCGATTAAATACCGAAATAATACGATTAGAAAACTAATTCTTAAAGAAAAAGATTTCAACTCATATTAGGAATTGAGATGATCTCCAATATTTTAACGCAAAAGATCTCAGCAGAGGTTTGGAACGAAAACGATTATAATTGAAATATTGCCGTGCGTATTACTATTTAAAAGTTTCGGTCGAATTCATCTTCATTCGCAGCCGCAATGACTTAAAAAAGACCATGGAACTTTGGATTAGAAAAAAAACAACAGTCTGATAGTAAAGCGCGAGTTATATAGGTAGTGACAGAAAATTCTGACCTTCAAACATACTGAATGTCACTTTTTTTTTTGTTAAAATTAGATCGATTCAAATACAGATTCCAAGTGCCAGGAATAAACTCGGATGCAATAAGTCTCCGTAATTATCGCGGTGAAATGAGAGAGAGAGATTGCTTTGTTTCTGGCGACTCGCACCACGGGCGATAGATTTTCCGTGAAAATGACGGCGAATGTATAGAAAGCTCCCGAACTACCTGAATTAGAACACGCTTAGTAGGCGGTGCAAACTCTCTTATGCACATATTGTTTTTGTATTTAACAGTATATATTTCACGAACTACTTGACGTAGAAGCGCGCATCCGCGTGTTATTGCAAAAAATTAGTATTATGAATAAAAAATGAGAATTTTCATGTAAGCTTCTTATACACTGTATATACGTAAGCAAGAGATTCGTAACTTTATAATTATTTCTTGAATGAATAATTACCATTAGAAACATGAAACTGTTCAAAAACAAAGGACAAATATTCAATTGGAATCCCTTTGAGCCAAGGCTATCGTCGTGTTTATCTGTCTAGCATCGATGCCCTATTCATATGATCCTCGATAAAAAATAATGGGAATCTGCAAATTTTCGACGGCGGCGTGATGGGCCATACCGTACACCTACCTTGTACTTCCTAATGGAATGCAGCTGCTGCTCCGTCGGCTCGGTCTGGATGACGTCCGTCTCCTCCACATTGTTGTTCTGCGCGGACAGTCGCAGATTATCCTTGGGAGGCCGAGCCGGTGCTCGCTTCTGATCCCTGGGCGGAATCGCCGGTTTCACGCCGTTCAATCCGGCCTGCAACAGGGAAAAAATTCGTCCCACGAGCGCGGGTTGCAGTTTAATGGGCCAAGGACGGAAGCGAGATGTGCTGTTTCATCCCTGTTTATAAACTCGTATACATTCATATATCATTTATAGATGCGTTACAGGCGATCCGAATTCGATATCAGGGGAATACATATGCCTCGATCTTTCAAATGCATAATATATAATGTCGAGTTTTTGCCAATGGGATCGTATAAATTATCCCAAAACAATACGTTATACAAATTAATGCAGGATATTTATTAGATTATATGACATAATAACTGATCTGAGATTACTTTTTTCAGTTCAGTGAAAAACAAGTAAAATTTATTCTAAAGCAATATTGTTATTGGATAGTGCTTTTGGATTCGAATTCACTTTCATTTGAAATATTAAAATTACCGAACATAGTAAAATTTTTAAGTTAAAAATGTACATACAATCTACAAATATTTGCAGTCTTAAAACTATATTACTTCGTAAACATCCTTAAAACTATAAACAAAAAAAATCCATTTTACTATCTGTATTAAATTAGAATCCGAGGATTTGCTGGCATTTTAATTATTATTATATGTTAATTTAATTTTTATATATACAGATGCATTTTGAAAGCTTACTGTTACATTTTTAGCCTTTTCAATAGCTTCATATGACTTGCACATTAAGAAACTTAAAAAGTTATTTCATATTGAAAAAATGCTGATCATCTTCGAATTCTAGTCTAAACTGTTTCCAATTTACTTTATTGAATTTCTATTCTTATAATAGTATAGAAAATCGCCTTAAAAACCAGTTTCCTTTTAAAGTATATTACTAGGAATATATAATATTTCAAACACTTGAATAATTCCACAAGTATTGCGATGTAAGACATCGACATGATTTATCTCAACGACGATTAAATTAGATGTGAGATTTTTTTTCTAAGACATGTGCAAGAAATAACTTTTAATTTTCAAGAATAAGTTAAAATTATCAGCTGAAGTAAATACTATTTGTACGTTTCGCCCTCAGTTACCTGCTGGGCTCGTTCCTAGACGTACGATGCTTGCTAAAATGAATGAGAAATTATAATATAAAGACAATAAAATTATCTATGGGAGAAGAATATTGTGTTGAAATGCGGAAAATATCATATTTGATTTAATCGTTGTTGAGATAAATAATGCCGATGTCTAACATTGCAAAACTTGTGGATTTATTCAAGTGTTTGAAATATTATATATTCCTAGGAATATACTTTAATTATTTAATTAAATTCCACTAAATGACATAACACATCTAAAATTATCTTTCCGTTTCCTTTGGATATTAAATCCGTGAGATTTAATACTTATTAGCAGCAAAGAATTTGGTTAATCCTCAGTAAAGATAGACCCATAAAAAACTCATGCAACCGTATAAAAAATAATGGAGAAAAAGAAGATTATGGGGAAATAATTCCTTACATTTTACTAATCAATCGAATATATATCTACCTTATACGGGTAAGTCAAAATTACTACTATACATACGTTACCATACACATTTTGGGTATTGTACCATTTTACTTTTATTTTCCATCACCGATACCCCATCATGCTTTTCAAGTTTTAAGGACATTCCAATTCCGCAGTTGTTCTCACCTCAAAAATAGTCGTACTAGTGAGAACCAAGAGAGAGAGAGAGAGAGAGAGAGAGAGAGAGAGAGAGAGAGAGAGAAAGAATATGTGTGCGTGATAGCTTCATGTGTTCTAATAACAGTATTCCCAAAGACTGAAGAAAATCCAAGCATAGTTAATTTTTTTGGAACGTCCTTAAAGGTGGTTAACTTAAGCTAAGAAAATGAATACAACTATTAGAACATAATATTTCGTTTCTAATAGCGGGTTTTTTTATTACTGTAATTTTTAGCATTTTTTCATAAAATTAAATATGAATAAATTAAAAAACTAACTTTTTATGGAAAATACTTTACAGAATTTATTCTATCAACCATTGCAAAATTTTTCATAAATATTTTTATATGAATAAATATTTATACTGTAAAATAATTGTTCCCGATTTCTTTAGTGAATATATTCTTGTAAAAAAACAGTTAAAGACATAAATATTAAAAATTTACGAGAAATTTCTACAAATATTCAAAAATACTCGGTTAATTAGCAAATCGTATGTAATGAATACGATAGAATTGAACTCGAAATTACAAGCGTATTTATACAAAACATTTTTTAATAATTTTATTTAATTTTATAAAAAATGAAAAACACAATATTTTTTGATTCTACAACCCCTATTACCTTTGCATTATGATAGTGCTTGTGTTTCCCTTTTGTTTTAATTTTCTTTTCTGCTACAGTTTTTTTCTCCGCACCCTCATTAGTAATATTGTCCTTCGTCCTCTCATTTTGGTTAGTAATAATATTCGATTCCGCAGCAAAAATATCTGTATCTGGCTTTAATATCAATGTACTGGATGCAATGTGTGTATCTGATAGCCAAGAACCGAGTCTTGGAGGTGTACGGGTTGTGTTCTCTGATGTATTGGACAAATTTAAATCACTTTTTGATAACAATCGATGAACATCGTTATCAATTGCAGCGATGGAATCGTTTGACTGCCGATATTCGAAAGACAATCTCGTATTATTTTGATTTTGAGTATCAGGTGAAACATCCAAAGACTTAAGTTTATTTTTTTCAATTCTTTTTGGAGTGGAATGCACTTTAAGAGAATTTCTCGAGTTTTGATTTCGTGCCTGTATAGAATTGGAATGGCTCTGATCAAGTTCAATATACACCGGAGGTTTTTCACAATCATCATCAGTATTAGGTTCATCGTTCACGTTAGTTGTTATACTGTCTCCGAGAAAACTCGAGAAAGTCTTTTCGTCATTGCTTTCATGCAAATCTTCATTATGAATCTGATTAGATATATCTAGACATGGATTGTCATAACTCGTTACATGAAAAGTGAAACTTTGATCATGATCCTTATCAATTAAATGTTCCTGAGATTTGGACGGCGTCAATAGATTAGTAAATACGAAGGATTTAGACAGAGTCTCATCTAGAGACTCGCTTGAATTTTTAGTAGATAAGTGCTTTGTAGATGAAGTGGCAGTGCTATTAGTGTTAAAGCAGTTGTGCTGGATATTTGTAGAGGATGTGCAAGCGGTAAGCGTATTACGATGTTCGGAAACTGGCAGTTTAAGAGATTGTAAGCTTTCGATTAGTATACTTCGAACCTTTGACCTCGACCTTACCTTTTTGGAGGCGAGCTTCACACGCTCAGCTACGACAATGTCGTTTTCAGCACCTATTGTGATTGACTCGGAGCTTAAGATCACATCGTTGTTGTTTTCGTTTCGTTTTTCTTTAGTTTTGGATAAGTCATCCGCGATATGTTTCGAATCGAGTGTGTTCGAGTGTGATGTTGGTTTGAACGGCGGTGGGTAAACTGGGTGGCTTTTGGCCACCGGAATGAAATCTGCTGGACAATCGACAGCGACCTCACGATAATTTTTATTACCAACAACAAAGAACGACATATGATCGACCTGATCGAAATCAGCTGAAGCATCGCTTCTTAATGTCGAATGACCACTAGACGACTGCTGTTTTTTACATATTCGAGGCATCGTCTCGATCATCATCTGGAGTTCCTCTGCATCTGAACTTGAAATCTTTGTGCTTTGACGTTTTTTCTTCTTATTCGGTGATGACTTTTTGTCACTGCTTATTTCCAAAATTGCTTTATTTTTATTTATTTGCCCATTAACTTTATTCAATGTTTGCTCACCGATAAGCAATGTCAGATCATTCACCTCGTCTGATCTGATCATAAGTGTTTGAATATCTTGGAAATCCGCCAAACCATAAGCAGGATTATCGAAAGATGTACTGCTGCTATTTTTACCAAATATCTGTGGTAATTTAGCATTCCTGGACAATGTCGTATCTTTGTTAAGTTCACTACTTCGAAGAACTAAACTACTGTCCAGGGGTACTGTACTGTCAGATCTCCCAGAAGAACTCCGCGGACTAGCAGAATCATCGCTGCAGGTTTTCAACATTGTTGGATAATCTTCTTTAGCAAAGGGGTAGTCCTCGTCAGCATCGACACTGGACTCTTTATGACCACTGAGGTCCTCTTCTTTTTCGTCATCAGACGCTCGAAAGAGGCTCTTATCAATGTCTAGTTTACTAGTATCTATCATGTCAATGTCTTCAATGATGAGTTGTCCAATTGGTGATGACTCTTCGACGTCGTCAACGTTTACGTCAATGACATCAATGTCAACGTCAACGTCATTGATAAGTAGTTCAGATTTGTGTACGTTGAACCGTATCCTTCGGCTTTTGCATATGGAATCTTTGCTAAACTGAGAAAAAAACAAAGCAGAATGTGCTTGTGAGATAATGGATTTTAGATGCTCGTAAGCCATATTCATATTTTTATACTATAAAGAAAATGTGACACTTGGCAAATTAACAAATGGCACTATTGATCTATCTTGAAAGAATCATTTATAGCGTAATTTTATATTTCTTATTACATTATGTGATTGGCATTATGAGGAAGAAGGAATTAGGAACGAATGCACTACATAGCAAAAAATATTTATATAACACTATATATAAGTAATAACGAGTTGAAATAGAAAACTGTTGAAATCTCGAAATTTCAAAAATATAATGAAGAAAATTAAAAGATTAACGACATTTCTAAGAACAAAAGGTCATTATAATTTATAATTATCTTTTCGTATTAATGTATTATATTAATTAAATACTCAAAAATTAATTTTAATGTATTAGAAAAAAATATCCGTTTCCTTAAAAATTGTAAAAACAAATTTAATCCGATATATATTAATTATAAAAATGAATTAGTGACATATTATATGCATTGCAATGTATTCGCTCTGTATTATCAAAATTATAAACATTTTTCTTTTTTTTTTTAAATTGCCAAGTTACATCTGCTTTATAGATTCAAACAAAAATTGCCGTGGCTTGAAAGCGATTTCTGCTTTGTGTATACTAATGAAGTTTGGCGGACTGTCAAGCAAATTTTTCTTTGTTTTTCTCTCAGTGTGAATTCTACGGAGATGGAGTTAAAACTAACGGTGCGGCCAGGCAGTGACTTAAACTCGTGGCTTTGACAATCAGGCGAGATTGAGGATATTAAGGTTGGTGTTAAAAGAAATTGTAGTATCTTTCGGTAGTCACTTAACTCTTGAATACAATGTCGCGAATAAGATGATTGAGAGAAAGTCTGGCTAAAATGCCTGAGAAAACGAAATAGAAAACGAAATGAGAACTCTAGCAGAATACCTTTCACTGTATTTTAAAGGATTAATGTATCTGTAGAAAGACAGTTGAAATTATTTGTTACAATGTAAGAGTCACGAGAAGTTTACAAGAGATCCACAGAAAAGCGACGAGAGAGATAGAGAGAAAAGGGGAAGCATAAGATGGTAGTAAAGTGAGCTGCGAAATTACTGTTCACACTGAACGAGAAAGCTAGCACATGATATGGCATACCATGTTTAAGAGCAGGTATCATATGCTGAGATCGGTTTCCGTATTCGAACCTACAGTGAATAGCTGGCCGGGCTGTTTAAGAGACAAAAACGAGACGCTACTTACCGATCAGATGCGGGGCTATTGCCCGTGTGCAAAAGATCTTAATTGTACGTAGCGAGATGAGTCACGAGTTTCTACTAAGAGATCAAAAGACGCTAGTTGTTCGTATGTTTTTTTTTTTTTGGTTCGCTCGTTATAGCTTAAGGTAGTACGTGCCGCGTTCAGTCGTGCTCAATGAATTTTTATAACCGATGCGTTGGCTGTAAAGGGAACTGCTATATTTTTAGCTAATGGCCACTAGTACATAGCTTGATGCATATATATAAAGGATAATGCATGCAAATATATGGATAGAAATGTAAAAAAAAAGGACCTGACAAGGTCGCATCTCCGAAGCTTCACGGTTTCACCGAGTATTAAGGGTTCAACCATTTCTAATCTAGTCGTTGCACTTATAATATGAGCTGGTAAGATCGTAAAAAAAAGTTCCTAATACCAAACAAAAGTCCTTAGCTGTATAAAGCGTTCCGTGTTGCTGCTTAGTCTGCTATCCCGCTGTTCTTTCGGTCGAAAATCGTAACATTTCTACTTATTCAATTAACAATTTAATTAACAATTTAATTAACAATTTTTTCAGAGTTGAAAGAAAACCTGAAAATATCGTAGTTCTTAATCGATCTTTTTACCAATTATAAGTTTCGTTTGGGACTGTAGAATTAATATAATTAAAATAGACTGTAGAATTCGCTGAAAATTTGCCACTTTGTGCAGAACACTATAATCATTATACAATGGATTTTGACACATACTACCTTAAGGGGCAATGCCACTGTAAAATACTTAAAAGATCCTTTTAATTTAACTTTAATATTAAGGTAAAGAATTAGCATTTTATTGTAAAAGATTGTAACGCGTTGAATATCTATTAAACGACAACTTCCATTTAACAGGCATACTGTAAGAATAGATAATTTAAAGTCTTACCATTGCATAAGAAAGCAATTATTTTTGTTCAAGAAAAAGTATTTTTTTTATCATTATCAAATTTAGTAAAGAAAATAAATGCAAGAAGTGATAAAGAAAAATGGCAAATTAATTGTCAAATTATCTCGTGAATTTAAAATTTTTTATTGCTTTGCAATGCGTCCAAATCTGAAAGTCGTAAATTGTATGCAACATCAAAAAAAAAAACGTTATATAGCAATCTTAATTAATTATTAAATACGAAAGAAAATGCAAAGTACAAGAGGTAGATTTTTGGACTATACTTTCGTGACAAGACAGATATATGTACATATACCACTGTTTGAGGATGTTTTTTTTTTATTAAGCCTTTGAATTGATTTACGACGAGTCGAGAGCCAGGTGACTTAGAAGGCTGTACAACCGAAATGGAAATGAGCATTGCAATGCCTCCTGTAATGTTAAAATTTAAAAAATTTCGCCCTAGCGGAAAAATACTACAGTACTGAACATATAACGACTTCCAGTGCTATTATACACATTATGTACAAATTCTCACGCCGCGACGTCACACTAATAGACGACGATCGGTCACGGAAACTTTTCAAAATGGACATTGTCGTTCGATGAGATCGTTATCTCCGAGTATCGTAGCATACCAATGAATAACCGATCCTTGCCCCATTCGACATCGAGGAAATGAAGGCATTCGATTATCAGCGGAAAAGCGAAAAGCTCTTTTTTGGATTTTCAGTTACGGTGGCGTTACCCCTTCAAAATAAAAAAATAAAAAAATAAATAAAATAAATAATCTTTTTTCACGATCACCGCGCGGTTTCACGCCGGGTCTATCTCCATTACCTTGTTCGGATAGGCCTGCTGAAGCAGGGTATCGGGTACATCGACGGGCAACTCCCGATGGTGGCTCAAGGAGACCGGGGCCCACATCTCATCGGGGCCCACAGGCTCCTTAGTAATGCCGCTGAGGTTGTTGGCCTCCTGCTGGTGCTGCTGGGGAATCACCGACACGCCACTGCCCTTTCGGCTGCGAGACCTGTAACGGGAACATTTTCCGGATTAGCGAGGGAGAGATTAGGTAACCAGAGATGGCGGTGCATACGCATGTGCCTTTATTTTATCAATAGAATGTTACATCTGTGTATATGTAGAAAATCAAATTAAATGACTATAACGTCCTACGATTTGATAAGATCTTGATATAAAAATCAAACATCATCGGTAGATCTGCCCTAGGTAGAAATGAGAAAGATTTGTTGATGCTTTGAGGTTGTATATTTAATATTTTTTGATCCGTAATTTTGACCAGTCTTTAATCCCTTTTGTATTCTCGAAAACAATTGGATTAATCGTGCGGATAAAAAATTCTCTTAATCTCCACTGTGAGGATTATAGTCATAATTATTAATCTGATTGAGAAGTAAGAAAAGCGTAAGCTTGTATTATGTTTTGACATCACCGAAGTGATAGGATCTATCGATGATCGATTGGTTTTTATGAAAGATAAATTGCTAAAATCTAAGCTTAGAGACAAACATAATCAAATACACTATGACTATTTTAATATAGCATCTATTATAGTTGTGAATAAAGTACGTAGTAAATAAGTTCTAAGGATATGTAACTACTCTATGTTAGGGTATTACTTATACATGGAGTATATTTACTCTGATGATAAATATATAGAACAACAAAAAATCGAATATAATACTTGTTCTACTTGTCCTATTTCAGCAACAGTCAGACTGTTCTTGTTTATAATCATCAGCGTAGACTGTGAAATGTAATATTTTTATGACGTATAACTATCATGAAAGAAAAATATGATTATCAAAGGACGCACTAAATGACCCTTCCACTAACTTATCTATGAATATCTTATTAAGTTTGGTCTAATTATGGATGGGGCCACTCAGATCGTTTTTTGTTTTATGCTAATAGTTATTTTTCTTTCGAAGCAGCTATACGTCATAACAAATTTATATTGTAGATTCTACGGAGATGATGATTGACAAGGCCAGTCTGATTGCCATTAAGCTAGGTCAATATGACCGATGAAAATATTAGTCGAAGAGTAATTCTTCATAAAGTTCGTTTATGAAAAACAATTATTAAACATTCGCTCATTCATAAAACTTTGTAGGTAGTCTTTGGAATACGCGCAATGCAATACGACATACGTATTATATCGTTATTAGGCCGAATCTTATGCATAATGGAGATGCAAAATTTTACCTCAGTTCGCCCACTGCCGCATACGCGAAAGCCTTCTCTTTACTATTAAGAATACTTCCCAGCCGCTCGGCTTAATCGCTGCACGTGCGGCTTATTAAACGATACAATGGAAAGGGGGCTGTCGGCTTGTTTCACGATTTTTCGCGTCCGCGTAAGCGGCCATGAATTACTCAGCTTTGATACACACGAGAGGGTGTCGAGACTCGAGGATTTGGTAACGATGGAAGGAAAGCAGAAGAAGTTGAAAGAATGAAAGAAAGAAGAAAAAAAACAGTCGAACGCCTTTCTCCGCACGCGCAAGGTTTAGGCTCTCGCGCACGTGCGCCGGCCGCCTCGATATCTTTACGAATCATAGGTGTGTGTATATATACGCATGGGGCTTACTATCCGGACCTATATGATTCACAATTACATCTACTTTGTATATCATGGGAGCAATAACGTTGCGCAATAATAATGGATAAGCAGCTCGCGTCTGCGGGACTGGCGATTTCACCCCTTCGCATATATATATCAAATCTAAGATTTTCTGCATATCTGTGGTGACTTTCGCGTTGGCGGCGTATCCGGCCGACCGGTGCACACCTGGCGATACACGATGATTCAAGGCTCGTGACATGGCTTTTGTACAATATTTGTACATTTATACCTAAATGCCTTGCTCGCTTTCCTTTCCACGTTATATATAGAATATACAAACGGGTTTTCGCTTTTATTTAAATATATATATATCAACGCATTTCCCGGTATGATGCAAGAGCAGCGCTATTGTAAGTCGTGTAAATGTGCTAAGGGAGAACAAGCGCGGAATGACGCGCCAAAGGGAAAGGGGAATTCGTATATATTTATATGAGAAAGTTGCATACGTGTATATATATATTATATCAGCGGAGACAATGGGTGTATTATACACACTGTGTGAATTATGTTACATTGAAAATAGTTGTACAAGAGTCGCGTAATTCGCGCAAAGTATGTGCGTTCATTATTATCGCAGTTCATTATTATAGTATTTCATGTGCTATATATATAAGAACCGCGGATCTACCCATAAATACTGTATGTATTTCAACGAGCAAAAAGCCCAAATACTGATTATCATTCTCCGCTCTTTACAATTATTTGAAAATATTGTCGTAGCCCGGCTGATGATTGAAACATTGAATTTAATGAGCACCTGTTATTAATATTTGTCCGTACACGTAGTACATATATACACGTTATATCTGTATAATATGTGATTCGGACAAAATTATAACCCGTACCTACACACAATGTCCTATATACACATCACACATATAATACATACAGGTATTCGATTCGTCGCGCAAAAAAAGAGAGCACAAGTGTATATATATATATATATATATATATATATATATATATATATATGATATTCATTTCAGAACACACAAAAAATCTCCATTCAATTGTCTTCGCATCGATAGAGAATAATAAAAACATCCCTTCCATGCTCCTTGCTCTCGTTCCAAATTGCATCGATCTCGCAATAGGACACGAGCGTATTATAAAAACGTCCCTCTCATCCGGTCCTCTCTCTCTCTCTTCTCTCTCTCTCTCTCTCTCTATATATATATATATATATATATATATATATATATATATATATACACACATCATACACATGTATAATACATCAATGAAAGCGTCGACAGACCGGAGCTGCTTGATGACGGAATACCGCAGCTCAATCGTAACGTTACGATCCTCGGCATTGTAGGCGGGCCAGGGAAGTATCCATAAAATAAAGAATAGGGAATTAAGCTGAAAGGACGAGGTATCTATAATACATACATACATACATACATACATATATACAGGAAGAGAAAAATAATCGGGTCGCTTTCACCCCCACGTGCGCATTTTTATAATATACCTGACCTGGCGCGCTCTGTGTACCATATCTTTCGTTATATATATATATATATATATATATATATATATATATATATATATATATATATATATATAGACTCTATAATAGCGCGCGTGCAACGCATGCCACCGTCGCTTACATGTCCACCTTATATAAAGCCGCTAGAAAACGAAGGAAGGAGTGGGACTTTTTAGCATATATATATATATATATATATATATATTATATACATACATACGCACGCGCGCGCGCGTTTTGTATACGAAACCCCAGAGACAATGAGAGTCCACCCGGGCGAAACAAAGCGTGCGTCGCTATATATATAATATTGTATATCGTTGCCGCACGCGGAGTACGCATCGGGAAGAAAACGAAAAAAAATACACTATGGTCGCGCACGTGGTGTGTCGCCGTTGCCGTTACGACGGCGGATATACAATGTATATATATATATATATATATATATATATATATATATATATATATATATATATATATACATTATGTGTGCATGTGTATAGGGTAGCGCAGAGGCGGCTCGACTGCTATAAACGCGCGAAACTCCGGGCCGAAAAATCGGGCGGCTCCTTACAATATATCCCATACTTATGCGTATTTGCACGTGTGCAGATGTCGCTGGAAAGTTTCCTCGAAAATCCCGTATGCCTATATATTATATATCTATGCATTGGTCGTTCGCCCATTACGTTTCGTTGATATTTCTCAACGATCCGTTGGCGAGCTGGAAGCGCACAAAACGAAAAACTCAATGTGACAGCTTTGCTGATTTATAAATGCGAGTAACTTGCGTTACGCCCTTTCGTTTTAATTATCGTCTCGCCAAATTGTGTTGTAAGATCGACGTGGACCGACTGACGAAAAAGAAAAAAATCAGAAGTAGAAGAATTTCAGGATTAATTCATGCGTAAGCAACTTCAGCTGTTGAGTATGAATATCGTATAGAGAACAAAATATTGCGACGAGGCCAATGTAATGCCCGATAATGCTTCGGAGGATACGGTAATACTGACGTAAATCGAGATTTTTTTCCCCCATTTATCTCGAGAAATAATAAGAAAATATACTTGAAATAATGGATTGACAAAAATTGTAAATAATATAGAACGTTATCGTCCTTCGCGCTTACAATGATTGGAAGAGGACGAATTTAATACAATACACCATGTGAACGTGTTTGCATTGTTTTTCGTAGAAAATGTCGCGAAATAGAGGCGAATAATCGTTTCAATTGGCAATTCCTCGTTCGGGACACTGGATGCGGTGTTGTCCAACCTCGCAATAAGTGCGCGGATGCGCTCTCGTAAAATCGGATCGTCCGATTTTCCAGATTTTCCAATAGTTTCAATCGGCTCCGAGCGCTCTAAAAAAAAACCCTTGTAATCGCGCACAAATTCAAACTGTTCTTGGATATTCGTTCAAATTCAAAACTTAACATTATCGCAGCCTCGTATTAACATCGTGTACTTTTAACGAGACCAAACGATTTTTCTTTCCAAAAATTAAATATGCTCCAGTATCTCTTTGACGGTGGAATCGAACTCCCCCCCCCCGCTCCATTCGATTATTAAATTAAATCTCATCGACGTTTGCGCATTAAAAATGCCCATAATTTTTCCTCGATCTGTAATAATCTTAATATTCGTTCGTTCCGCTTTAAGGCGATTGGCGACAGATTCGAAACTCCCCCATTATTACCTTCCTGTCCTCGGATTTTCATCCGTTACAGGGACACGATCCTGTTTTAACGATGATTTTTCGCGCAAAAACGATTTCCTGGACAATAATGAAGAAGAAAGAGAGAAAAAAAAACCCCCGGACATCGGATGCTCGTCGAGATCCCTTGTCGAGGCCCGATCCGCACTCGCTGTCAATCCAAACAGATCTATTGACTCGATTTCCAGCGGACGACGGTACGATCTCATAATAAGCCTCGTAGTTTCCGCGTACGTCGCCCGGCTCGAATCGGGCGGATCTGCTTGCCGCGCCAACACGAAACGTCCCCGGGCAAGCGACAGTGCCTCGTCGGCCGGAGCCGTGGCAACTGTGCTGCCGAAACAATAAATAATTTGCCGCGGGCGGCGCTGCGTACGAGAGACGCCCGCGCGTCCCGCCCTATGGGAGGATTCGGTGGCGTGCGCCCTGGTTAATTGTTCGTGGAGGAGACGGAGACGGTCGAGGCTCGCGGATTGTAAAATTAAGCCGGGTTTGTAAAGTAGTGGAAAAATGAAGCTCTATCATGTGCATTGGGTACACGGTGGCATATTGCACCGTTATTAATGTTATTTCCATACCCTCGGTATTTGGGTCCTACGTTGAAAGCGCGACAGCCGCGGTTCACCGCGCTCGTTTCATGTCGCTCTGGTAATATCGCCTACAATAGCACCTTCGCGCCATTATTCTCTCTCTTTATTACGCATAAAACTCATTATGCCCACTGTGTAAACCTTTATTCTCTACCCTCCGTTCGCCTCCGTGGCACGCTCGTCGCACTGGCGGCCCTGCTCCCTTTCTTTTTGTCTCTTCTTATATATATATATATATATACAAACACGTATTTTTTAAGGCGAGGCGAGGCTCGCGGACGAACGAAATTTCCTGCTCGGCGCGTATGCGAGAAATGAAACGAAGAGAGAGAGAGAGAGAGAGAGAGAGAGAGAGAAAGAGTGAGAGGGCGTAAGGGTAGGAGGTAGAGAGGAAGAGAGGGAGATAAATGGAGGGCGCAGAACTCGTTTGCTCGCAAGACGCGTGTATATATAATATGCGAGGGGGAGAAAGGGGCGGAGGGGGAGGGAGAGCAGACCGGGATCAAATTCTCTCTCCTTTTCTGTTCGCATTTATATACAGCGCACCTAATATATATATATATATATATATATATATATATATATATATATATATATATATATAAAAGAATACGACCGAGAAGCTGCGCGATGCAAAAGGCGCGATCGCGCGCACTCGCATGACACGCTGCAGGCGCGACCGTATAAGCTGCGATGCACCCCTCCCCCCTCAACCATCGCACATCGTGCATGCTTGCGTGAGTGTACGGAATACGTTATATTTATTCATGCATTGCCGCGTGCGTACACCTACTATATATATATATATATATATATATATTAAGAGCAAAGGTTGTATTGGGCCCGCGCAGTGCAGAGCTCATTGGCCCACGTTACGAGTACCTATATACTATATATGTATGACCCGGAGTAACCAGACAAGCGGGCGTATTGGATAAATCTTTTTGTTAATTCGAAATCGATACTTTTTTCTTTACTTTTTGTACAAGATGTTCTTATTTCTTTTCTCATTTCGCTTCTTCGTCTTTTTCTTCTTCCTCTTCTCTGAGCCTCCGATTGTTCTATATATATATACGATGTGGTAAATCGCTTTCAACGGATTCCATCCTTTCCGATGTTGGAAATCAGTAAATTACCGCTTTTGATAGCCTGCTTATAATTGCTACCGTCTTCTTAAAATGGAATTTAATTTTTAAAACATTTTAAAAAAAGGAAGGGAGAAATCGTGCATGTTAAGTCTGTATCTACTTGTCCTCGAATTATCTTCATCTAGACGTTTTTTTGTTTGCAGTAAGTAGTATTATACTTTATTATGAGTAAAGCAAATGTATTTTTGGCGAACTAGACAACAGATATTTTTAATACATAAAACATCAAAAAAAGACAAAAAAAAAAACAAAAACGGTTAATGCTAAAATAATTTATGACAAATGCTATCATAAATATTTTCTGGTACCATTGAATACAATCCAGGCAGATATAACAACCGTAAGACATACTAAAATCGCGATACTTTATCAAAATCTGTGTAAAAGAATGAAATGTTGTATATAGATTGCTATATATATTTAAGTGCCACGCCAGATGTAAAAAAATTGTACCGCAGATTTTTCTCATATGTGCCTATGGATGAAGCACGTTTTCACAAACAGAAATTATAGTTGAGTTTCCCTATAATTAGATTATCATAACAAAATAAAGGCTATGGAAATCAATTCATGTAAAAACTTATTCACAAACATTGTCTCTGATCGTTCTAATATAAATACTCGAAAAATCTAGAATAAAAAAAATTTATCTATAATCAATGCATATGCGTGAATGGTAAGCTTAGAAAATATTTGATACTTGTGCATAAGAATATGATTATACTGCGTGGGTTTTATTATGTAATACCGAAGACTATATCTGTATAATGTTCTATAAAATACTACCAATTAAAGAAACGGCAATCAGAAAGACTTAATTACAAAAAGTATATATATATATATATATATATATATATATATATATATATATATATATATATATGCACAATGCACATATATATACAATCGGGCCATCGTTTGGAAAGTCTACATACGCAGAAATAAGAAATTTCCACGTGAAAAGCGTCGCTCAATGCCAGCATATACAGCCAAGCATATATTATATCGAAATACCTGTATATAATGTATCTATATAACTATATACCTCGGTGAAAATTCAAGGGCGCTACAGCTACGGCTATACAGCTATATCGGATAAGGTGATCGCTATATGGTTCTGTCGTCAAAAGAAATAAGAGATACAGATAGAAATGGAGACAGAGAGAGAGAGAGAGAGAGAGAGAGAGTGAGAGAGCTCTCGGCCGTGTGGAACTAGGCTGCTGGCATCGTCTTCGCCGCGACCGCCGCCACCGCCGTCGTCGCACTGCTGCCGAGCGCCGGCTTTTAATCCAGATTACTTTTAAAGGGAGTTTCCGTGATCTATATAATACCGGAAAAGCGAGCCTCTATATATATATATATACATCCCGTCCGTAACTGCGAGGGAGGAGCTGAGCCGGACGGCGAGGGGGGGAGGTGGCGGCGGCGGCGGGAGTTAGACGCTGGTCATTTTCTCCGCGCCCGGTCTGTCGCGAATGCGCTTGCCCATACACGCGCGCACAAAATCCATGGCCGTGCACGGACGAACGCGTGTTTTTAGCACCGGCGCGGTGTTTGACGATTATGACGATTACAGCGATCGACGCAAACGCACCCTCGTCCCATTCCTATCGCATACGTTCCGCCGCGGTTTTTTTTTCCTCTGTCTTTTTCGCTATTTTTTTTTTATTTTTTTTTTTTTTTTATTTTACATGAGCGTAAAACATTGGTCCACGATATTTATATTTTACTTATTGGTAGTCAATTTGTGGGATAAAGTTTGAAATTAATAAGATTTTTGTAAACGCGTCAATTTGTAAAGTACTGTCGAATTTGCCACCGAGCGATCTATTATATATATATATAACGTTTTTCATAAATTCACCAGATTTTGAAATTTTATTTTTCCTCTCTTCCATTTTTCCGCACTAGTGAGATAGTTCGTTATTTTTATCCAATGTGTATAGCGTATGCTGTATTCCTATATATAACGGAGAATTTTAAGGCTCCATATTCTTCTCTATATCTGCTTTTACACGAATCCTCGCCGGCGAGTCTAAAATTATAGGCCACCTGTCGGTTCGCCGACTAACGCAACAGGTGGCGTCTCTGGCCGAAACAATAATACTGACTCATCGGTTATCGATAATTGCACTTTACCTCGGTATATGTTCGTTACTTCGAATATTTTAAATTTAAAAACTTTCCGTTAAGTCCTTTGTCAATTGCTCGAACGTACCGATAGACACTTTAAAACTGAATTATTTCTCATAGATCGTAATTCCGGGTACTGTTAATTTCAATTGGTATTTTCGTTCTCCGCCTGCATATTTATCGTGCATGAGTTTGAATGGTTTTACCTGTTCTTCGTGTGTATATTTACAAATTTTCGCCACTGATGCTCAAAGGCAGAAGGAAAAAGACAAAGTAATCTATAACGTAATTTAAGTCTCATCTTCTCTCTCTCTCTCTCTCTCTCTCTCTCTCTCTCTCTCTCTCTCTCTCTCTATCTGAAAAAAACGCGCGATTAGCCTTCGCGTCTCAAGGAATTTATGTTAAATAATTCATGCAACGGCCTCAATTTGCATGCAAAATTATTTAACTCGCAGTTGTCAAGGTTTAAATTCCTGAATACTATTAAAAGATAGTTTTGAGCTCGGTGAGCCACGAGAATGTAATTAGTTTTCAAAAATAATTCGCGCGACCGAAAAATTTCAGAATAAACCAAACTTACATGCCCCGTTTGTTTATAGCAATATCATTGGGTCTTACGCTTCGGTTAGATTTTCAGTACGAGAAACAAGAATATGAAAATAAACTTTGCGAGCTAGTAAGTCGATTGATTATTATGCTGTACGATCACTTTTTCAAGTTTTATTTAGAATGATTATAAAAAAAAAAACTTGAATAATCATGAATGTTACACGTTTTCATCAATACTTACTATTAGTTTGTAAGTACTCATCAGTACTTACAAACTAATAAATCGAAAGTACATATTGTTTTTTTATGTTTTACATACAAAAACGTGAAAAGGGCTTTATTTTTTTGACTAAAACAACGATTAGATGTAATATACCGCAGTAATTTGCAAGATCGTCTTAAAATGAAATCAAGGATCGCTCTACAATTGAAATTGGACTTAATACGCCGTAAAACAAAGCTATATATATATATATATATATATATATATATATATATATATATATATGCACATTGAGAGACGCATACATATCGAATATTCGTCGCCGTTCGTTAAAATTCTCTCTCTCGCTCTCTCGCTCTCTCGCTATATATACACATACACGGAAGAGTGCATTTTCCCGGTTATCATGTCGCATTCACGGCCCAACCGAAGGAGAGATGTCCCGGTAGATAAGAAAAAGCAATTAGAGCGCTCGTTAAACCGTGCTCTGTCTCTCTCTCACTCTCTCTCTCTCTCTCTCTCTCTTTCTCTCTCTTTGGCATTTTCACGGAGATAATAGAGACGCTCAATTTATGCACGGAAGGGGGGGTGGAAGGGGATTACGGTGCGTTAATTCTATAACCACCAAAAGCTTAATAATAAATCTCCCGCGCTCGTACAACGAACCTAATTGCGTTCCGTCGCTTCAGCACCCTGACCCTCGAGGGCTGCTGCTGCTGCTGCTGCCGCCACCGCCGCCGCTGCCGCTGCTGCTGCTGCTGCTGCTGCTGCCGGCCGATGCCGAGATTCGGCAGTTTGGCGAGGAAATCGCTGATGCGCAACATATACATCGTGTAAATTTTAAGGACGCATGCGTGCGGGTAATAGTATTGGGCAGGAGGGGTGGGGTAGGGGGTGCTCGGAAAATTACTAATAGCCCAGCTTCGATTCTTACGACAGAGCTAAGTGGTTAAATTAAACGTCGGAAAGCGGATTTTCTAATCGACACAATGCCAGCACGAATTCGTCATTCGTGAAAGAAATTCCAACGTAAATTTCGAATAAGAACGATTCAAACTCGGGTTGTTTTTTTTTTTTTTTTCATAAAAAATATTTCCGTCGCAGTCGATGCCGCCCATCGAAAATTTTCCGGTATCTTCTCTGTCCCGCTCTGTCGCCACTTCAAATCACATGGAAGAATCTTTCAATAGGCTCGCACAAGTATTAAATATGCTACACTTTGAAAATGTGAAATTGTACAGTTATGGAATACTACATATAGAAACGATATAAAATACTAATGGAAATCCGCTTCGTTAGAAAAAATTCGAGTTCAGGACTTTATATCGCTTAATCAGCTTCGACATTATATATATATAGCGCTGCACTGTATGCCGATTTCGTTGAGCTCGCAGTTCAGCCGTCGTCAGAGGCTTCGATTCGCGAGCGCGTGGCGCGCGGAGCACTGATCGGACGCACTGATGATAGTTATATATATAGATATATATATATAATGTAATATCAATGGAACTATCCTTAAAGAACTGCGCATGATGATATGAATTTGCTCTATATAGATTTGTCGATACAGGTTAAGCGCGCCATAAGAAATTCCAATTGTGCAATTCTTGATGGATGATTCTATTAATATAACATTATTTTTGCAATATACATTAATCTCCTCCTCATTATGATTATATTATATATAAAACATACATATATATAATATAATCGCACGCTTTCCAGCGTTAGTGGGGATCGAGTTTGTTGTTTTGTTTTGTTTTTTTTTTTTTCGTCGCACGATCATAGCTGTATACGGATCGTTGCATTAGCTGCTGGACAACATTTATACGCAACGCGATAGATATTCCAGAGCTCCAGTGCCCCCCTTATAAAAGTGTGTAGGTGAGTAAACGATCGAGAGTTATATATATATATATATCGCGAGTGCATGCTCCGTATCGATAGTACATGTACGCATACCCGATAATATTAAAGTAAATTAAATCTTGTCTATATTTATGTATGTTTATATATACATACATATATATATATATATATATATATATATATATATATATAGTCAGTGTGAGCGCAGAATCTGGGCTGCAGCGATTTACATACGCGCGCATATCATAACGTGAGAAACTGGTCTCCGCGCTCCTCCGCGATTAAAGCGAATATCGGCTTCGCTTTCCTCCGCGCGGCCGCTCCCCCAACTCCAACCACTGCTGCCCGCCCTCTGACGGATTCCTCTGTATCCGATGTTTATAAATATGTCGTAAGATTCGAAAACGTCAGTTCCGAGACAGAGGCCGCGCCGTAAAGGCAATGTGAAATGGAGTCGGTCGACAGCGAGAGAGATAGATAGAGAGCGCGTTCGCGCACCCGCGTATCAGATGATAAATCAGAGACGCTGCACAACGCTTTTCTGATGATTATTGTTATAATAATAATTATTATTATTATTCTTGTTGATAATGTACACGCGAAATTGGGACAGATTTAGTAGACTATTTTATCAAACGCAATGTACATACAGTATATCGAATGTTTAGCAACGTACACAATCATGTATAATCAGTGAATTTTGGAAATCGATTAAAAATTTTTAAAAAATAATGCGTTTCCCTGTTAATTTGCAATCTATCCACGAGATTAGAAATTCAAATTTCAATATCGGCACTTGCGATCTTCCTCGGTGCAGATCAAGACTGATTAACGCTCAGTTTCCAATACGTTGTACAACAAAAAAAAAAATTGAATTTGAAGCATATGTTCCCTTCCATCTTCTAATAACTTATCTAGAGCAATTGCAATTCCACAATTGCTTGAAAAGTATTTGCGAAATCTTTCGCGCGTTATTCAGAGTAAGGGATCGGCAAAGATGGAAGCTGTTATTGGTGGTTTTTGAAGAGCCGCAATTTGTCGAAAAACGATCGATAGGAATTTGACGAAGATGTTCGTGGCTCTGTTTTAAAATCTCCAGTTTTTAATTAAGAGGTTTGCTTTTCAAAGATCATATCGAAAATCGCGTGTATAAGTCTGCATGGTTACTCAAAAATTTTTCATTCATTCTTCTAGTATTGCTGATAGCGTTGCATGTAAGATTCCTTTTTATCCTCACCATCGTGCATTAATGCTGAATTGTCCACTTTAATGCCTCTTTCATTCGACAAATCGGATTGGAACGAAATTCACCGCTTTGACGCGCAATGCGGTTGAAAAAAAAGTCTGCAATTAATGTCATTTTTTGGCGCTAATCGCAAATTGAAGGTGGACTTTTTGAAATGTCAACGAGTCATTTTTATAAAATTTTCTACGCTAATGCTTTTCTTCTCATAGTCAAAGATGCATTTTATAGGCATCCATTGTAGTTTTTTAAAACATCCTCCAGCTTAATGTAGAAGTATCCGTTTCAAATAGAACGGAGGATCAAAGATGCGAGTATCATTTTCGATTCGAGATGAGAAATCTTAGCATATGATTTATCTAAGAAGAGACGAAAGAAAAACACAATGAAAACTACACGAATAAGCCAAATGATCTGTGCAGCATAGCGAATTAAAGAAATACGTTTTAATACCGTGAGCTCTGTGTTTCTTTCACATCGCGTTTACAATCGTAACTGATAAATTTTCCTGCATATCCTTAAACTACGCCAGTCGTCACAAGCCTTTACGAACATTATTTTAAGCTCCTGATTCGATCCATTTTAACAAGAAATTACTATTAATTTTAATATCGCCCCAAGAAGAAAATCTTCGATTTTTTTTTTTTACCGTTCAACGTACGCGATACACGTCCGTAATAATCACCACAATTCGCATACCGTTACACGCGCAATGATATAACCGTCGAAATAACCGACGCAGCCCCGTCGTGTACTAATGTGTGTGGGCGCGCGCGTGTGTGTGCGTGGTACGATCGCAAATTCCGCGGGAGCGATACGCGGACGAAGACAAGGACTCCGAGGACGACGACGACGCGCTCGGGCGGCCGTTACCCCGCGCGCGCTGTCGCGATTTGATAAGGAGAGTTCATTTATTTATTTATTTGAGTTTTTTTTTATTGATTTCGTAACGCCGCAATATAATAATAATAATGCCGCATATATATATATATATATATATATATATATATATATATCAAAGTACGAATTCCGTCCTTTTAGCTTTAGCGCGCGCCGTTAATTTTCCATGCGCGCGCGCGCATACTGCGTCTGCGTCCGCGCGCATACCTTACTATACCACCCCTCCCCTTCCCGACAATGCACGCCGCAGCGAGTTACCTGAGTTACCGCTGGAAAGAATGCTTCCGTGCACGTGTGCGTATGCGTGAGAGAGCGAGCGAGAGAAATGGGGATGGGGGAGGGTAGCGAGAGACAGAGCTATATATACGACCCATCCGGTTTCGCGTGGCTCTCTCTCTCTCTCTCTCTCTCTCTCTCTCACTCTCGCGCTGCACGGGCGCCGGGTGACTAGAATGCCCGATCGTGGGCGTCGTCGACGCGGCGTATATATAGCAGTCATATAGTGGTGCGGCTGTATACACACATAATGTGTGTGCGCGCGCACGTGTGTGTTTATGTGTATCTGCGTGTATGTATAAATATACCTGACGCAGAATCGTGCGCTGCTGGCGCGCCAGGATTCCCTTGCGGTGACTCGGCCGAGAGAGTGGCTCTTTCGCTATAATATATATATATATATATATATATATATATATATATATATATATATATATAAGTACGTGCAGGTATATAAGCGGCGCGGCGCGACTCACCTGGGAACCGAGCGCCCGAGGAAAGAGAAAGAGACTTATAGCCGATGGCCGCTGGGGCGGCGCAGACCAGGTATAAACACGAAACGCGAGAGCCGCTGTAGCCGCGGCGCCAATGTGCGTTTTAAATCGGTTTTCCTGCACGCATACACGCGGACGTGTGTCGATAATATATATATATATATATATATATATATATATATATATATATATATATATATGTATGTATGTATGTATATATATACACACAGAGATATCGGCTTGGAGATTTAGTACGGTGTTATGAATTTTTGAAAATTAAACGGACCTCCTACATGTTATTAGTCAAGCACACGTTGCTATACGAATAATTAAACGGTGACATTGATTTTTTTTCTCTTCTTCTTCTGTTTTCAATGCCACCGCTTCAGTACGGGACGCGGCAGTCGATATCAAATAACAATGGCTTTCGTCTCCGCGAATTAAACGTTCGGCGATAATTACGGACAATGTTGCCCGTTCCAAGATTCGCGAGGAAAAAATCCTCGTTTTTTTCATTTATTACGCATCTTCCACTGAATAGCGCCGAGTTGCAATGTTTAATGACGGAATCAAAGGATAATAGTGCTCGATTCTCTTGTCCGGGCAAAAAATTTTATGCAGATATCAAATTGTATTTTTTTTTTTAACTTTCGCAGTCAAGAGAATTCCTCAGAAATAAGAAAAGGGATTATATATACATACATATGAGTCGATATGACAAATAGTTTTACTTCTTGAAAGATTACAAATTTTTTTTCTCAAGTGTATCGGACCAAGCGCTCGTAAAAATTTCAGCAGAAACTCGTTAAATATTACATAAATATGAATGTGCATTAAAAGTGAAAAAATATTAAATAAAAGAAATTTGAAAATATTGAGAAATATTTCGGTAATTATATCATACACATGATTATGTCATTTTATTATATATAATTTGAACGACGTTATATATTAAATTAATTGGTACTAATGCTATGATTTTTTAAAATAAATTCTTATTTCATGATTCGAAATATTGGAAAACTCTTGAAGTAGATACGTTAAATTACGTGTGAACGTTTTGATTTTAAGCCATAGTGGCGGCTATAAAGTCACATGTCCCGCTAAAAACGCACGATTCATAGAAATTTATTATTGATTCGAATTCAAGATGTTTTTATATATTACGTTATCAGTTAGAATTTTTAAGGTATCGATCAGCACGTTTGGATTTTTTAAGTATTTATCTGACGATTTTCAATCGTGGAATACATTATGTAATCTCAGCTGGCAAGTTTCATTAAAAAATTAACAAAATTAAAATATCGTCAGCTTAATTATTCTGTTGTTATAGACTGTATTTTTTATATTTGATAGTGGCAAAAAGATTTCTGCTATCAAGTAAATATTTATTTGTTATTCACGAAGTAAATCATTTTCTTCCATTGAGAAAATCTTGGCTAGAATTAGGACAGCCTGGTTTCATTAAAGTGTACTCTTCTAGTACCCAGTAAATACCTCCTTTATTTAAAAAGATACTTTCTCAATCTCAGAAAATAATTTAGATGGTACAAAAAAAAAACAAGAAAATATTTACTGACAAAAAAAAATCGACGTTTTTTTCAGTGTGTTATAATACACATGCAAATTATTTAGTTGTGTAGAAGAAAATATATAATAAGTTTCTTCATCGTTAGGTAATTTATGCAAACCTCTTATATTTTAAAAATTATTTAAGCATAATTAATTTTACCTATAGAAAGAAAAATAATATCTTCATAATATAAAATCGTAACGACGTTTCATGCGCCAAATTATAATTGCAATTGCACGTTGGTACACATAGACAACAAAAAAAAAAAAACACGTAATTCATATTTCGATTTAGTCACACGTTTTTCTCATCTAATTGTTTATTCGTAATAACAATTTTCATTGAAAAATCCCAGTGCATTTTACAACGAGCATCGATATTATTCTCGCGAAGCATTCCGCATAAATTATACATTACCGATGAAAATTAGAATCTTATAATGTAACGTAAATCACCGGATAAGTATTTCTTCTTTTCAATTACGTCAAATGCCTCGCGTGTACGGGTAACACATACTTTCGATTTCATTCAAGGAAAACGTGTTACGATCTGACGGGTGAGTAATACGTGAATAACAAATATGAGTCGTCGAGTGTCTGAGAAAATGCCGCCATTCCATAAAAACTACCTCGCTTTCGACCGAAATAGAATGACTTTTTATCAGGTTCGAGGCTAATTTTACAAAGATTTATTTGGAAAAACAGGGCAACCGTTTCGGCTTGCTCGGTGCCAATGCTTATGAATAAAATTCTACAGGCCCTCGTATAAACAACAATAAATAGATAAATAAAATAACTTCGGTCGTTGGCCCAGAGCAACTAAACAGATGAACATTAATGCCCCCCCCCTCCCGTCCTCTCAAAATTGTTTTTCATAAACTCGAATTAGTTGCCCCGACGACATTAATATTTATCGTTCCGGAATTAAGAAACGGCCATTTATTTTGAAAAGCCTGACATTATGTGATAAAATATAATGATAAAAGTTTCTCATTGCGCGCATCAATTATTTATTAGGCGCTCCTGTGTGTATGTGCGAGCGCGCGTGCGTGTGTACTACCTTGGAATTTCTCATTCGTTACAAAATTCGAGATATATTTTTTTTTGGTTGGACCCAAATTTGTATATATATATATATATATATATATATATATATATATATATATATATATATATATATGGAAAGAAGTAAATATATAGATAAAATCCGCGGTAGCCCGGCCTAACGCGTAAATTTTTTTTATTATCATCGTATTTTTTTTTTTTTTTTTACGAAACTAAACACATATAAGGCGATTATATTTATGGTCCGGGCTAAATACCGTTCGTGAAAATAGCCATCGTATGTAGTTTACCTCGGGCTCCGAAAAAAGAAGGAGCCCACTATATATACGACCGAAAGCGCGTGCGGCGCGGTATTCTATACCTATATAGTAGCGTTTCTGTATATATATATATATATATATATATATATATATATAGTAACTGGTTTCTTTCGCAAGAGAATAAGGAGAGGAATGCCGCGCGCGCCCGTGTGTGTGTGCGTGTGTTTGCCTGTGTATTTGTGTGCATCTGTGTATAGGTCTGTATAGGAAGAGCGCGATCCACGGCGGATAAAATATTCAGCCTCCGAGGGAGACAATCGCCCCGGCAATTATCAGGGAGCGCGCGCGCGCGCGCACTCCGAGAGGATGATGAGGATACAATATTGAGATGGAGAGCGAGTGAGAGAGAAGGGAGAGAGAGAGAGAGAGGTGGAGAGCGAGAGACAAAGCCGCAAAGCGTGTATGTTCCTTGAAATTTCGAATATATTGCGTAATTATTCAACAGGGCTAGATGAGAGCGCGAACTATACAAAAAAGTATATATATATACACACACAAATCCAAGCGACTTTCTCTCCCTGTTCTCTCTCTCTCTCTCACTCCGTTCCGAAATCCTTCCAAGGGTTGGCTATCGCATCGTATTATAATACTATCCAACCTCGCGGTCTCTTCCTATCCCGACGCCAAGGTGATACAAATGCGCGCGACTAGCCAAAGAGCCGCGAAGGATGAAAATTTCGAACGAGACGCTCGGAGCTATTCCAGGATGTCGGTTTCGGCGCACCCCGCGCCGGCGTCCTTCGTATTTTGCAGCTAGTTTTGCGCGCGCGCGATGATCGATTGTATAGTATCTGGTATATATATATATATATATATATATATATATATATATATATATATCAGACAAGATGAGTATATAGTAAACAGTATAGTAAGTTGTGCAGACGATGCACCGATAATTGCGAGGCAGCGCGATACTCATCGTTCCCTATTTACAGCAACGCGTTGTTCGAATAAAAGCTGTGAATATTTGACCGATTCGCAGAGTACTCGAAACGATCTTGGGGTGATTGCCGCGAATTTCGAGCCTTGTTTTTGGCGTAGAATCGAGACACGTTAATCACCGCAGGTGCGTGTACAAATTAAAAAAAAAAATAAATAAATAAAAAAACACCAGCTCGTAAAAGATAACAGTATATATAAAAGTCTCTTAAATGCTCGTTTAAACTCAGAACGCAAATCTCTCCAGCATTTTGATCCGCGCTATGGGAGCTGAAAGTTGCAAAAATCGTAATTACAAATCTCGAGTGGTCGTGGATTTGAACTTTCCGTGGGATTGGGAGTTTTTTTTTTTAGAATGGCTTGGAATTAATTTTTGCCTGCAGAGATTGCGGCGGATTTGGAAAAATGTGTATAGGTGCATTGGAAAACGTGTATAGTCCGGGCTCTACTTCTGGAGCTCTGTCATTTCCCTGATTCTCATCGAACGTCCGGAAATTTGTCCAAAACGCGCGGTTGCGCAATTATCAATCACGGGATCGTTGCTCAGGATCTACGGTCCTGCCTGACTTATCGGTGGGTTAAATAAAAAACAATGGATTTTGCGCACTATGTCGATATCCTTATGGAATTCTAGGTGAAAACTCATATCTGTAAAATCGTGCTAATAATTATACTTAGATTAGTCTAAGATCGTTCAACAGCTAATTTATACACATGTATTTTGATAAAACTTATTAGCCAAATGCTATTCGCTATTCCAAGCTCATCGACACGATATATATTATATATATATATTAATAATTCAAATTACCTATACTTTCTATAATGAGAATAATTCGCGAAAATAAATCACATATCATTAGATTCTCTGGAAAACAAGGACTTTCAGTCATATCACATAGTAATAGTAATGATAAAAATTGTAATAATAATAACAACAACATCAATAATATTAATAAGAATAATGATCTCGTACCAGTTAAGGGTCTTAAGGATCCTCATGGCGTGCCAGGGCCGATTCTCAATCTCAATCCTCATATAGAATCGCCGGTCCTCCCCACCAGCGATTTCCTCCGAGTACAAAAAAATGAAACTAACGAAGGAACGTCGCAGCACCAGCAGATTTCTTGTTATTAATATATAAATATAACTATATATTATATATATTAAACAGCGTGGATATAGGCCAATTTCAACAACCTCCTCGGCGGCTCCGCGAGCATCAGTTTAAAACGAAACCCGCACCGAGCCGACTCTATGTGAGTGTATGTGTATATATATATATATATATATATATATATATATATATATATATGTATATATATACGTATAAAACAACGCACACCTCGGAACAACTTACTACTCTCCTACTCTCGGTTGCTATGCCACTCTCGGCAACCCCGCGTTGCGATGGACATAATCTATATATATATATATATACGTATGACCAAAGTGGAGACCCGCGCTTCTAGGTATAATCTCGCGTTATCCTTAGACCCCGGGGGATTATCAATTACCCCCCGCGCACATTTTCTTCTTCCACCACTTCTTCAATTATTGTCACAACGACGATACCCGCGAAATATTTCCGGCGCGCACCAACGAGCCACAGAACAATTATCATCCTGCTTCACCTTCACCTTTCACCACTGCCCCTTACTCTTCTTATTCTTCGTATTCTTCGACCTCTTCTATTTCTTCCCCAATCGCGGGAGAAATCAACACGCGCACAAATAAACACCGCGCGCGCGCGCGCGCACTGCAGCAGGTCGCCGATTTTCTGTACGCGCCTAACGTACAGAAGGGCCGGGGCGTACGGGCGCTCGGCTCGGCCCTGCTCTAAGCGACAATGCCGCCGCGCGCCTTCTTCACCGCCTCCCCCTTCGACGCCGCGGGTCCGCGGCGGGGCGACGACGACGACGAGCCGATTCCGCCCCGGCGACGTGGACGACGCTCGCCCAGCACGGACTTTTCCGAAAAGCCGCGGGGGGGCATTGGCGGGGGGGCGGGCGGGCGCGCGCTCGCACACACGCACAGTGGCAGAGGAGAGAGAGAGAGAGAGAGAGAGAGAGAGAGGGAGAGAGAGCGAGTGAGAAGGGGGGGGAGACACAGGGGACGGGGCACACTGATTTGGCGCCGCTGTCGTGGCTCGACGCCGCGCGCGACTTTACCGATGGACCGGGCGGGGGTGCTCGGTGCCGGTATATACCCAGCCGATCTTATTCCACTTTCAATCCGATCGCGCAGCGACGCTGCAGGACGACGACGACGACGACGACGACGACGACGACGACTACGTTAACGATCGATTATTGCGTTTGCGTCGCGCACACAGGGCTGGACGGGTCGAGGGCGCGGGCGGGCGGCTGTATCGTGCGTAATTATCCGGACGCGGAATTTCGGCTTATACCAACTGCGATGTACGCGCTCGCGCACAGTATACGTGTGAGCCGCGGGTAATTTACGTACATGTATATATACATAACAAAGGCGACGCGGCGACCAATGAGTGTGTATCTGTGGATACGCGTATGTGTGCGTGTGTTTGTGTGTATGTGTGTATATGTCGGGGCGACGCGACCGTCGGTCGCGTGTATACGTATAACGCGAACGCGCTCGCCTCGGACGGAGAACTGGAACTGGAGTCCGGGGAGTTTGTTGGCTTTGCCACAGCCCCGCGCGCCGGTGTGCCGTCGATGTGTATAGTCGACAGGGGGGGAGACACCGACGCCGCCGCCGTCGCCGCCGCCGCCGCTGCTGCACCTTACCGCTCGGACCCCTCTCCCTCCCTCTCTCTCTCTCTCTTGCCCACTTCTTTTCTCTCCCACTATACTATACATACGCCGTGTTCTCCGGTTACTCTCTCTCTCTCTCTCTCTCCCTCCGTACCTCCCTCCCGCTTCCTCTCTCCTCTCTCTTTCTGTTTCGACGTGCATGCAGCGCGGCTTATTTCTTTCTCTCCTGCTCTCTTCTTCTTCTTCTTCTTCTTCTTCTTCTTCTTTTTCTTCGTCTTCATCCTCGTCTCCTCCTGGCGAGGTGCAGAGAGTCGTCGGTTACCGCGGTTCTCGATGAACGTTATAAAGTATGCGCTTGGCTGTTACGGCGCGCGCTCCACGCGGTGCTCGGATGGGCCCAGGTATTTATTAAGAAAAAGAAAGAAGAAGAAGAAAAAAAAAAGAAAGAAAAGGAAGAATTTTCATGAAGCCGATGGGGGGGAGTGGCACGGGGATTTCGGCTGCGGTCGCGTGATTTTGGAGCTCGCTGCCGAGCTCGACTCGGAATCGGTACGAATGCCGGGAAACGCCTTACGTCGATCTCTCGAGCAGTTCGTGAAATCTTTCTGCGTCCTTCCTCATTAAACGATCCATTCGAATGAAAAGTACGCGTACTCCAACTCGGTACTCTAAATTTTTTCAGAAATATTTATTTGCCACAGCAAATTCTAGCAGAATTGCCCGAGACGATCTTTTAAAATCTTCGCATCTCGATAAATCCGTATATCGTTACGTCAATTTTCCAATAGAAAAATGTACCGGTAAAAGGTTTGTTTCCAACGATGGATCGTTAGAGTGCGGCGCTCGAGTCTCGGCCGTGCCTCGACGAGACGCTTTCCCCTCTCCTCTGCCTGCTCCGACACTCTTTTTCATCCCTTTTACGTGCTCGCCACCTTTCCAACCGTCGACGATCTTTCTACCTGTATGTATCGGTGTACCGAGAGTTTTTCCCGCAGTTTTTTACAGGCGCTAGAGGACGCGGCATGGGAGGAGGACTGTAATTCCATGGGAAAAATCGAATATTATCATTCGTATAGACTTATTTGCGGGCTCGCTGCCGAACGAGAGAGAAATCGAGATTGAACGAGCGTTAAGAGCTCGTCGTTTTAACTATGGGAATTTCTTCACAGGTGTAAATGTAGCTCAATCGTGACTGTGCTTCGGAGACACTATATTGTAAACACAAGATAATGGAGGATCCCATATTATCTCTGATATAAGTATGCGTATGTTATATATAAAGAACTCTCTCAGTCTGGCTCTCATAATATAACGTTGATACTAAATAAACGAGGGTAGATACGTCCTCCTTTACCACACGAGTTATTATAAATTGCAAACATAATATATTTTGTAAGCCATAAGAAATAAACGATCGATCAAATTGAACCGCCTGTTGTTTCAGTATCTTAAAGACGATTCTTTGGGATAGAAGTACGAAAAATGGCAGGTCGCCACCTACGTATCAGCGACGGTACTAAAAAGAATCTCGAAGAATAGCGAGTTCTCGCAAAAAAAATATTATCGATTATACTTAGGTGGTTGGTAATAGATCAACGTATTTTTCAACTTCGCGTCAGCGAAGTATATAGTACTAAGTATAGTACTAAGATGTACTAGTATTAAATGTAGTAAAAAGCATATAGACTATTGGCTTGTCTCGTTTGATAGTTCGTCGTTTTTACTTTCACTGCTTGGCACGTAAAAATCGAATAATTTATTAAATTGGAGGAAAATAGAGAGAACAATTAATAATTAGAAAAATTCTAATTTAATGCTCGCAAACATACGTACGTTTCCAATGTAATAAAAATACGAAAACATTAATAATAGCCTATATAACCAAATATAGCTATTAACAAATATCTTATAATATTTGGTTTATTGCTTACAATTGGATACATTCGGCCATTATACATTTTACTCTATTTAAGACAAGACGATGTTGCAATGCTTTCTATTCTATCTGTCGGAAGATTTAATTGAACTTTTAAGGTATCGTTAAAGCGCCATAAAGAAATTAGAACAACTAAATACAAACAGTCGTAAAGTCTACGAAGAGCGATTACGAAAATTAACGCGTAGGTGAATACAATGGCTACAGAAGCGTATAATGAACAGGCCGTTGCATCTGTAAAAAAATTTTGACGAATTATTAAAGTGTATATTATATACTCAATTATATAACAGTTTTTCCTTTGTTATTTTTTAAGCTATAATATACACTATGCGGTGAGTCTATGTAGGCTGTCAAATTTTTTAGGCGAAGCCTATGTGCTACGATGAATAATTGTTTTCAGAAGTAGTCGTATTCTTAATTTCTTCTTTTTAATGGACGCCTCTCTTGTTATTTTCAAATTTCAGTACTTCTTCCAAATGACTTATGGATCTGCTATTAACTAAAGATTTCATTATATCTGTCATGAAAATATTCATAACGATAACCAGCACGAATTGGCCAACAATTGAAATTAAATTGGAACCGAATTCCAGACGAGAAACTATATGTATATATACACACACACACACACACATATATATATATATATATATATATATATATATATACATATACATACATATATATTATGAATCGATCTCGATCGCTTCATTCTTCATCCTGTCGAATAAAAAAAAAAAAAACGAAAAATATTGTTCCTTCGACTTTAAATACCTGCGCAGTGAGTCTCTCGACCCGTTTATAAATATACTCTTGCATATACGGAAAGCAATGCACTCTGAATATATAGATATACACGCACAAGGCATCGAAGCGGTTTGGTCTCCACCCGCGCGCGAGCAACTCATTCATTTCGCCTCTCACCTCTCTGCTCGGACACTGCACTCCTCATCATTATATATATATATATATATATACACGAGATGATGATGCCCTCGTACTGCAAGAATGGCCGCTCTTCCTCTATTCCATATATATATTGAGTTTATTCCTCCTTCTTATATATATATATATATATATATATATATATATATATATATATACATATAGTTACTGCGGACCCTCCCCCCTTACTCCCGCGCATTGGCAGCGCCGAGAGTCTCGCGCCCCGATGCAGAGAATTGCAAAGAGTAAAAGGGCTCGAGTCGAGCATTGTTCCGTCTTCGTATTATATGTGCTCGAACGTTGCAGAGAAGAGGAGGCGGACGAGGAATAGGAGGAAAGAAAGAGGAAAAGATAGACTTTTCAAGATAGGTGAATAAAAGGCAGAGAGAGAGGGGGAAGAGGGAGAGGTGCTTTTGAATTTTGCATCGACAGCTTTTTTTGTGAACTTTGCCGGGTTTTCGACATTTTAGCTCCCTTTTCCGTGCCTTTTCTTTTGTTCGCCTGGCGAGCTTAATCCGTGGTGATTATAGGTCTTGACTCGCGTCGTGATATTTTCACGTTTCAGCTGGACTAGCTGTTACCAGTTTCTGAGTTAGTAGATATGTTCGTAAAATTAAAATATTTTTCTTCATCAATTATGTATTCTATTATAATTTTTCCTTTACGAATCGTATCGAAGATTTGGAAACAGCTCTGTAAATTTTATCATAAATGTATTTGTTATTGAACTTGCCGAGTTATATTGGGTATGTCAATATACATTTTATATGTTAAGAACAGCAAGAACTGCTTACACGAGAAAATTAAATCTGCTTTAATATAGTTTTTACTATACTGACAATTTTAGAATTATTATCGTCAGCTGAGAATATAGCGCTATATGTTTAATTCAAACGTTGAAATGATATGCGGTTACAACTTCAATTTCGAGCAAAGAGAAGAATCGGAATCGAGATTTTGAACGGGGTATGATTCCGACTGAGAATTTGCTATTTGCATATTTATCCACTTGAAATTTTCAGTCAGAATCTTCTTCAGTCAAAATTGGAATTGGAATCGATTTTTTTTCGGCATTTGAACTGGAAGTCGCCGTGACCTCAGATGTCTACATTATTATGTATAGTTTCGAAAGAAACATCATACTTTATTAGAACGAACTAAATTTATAGAGTACGTTTTATTATTTAATTGCTTTACTGATATTAAGATAAATCTAGACTAATTTGATAGTTAAAAGCTATCGAGCGTTCACGTTACAATAGGGATTTCAATATAGCAATACTACAATGACAGTTTTTCCAGATTTATGCGCACTTAATAGTGCGATAGATCTGTTCATTTTCCATATTCACTCGTCGGCTTTATTAGCGTAATAACGCGCATACCGATAATTATAATAATGCTACGAAAGTGTATTAAAAAAATTTCGTTGTTTTCGTCCATTGCACAAAGAATTGTCGACTTATACCGTGTTTCACAATAATTTATATATATATATATATATATATATATATATATATATATATATATATTGTACATTGTACGAAGATTGTAGGCTTCGCAACGGCAGGAGCTAGTGATCATAATAAGTCACGTTCCAGCCTTGGGCTACACATCCTTTGTAATGATTTTTCTTGCTTTGTACGCCACAGACTATCCTGTCGAAATCTTTAAGCATCCTCCTCGGAATTCTCGATGAAACAGAAAGAGATCTAATGATTCGTCAAGTGCTCGAATTTCATTGATATTGTTTCCGATCGCTTACTATTAGGTAATATAAAGTGATCTGGGCTGGACTGCATTCCGAACTGTATACTCTTATATATAAAGAGGTTTATTATATCTTTGGTACATGTTTCAAATTCACCCAGAATGTTTTTAATGAACACTTTTTAACATTTAATTCATTTTAAGCATGATAAGTTCCAGAGGATTAAACTTCGCTTTGCATCCTACTTATGGATTTTTCGCTGCTGCTGAAGTGGAATGTTTCCAGATCGACGAGTTCACCTTATGGTTTGGACATTATATCCGTGTCAAGCCATATGTTTAATCATCTGTTCTGATTGCCTCGAACAGTGTAGGATCGTTATACATTTAGTGAACCTTGATCGATTTCGCGGCGACATTGTTTTTGGTCGAAATGCAACTGACTCGGGATCAAGTTTGCAAGCCACACATGTTTTGAATAAAAAATATAACCCTAAAAAATGTTTGACTACAAGTCATATCATGGCATATTGACATTCTCGGTAGTATCTAATAGTAATTCGATGATGAATCATAATCATTTTTACCACATTTTCGATGGTATCGCCTCTTACCGATGACCTTGAACGATCGTCATCTTCCACGTTGGGATATATATATATATATATATGTGCAGTACATGTAACTGGTTCGGTTCGTAGCCGAGTTACCAACAGCAATCCTTAACGTTACAAGAACATCACTGACTTTTGCAAATTCTCTGATCTATTTTTTCCCATCTAAAAAACTTCCGAACACATCAAGATATACATATAATTGTACACTGACAGCCGATGTCAGAAGAAACAAGCAATACATTGCCTACCAATGCGCATCAGTATCGAGACAAGTATGCGGAAATGTAATAAACAAAACAGATCGAAATAGACAAATACAGCCTGGTAAATTAAAAAAGCCTCGTTACCTTATCGATAACAACTCGAACTAATCCCAATACTCATGAAAAAAGTAATAACAGTAGTTCACTAAATTTATTACATGATAACATTATTCTATCAGTTTATTAATCAATTATTACTTTTCCATGAAAATGTCATGTTTCGACAAAAAACATCGATATTACGTAAAATTTATATTAATTGATACGAAATAAGCAATATAAAAATATTACTCTAGCAGATGATACATAGTGTACTAACTGTAGCGATACAACGCGAAACACAACGCCACGCTTCGAAAATTCCTGCTCTAATTCATATTTCTATTATTAGGTAACGCAATCCTCGGAAATTTTTGTATTAACAACGTCATCACCCTCCCACCCCTCACTACTGCAGCTAGAGTAAATTTCATTCTTATACATATTTCTATGCGACGGAAGAGCAAATTAACTTTGGCGCATAGCCTTGAAATTCCAAACGGTGACGTTTGCCATTCTTGTCTGGCGTATAACTATGTATCATAACGGGGTAAAATAAGCCTTTTCGATGGGAAATTCAAACGGCCGCCTTGAGACGAACGTATAATTTCCGCTAGCCGGCGCCGTTTACTAGCTAGCGAGGATATATATATATATGTACACTCAGCGGAGACCCGATGCGCGCCTCGTAGTTTCGAGTTTTCCTTATAGACGACGGCTCCATCGGCTTGCGTGATTCCGCGCGCAAGCCGCATCAGCTCCGGCCTGGCGTTGAAATCTCTCGTTCTCTCTCCCTCTCTCTCTCTCTCTCTCTCTCTCTCTCTCTCTCTCTCTCTCTCTCTCGCTCTCCCTAGCCTCACTCTGCCTTCCTGGCGAATCCCCCTCGCACACGCGAGAGATGCATACTTTCGCTAACCAAGAGAGGGCAAAGAGAGGAGGGAGAGAGAGAGAGAGAGAGAGACAATCCGGAATCCCACAGCTGTTTCGCTGGTCGAGCCGCGTTTTCAAGGTTGCTCTAAAGGATATAGGTACATACCACACACACGCGCGCGCGCTTGCGTCCTCATACTCATATGCGCACAGACAAAGTGCGAGTATATAGACATATATATATATATATATATATATATATATATATATATATACGCAAACAAGCGGGGAGACTGGCCGCCATGCGCACGGGCCGTTCTTCGCGACGATTATAATCTTGCGGGAAGCGAAGAAGGTAACTTTCCCGCTCTCCCGCTATATAATACTTACGCGTGGCGAATTGAATTTTTTTTGCAACTTTTTTCTTCTTATTTTTCTCTATTTTTTTTTTTTTTTTTTTTTTTTTTTTGCTTGTCTCCATTGTATCAGTTGCGCGGGACGAGGGATTCGCGATCCGTGTACGATCGGAAGCGAGGAAAAGGTCGGGGCGGTGTTGGCTCGGGTAAGCTCGGCATTGGCGACGAGCCTCGGACCGATCGATCGTTGATTTTTACAATCGGGGTAAAGCGACGATGCATTTTTTTTTTTTTTTTTTTTTTTTGCTAATTTAACGGTTAAATCGCGCAAATGCCCGCTCGCGCGTCTGAAGAGTATGACTGGAAAAGAGCATACGAAGCGTATGTTATCATTATGAAGCTTCGTTACGGTGCTGTCAGTTGTGATTTTGCGAAGGATACGGATACTTTTAGGGCACAGGCGGAATACACCATTGTGGTACGGAACACCTCGCCAGATAAAACGTTATATACGCGGAACCGATACAAAAGAGTGGCCGTATCGAATTTTCCCATATTCCCTATGCATGGCCGATGGCTCAATGGCTAAACGAACGGGGGGGGGGGATTATAGAAATTATAAAGAATGCCCCATCGAGAAGAAATAGTTGTTGTAATCTTGAATTCGTCGTCAAAACACATATGTGCAGCGAGGATGGGCGTTTCTTTCTTAATTTTTGTTTTGTCCATCAAGCAAGGTGTCGCTAAAGAAATTTCTCGCGATTGTTATCCCACGACACGAGATTCTCTCCCTGAATTAAAAAATATATGTATCAATTACGTTCCGTTAAGATTGTAATTAAAACCAATGGCGTGGCAATCTGACATTCGGCTCGCCATACCGGTGAAATATATAATTAATTGTATAAATTTGAGCGTTTGGCCAGGACAGAGCGTCGATGAAAATTGTTGTATTCATCGATTGTAATGGATCACGATGTGCGCAATGGGCGTGCTTCAATCGATCCGGCTCGCGCTGATCGTAAACTCCGATGTATTGATCGCGCCTGTCTCTTAATTAATACGCCGTTTTCACGAGTCATGTGCATTGGGATTGGGGAAATTGAAAAATTGGAAAGCCACTCGGACTGCGCGGCGCACGGACAATTTTTGCGGAGGGCGTGGACAAACGAATAGGACAATTCGCGGACGCAACAGATCCTCGTGCTAACAAGATTGCGGGCGCACAGAGAACTTTCGTTTTCTACAGTTTTTCACATGTATTACACGTACATATATATATATAGATAGATATATAGATATATAGTTCAATGATTTCGTTAAAAAAAGAAGAAAAAAAATAATAATATAATTACGATAAGTCATGTAGCGGCGCGCACTGCTATATCCCCCACCCCGCTTGCGCAGTCGGCTGCGCATTTACGATATACATCCGTATGCTCTGAATACACCTGTGAGTCAGCTCACCGCTGCACTCGCGCCGCCCAGCGCAGGTATACGCGGAGAGAGCCGGCTGTATAGATGCAAGGGGATGCCTTCCCGCGTTTTCGGTTAAAATAATTCCAGGCGGTGCACGCGCGCACATGTAGGCCGACGCAACGGCGCGTCGGCGTCTCGTGTAATATATATATATATATATATATATATATATATATATCTCGCATATCGGACAAATCTTCAGAGAGCGTTTTAACGAACGTTATATATATATATATATATATATATATATATATATATATATATATGTGCGTCTATTGTTATATTACAATAATGAACCGACTAAAACATATAGGCTGGAAATGCAATAAAGATGTGTAGGGACAATACGATAATGTTAAAAAAAGAAATGAAAACAGGAGAGCAGCCGATTGTGTGTCACCGCGGGCTCAATAATGTCTAGAGTGCGGGGAGGGGCCGGCGCATATCCATCCTAGAGGAAAAACCGTACGTGGCGCGAAGCACGCATACGCCCAGGCGACTGTACAAAGCGAAAGAGACAACCAAGCGTAACGAGACCGTAGCAGGTACCTGGAATTTTCTTGGACGCATTACTTCGACGATCTGTGCGCAGTGTATAAAGTCTGTAGAACGCCTTAAAGCGCTCCCCTCCCCCGCCATCCCTTCGTGACCGCGAATCGGACGTTGTACGTCAAATGCCGGATTCCCGGCGACCCATGCGACCTACCCCCCCCCGGCCATCGCGATATTATACCGCGACTCGTATACGGCTCGCTTTTCTCGTTCACCAATATAATGTACCCGGCCGACGCGGATTACGGGGCTCGCGGCGAGATTGGCCTTACCGATTTCTGTCGGTTTTTTCTCTCTTTTTGTTTTTTTTTTTTACGCGCACACATCTATAGTGCGCAAAGAAAATGACAATAATATAGACGTAGGTTATTCGTGTTGTTTTTTTTTTTTGCAGCAGCAGCAGCAGCCCCGACGTACTCTTAATTTTAAGCGTTGATGATACGATAATACGGAATGTTCTATACAGGCCAGTGCGAATTCGGTGAAATATTGGGGCTACCTTGGTTTTTCAGTTTTTTACGAGTTTCTGTACATTACGATTGTACGTTATTTACGCAATCTGGCGCCGAGCTTCGAGCAAACTTCTTGATTCAAAACCGAGGTGAATTTTTTCAGCGCCCTTAAACGCATACGAATTCCCCCTTTTCCGATCGTAAGAATTTAACGAATTTAATCGCGAATCAACCATGACTGTTTTCATTGCCCAGCTCAAATTCAAGGTTACAATTTTATTCAATAAATAGTCACTGAAACAGTTCTTAACTGTTTAGTTCAAAAAACAAAAAAAAAAAAAGAAAAAACCTAAATACACTTTAACCTAGTGACAAAACACTCACAAGTCAATTATGAACACTGAAAAAAAATATTTCTCTAATACACTCGTCAATGTTTTACTCTTGTTTGTAGAAAGTTTCGCACGACTCTGCGAGCTAGACTTATGGGTACATAGGTTCGCGAATACAAGTTTGCGCGCGATTTCCCATTTACTTCCGTTCGCGGAACGCTTTCCAGGAGAAAATCCTCTCATTTACGCGACACGGATAAAAATGTGACATATTTGAAAAATTGCAAAGTGCTTTTTTCTTTCTATTTTTTTTTTTTTTTTTTTTTGATCTACAATTAATTTTACAATCTTCGCGCAGCCTTAATGAATTGCAGTAGTATTAAGGATCGGTAAAACGAACGAAATAAAAGCATATCGTGTAAAAAATAGGGTAGATAAAAACGCGCGGCTACGATCGAGTGCACACCAAGCGTGTATAACTATACATATATATATAATGTTATATGAGTTTTTGTCAGGCCGGCACTTAGCCTCTTTACTTCTATACATGGACATCAATTGCGCAATACACTTCGGATATAGATATAGATGCATCTGTATTCACCGTAAATATTTTCAACAATCCGCGACGCCTGTACTCAACGTGATCATTGGTCAATCATTAGGCGCTCCGGCGAGAGTTTAATTGGGGTAAATTAAAAATTTTAAAAGATCTTTTAATGAGACTGGAGTTTTGCACGGTGTAATCGATTACTATATATCTATAGGTTTTTCCAATTAACCACCACATACGTTATATGAATGAAATATATCCGCGATTCCTATAACTGGATCAAGAGGAGGATCAATCTTTACTTTTACACTTTCAAAAGAGTGCAATATTTTTTCTAAAGTATAAATACCGATGTCATTTGATAAGAAAATGATGTCATCCGACAATTCTCCATCCCATCGATCAAGGCCACAGCTATAGTTTACGCAGGGATCATTACTCATTTTTCTCTCATCCGCGACTGTTTTTCAAATTGCTATAAAGTACGCGGCTTCCAGCGTCGCGATTTATTTCAGACGAGAGATTCGGCGGCGGACATTCTTCGCGTCCATCATATGACTCGATCGTCGGAGATTCTATATACTGTTTTTCGTGGCTTCTTTCGATTCGCGTGAAAAATATGTGTATACGAATATGGGTCTACTTCCCCCCCCCCCCATGTAGATCGACCATGATTACATGCCTGTAATATCAGTCCCTTTCGCAAGGAGTGAGATCAAGTTCCTGTACAGCGGTTGAATTTGTTATTTTTTTTTTTTTTTTTTTTGTGAAATTTTGCAAAATTCCTCGCCTACATCGTTTTTCCAGTTTCTAAAATTGTTGTGACGAAGATAATTTCCCGCTGATGTATTTAATTTATCTGGTCAGGGGGTACTGACTGCACTTAGAATTTGAATGTCAGTTCTCGAGATGGAAAGTATAATGATTCAGTAAAATTCGCATTTCAATTTCTTATTCTATTTTTTTTTTTTTTATGTAACAAAAAATCAATGAGAATAAATATGGCATGCCATATATAAAAGAGACTTGCCTCAAACAGCGTACATTGGCTATCTGTCAAGGTGGTTGTTCGTATTAAAAAATGTACCTTAATCAGTAATAAATTGGACACTGTCCATTGCGCGGAATCTTTCAATTTATTGCTTTTCGAAGGTGGTCGGATAATTATCCGAAAAATGCCGTATTCTTGTTTCGCTGCAATGTTTGAATAAAAGAAAAAAAGGAACTTATAGCAATTGCGAATTTGTCGGCGCATCGACCGGGATATACAATTTAGATAAGTATAGATATAGCCCCAGACTGGCACACGAACGTATACACGCGCGTACTCTACGGATGATACGTGCCGTGGTCGGATTTTTTTCTGCCTCTTTTTCAAAGCAACGAGATGCTACCGCTCTATGCCAATAATGCTGATACACGTGCTTTATTTGAAAATCGAAGGTATATCCCGTAGTTACAGAGAAACGCAGGTAGGCGCGTATGAATGAATCGTCGATCTTCAATCGGACCAGTTCGGCTGTTTTCGAGAGGGAAAATGAGAGGAAAGAACGCACAAAAGATGTCTATTAAGACGCACAGTGGTCGCAAGTGTATTCATATAATGTATATATATAGTATGTATGTAGGTATGTATTTATCTAAGTATGTCTGGAAGTTATACGCGAGGCGAGGGCGAGTGCGGGAGAAATGGAAAGAGAGAAGGAAACACGCAAACTCCTCTCTATATAATGCGCTCTCCCTCTTTTTCCCTTCTTTCTCTCTTTCTCTCTCTCTCTCTCTCTCTCTCTAACCGTTGCGCAGGTTGCAGCATCAGGGAAAATACGACACCGCACAATGAGCCGTCTCTTCCCACGCGGCTAGTGAAACCAGAGTCTATATATATATAAAGCGCGGTGCTTCTGCATCAGATGCACCAGCGCGAAATCTCCCTCAAAATACACTTCACCGTGGCGCGACTATATATATATCCCTCTCGAAAGGAAAAGCCGTGTACGAATTCTTGGTAACGTAGCCCGGGGATTTCTAAGGTGCGCTCACCGCGCCTATTATTTTCCGGTCACCGTGCTCGCTGTGCACGCACGCGCGCCATGGGAAAGCGCGCCTTGATCGCCGATGGATTTAGAATTCTACATACACATATAAATATATACATATACATATATTATATATATATATATATATATATATATATATATATATGCTCCGGATTGTCGCCCATTTATCGCGTCAAATAGTTTATTATAGTTCCGAGTCGTGATCGTTTAATGGGCAAATCGGAATTTTATATGTCCATGCACGTGTATAATATTTATATATATACAAGCATGGGTACCGGTTCGTCTTTATCCAGCGTCTATATATATATATATATATATATATATGTATGTATGTATGTATATGAACGCGCCTTATCTGCCTATCAGTATGCGACGCACACGAGCGCGCGTTCAAGGATAGGGAATTAATTTTATCGGATTTTAATTTCACTTTCGTGCAGTGTGCATTACAATTATATATATATATATATATATATATATATATATATATATATATATATATATATGGTGAGCGTAAAAACGCGACGCAGGCAGTTATAACGATGAAAAGTTATACTACTGCCGACTCTATTAAAAACTGTCTTCGTTCTCGTAGTACATAAAATAACTATCGAGTAAATGAAAAATGCGTCTGCTGTTCTAAATTACTGAAATATTTTAGATAAAATATATTATATATATATATATATATATATATATATATATATATATATATATATATATATGTATAAAACAATAATTATTCATTTGTTCAAGAAATTTCTTTTAACTCTTTTCGTTACAATTGCACGAATCAAAAAGACAATTTGAATCGTGGGATATTTAAGAAACTTAATCAAACAATCATCTGCGACTTCGCCGAAAAATAGGACATTTCCTATTGGGCAAATTCTCCTTAAACAGTTGAAGTTTCAGGTGTTTTTTTTTATATATTATATTTTATTACCAAGCATGAGTGTAAACGTGGTCATGCCAAGCTGAATCAAATTTCAAAATTCTTCTACACACGCGTATTGAAATAGTTCAACATTTTGAATAAACAGTTTACGTTTAACTGTGTGTCTTTAACATTTGTATTATTGTCTTTCATCATAAATAATATATATATATATATATATATATATATATATATATATATATAATGGATTTTTAATAGCGACACTGTAACAATTTAAATTGCAATGATTAAAAATTCTTGTGTAATTAATTTTCACTGTGTCATTTTAATCCCTCTGTTTTAATACGTAGAAGTATTTTCTTCTTTTTTTTTTTTTAATTTTATCAGTAATGTACTTAAAGCGATGGGCGACCTTTGTCGACGAAACGTCGCTTCTCAGATAATCGAAAAAGCTTTTATTTACATCTAGAGCAACAACATTAAAGAAAAAAACCATTAGATATTTGTTATTTATACTATGGTTGAAAAAGCTTCAGCCAAGTCGACGGGACTGTCCAGAAATACATCGACGAAAGAAAATCCGGTAATTTTTATTTTTATTAGGCCAATGACGAAATTTCAACGAATTAAACATTCTGTCATTTCGAAGCAAACAAACAAATTCTTTATGAAGACGTCGAAAAACGCTCGGATTTCTTAAAAATCTTTAGTCATTCGCAGAGTTTTCGTCCTTAATCCCCATTAATTTCGCGGTGAAATATTTGTCGAAAACGGAAAGGTCTCATTATGCCGCGTTGATGAATTTTTGGTCGCCGGGGGGGAGGGGGGACGATATGTGCGGGAGATGAAAATTTCATGCGTCGCAACCGGCTAGAAAGGAAAGTGTCCTCGCTATTATGAGAAATAACAACGTAGCATGTTATGCTGTACATAAACGTGCATGGGTACAGTGTTCCTCGAGTCCGATATGAAGACGTATAATAAAATAAATCTTTTTCATATCGCTGTAATAGTTTTCTAAAACATTAAGTAAATTGATCTACTACGACTACTACTACTACAACTACAATTGCTACACACACACACACACACACACAGGCACATATCTGCGCTGTATCTATCTTTCGCAATTCTAAATTTCTGAAATGAATCCGTATGCCTACAGGACTGGAATTATATTTTACGAGACGTTTTACGAGACATTTTATGAGACCTCTGATAACGACCCATCGGAATCGAGCGCCATGCATGTACGCATGCATGTAGATATATATATATATATATATGTGTGTGTGTGTATATATATATATACACACGCATATAGGAGAGTAAAAATTATAGGAATTTAATAGCTTGTCTTCCCATCTTTTGTGTAATGAAAATATCTATTACTTCGCGATTAATAATAATTCACTGAAAATATGCGCCTGTACAGTTATCATTTATAGTTTTCCCGGGACTTAAAAGTATATTGGCTTCGTCTTTTTTTTCTTCAAGCACTCCGTTAAATTTTTAAAGCCGAATTGCATAATTTAATTAGTACACATATATGGATAGATCTCGGGATATATGCTAAGGCTTAAAAAAATTTTATCATTATAATAAAGTAATATATACATATATATATATATATATATATATATATATATATATATACAAAAAGATTTATTATATATTATTATATATTATATATAAATATATATTAAAAAATTTGAATATACGTATAAATAAAAAATACGTTTGTAAATTCAAATGATAATCTTATAGATATCGTCACGGAGAGACCTTACCTTTATAATATGACTACATGGAGAATTGATAACGTAATATATATATATATATATATATATATATATATATATATATTTATGACACATACATTATATTCTAATTAAATAAATTTCATTAATATTAACGCATCACGTGTGCAATGTTGCCCTCGTGTATTCTTTCTATTCCCTCGGTATGAAAATCTCCAGTTAATGAAAAGAGTTGTACGAATTTCATCGAACATTCAAAAATATATTTTGAAATCTATATAAATTGTACACGTGTCAAATAAATATTGTCGAAACGATTTGCGCGTTATCATTAAATACACACATTTTGCTTACGAAGTTACATATACGCTTTGCATAAACCGTTTCATCATTAATTCAAACTATATATATATATATATATATATATATATATATACATACGAAGAGTAATATGTTTCATTGAATAGTATATTATGTCTCAGTATAAGTATATACGTTAAATTAGACATTATTATACACGCGTCTACGAGCGACGAAAAAACATTTTGTTTAAATTAATCTGAAAAGGTTTGAACAGATATATATATATATATATATATATATATATATATATATATATATATATATATATACGACAGTGACTCTTGTCGCGATAAGAGCTAATAGCATATATTACTCGTACAAATCACAATTCCCGCGCGGTTATAACTCACTTTCACGCCCACCTTTCTATGCGTATCTGTATAATATTACGATATACATACATACACATGTATATACGAACAAGATATAAGTAATCTATCAAAGTAAAATATATGATAACAAAAAATAAGTTTTCTTTATAGTTCTAGAAGTCTATAATATATTACGCATAGATAAATATATAGATTTCAGTTATATATACACGCCGAGAAAAAAATATTTTCCAATATTCAGTATTATACGTATTTTCTTGAATAGTGGTATGTATAATATATTTTTAAGTTGACTGTGTCGACTATTAACGGAAAAGTGAACATCGTCGACCAATATGGTATAGGGTAAAATTAAGAACACGCGCGCGCGCGGGCGCACGCGATGAAAAACATTTCGTACTTGTAATTTTGCGTTTGCATATGGCTCGTGGGACCAATGACAGGCTCGTAGAACTAACCGGAAAATACAGATTGTTTATCAAGAACGCCTACGACACTGAAAATATTACGTTCTTACGTCACGAGCTTTTTCGAAATAATAACATATCGGTTCCAATTAACTTGAGAGAGAGTGAAAGAGAGAGAGAGAGAGAGAGAGAGAGAGAGAAAGAGCTTTCTAATGCCGCGCGCGATTCGGACACGGGTCAATCTCAGGCGATTCCTGACGTTTTAATATAAATTTAATAAGGTGTAATATTTTTGTAACACTGGATACGATCACCCTACCCCCCCCCCCGCCTTCCCTCCTTGAATCGGTCCTACCGCATCAGGCTCGACATCAAGTCGAACTATCGCCAGCTCAAAGCCGACCTCCTTCAATTATGAAACCAATTTCCTCGACCGCGTATAGACCATGCGTCCGGACAAATCGTGAACTCTTCGTTTAATTAGGAAAAAGCACACACGGTCCTCGATTAAGAAAATATTTGTACAAATTGCACAATTCGAGAAAATATTAGCTCGATAACGGAGAATATTTTTCCATCGACAGGCGTGTATATATATATATGTATAAGTAGCGACTAAGGACTCTACAAGGTGGATATTAAGCGGTCTGCCGAAGATAAAGCACTTGTTGCTATATCGTCGATATCTCCCTTCCTGCGCTTGCTTAACTGACGCGCGCGCGTGTGTATGTTTATAAACGCACGCACAATTATCACTTGTAAGAGTTACCATTAGCCCATCGTATGTGCGCGCCACTTGGCTGACGTAGAATATATTCCATGAATGAAAATCGGTGCAGCTTGCACACAGTTATAAATATTCACTGCACCGATTTTTCATTCATGGAATATTTTCTACGTCAGCCAAGTGGCGCGCACATACGATGGGCTAATGGTAACTCTTACGTAGAAGTGACAAATGTGCGTACGTAGATAAACATTCACACACGTACACGCACACCATATATATATATATATATATATATATATATATATATATATATATATATATCTATATCGAGCGAGGAAAATTTTCACCTGCAAAGGCATCGGCTCCTGATGATCTCGAGGTAGCCGTGGCAGCGGCCCGCGCACTCGTGGCAGACCGGCCTCGCGGCCTCCAGGCCGGCGCTTATCAGCGACGCCATAATGCACGACGGGGCAAATGTACGGGACGTCCGCGCGCTCCCCAATGACGATGGGCGGACATGTAGGTATAATACACACACACACACACACACACACACAAACTCGCGCACACACGCGCGCGCGCGTGTATTATGCACCAGCGTACAGGGAGTGGGGGAGGGGGTAGAGGATCGGGAATCACTATTTAAACACATATACCACCAACTACCGATTATATACACATCGCATTGTTGCGTGTTTCGATTCTTGTTATATATATATATATATATCAGGACGCAACCGCCCGGAGGTGTCACGGTGACATACGAACAAGTGCAGAATTATAACTGGAGCCGCCCACCCGCGCGCACAGTGCGCTCGGAATGCCGGGAGCGCACCTGATATCGAAGTCTTATCTCGCACTCTTTCTCTCTTTCTCGCTCTCTATCTTTCAACCACTCTCCTCGCGCGTATGTGTTTTCCCCAGTCTATATAGTATGTCCTCTCGCTGTTGTATATCTTTAGAATTGCATATATATATATATATATATATATATATATATATATATATATATATAATTGTGTTATCTATTGTTATAATCTATATCTACATCTATATATATATATATATATATATATATATATATATATATATATATACGCCTTTGGAATCTCTTTCTGTGCTCTATAATTTCGATAAGCCGTGGTAATTCAGTTTTTGTCTATTTTTCTATTTCCAGGTTACATAGACGGTGCCGCGCATTGACACATGAGGGTTATATATAAGAGGAAAAAATGCATAGAGAAAAAGATAGACACGGAGAGAGAGAGAGAGAGAGAGAGAGAGAGAGCCATAGCTGCAACGCAAAAGGTGCAATTTAGATATTTCTACCATTTGCGGATTCGACATTTCGTCATACCTACGCGCAGTTGTCGGGAATGCGTTAAGACACCTACGGCGTTCTTCTATATATATATATATATATATATATATATATATATATATATATATATATATATACGTACGCGATAATGACTTTAAGAGGAATGCTTTTTAGATCCCAGGCGCTGAGAGCCGCGGAATGATTAACGGCGGCGCGCGCCGAGCAGCCTTTCGAAACTGTAACTTGTGTTATACGAGTCTGTATTTGCATGTATATATATATATATATATATATATATATATATATATATATATATATATATGCACGCGCAGATGTAACTGTAGCCACGGGTTTTTCGAAGCATTTCCACGCGGCGATTTCCGAAGATAGAATGTGACTTTAATTGCAAAGCAAGCAATTTTCGATACTATGCACAAGGCGTAATAATAATTGCTCGGTAATAAAAACCATTCGGCCATTTCGTTCTTCGCATATGTGGCAACCGAAAGATGGAGCAGATTTCATTTTAAAATGTATTATACAGCGATCGTCTGCACAAAATTTTCTTATGGTTTATCTATCGAAATGAAATAAAAATGAAATCAATCCAACATAGTATTACAAACATGCTTGTATATATTATCGTTAATGCATAGAATGAAAATTTTCCAATTCTTCACTACAAAGAAAGATATTGTACGGGATATCAAGAAAATTTTCCAAGGGATAATTTGATAATTTACCATTAATCCGGTAAAATTCATTAGAAACCATAGTAATTTTCTTAATGTCTTTCCAGTCCTCCATCGAATCACTGGAGAGTATTGTAATGTTTATCAGAAAATATTTCCCCACGTACATTTCCTCCCTATCAATTCGCCTATCATGGACGACAGGGCGATCCCTAAAAATCTCATTACATCTTTATCATCGCCATCCAATTCGTCGCGATCAATCTTAATTTATTCCTCGTCGTCGCCCAAGACGCTATTGGGCTCGTTGCATTATCCAATCGCGCGATTAAATTCGCGACGCCGCCTGTTTTATTTTCATTTGATCCGCAGTCGTGCGCAAAACATCCGCCCACCTTTTGTTACAGCGATCGTTGTCTCTGCGCGATCGAATTCCGAGTAAGATTCGAGTTCGCACTCGGATTAGCGAAAAGACGCACACTGCGGTGTACCTGTGCTGTGTTCCCGACCCTTTGCCCAAACCTATTACATATTATATATATATATATAGGGGCAAGAATCGCATCCCCGAAGGCCACGTGCGAGCAGGTGCAGTAGTCGCGCATAATCGTGTACCGATGCATTATCTCCCCCGCACCCACCCGCCCCGCTGCCGTTGTCACTAGGCGTCAATTCATACTACGCGCGCGTGCGTATAAAAGGCGACGCGTGCGCGCGACAGATGCGGCGCTTCGCGGGCGCGTGCGTCGGTGCGCGCACCCCCCACCCCCACCCTCGCCCCCGATCGTCCGTCGGGTGTGTCCCCGCGGCCCGACCGAGCCGTGAGTCATCGCGCGGGGGACGAGGGGGATCGGGCAGGCGTCCGATCCCGCCCCGTGGGTTATCGATCCTGCGCGTGGGTCGCGGGGTCGCGGGTTGTCGACCCGTCCGGGGGCGCATGTGCCTCGGGCACGACGCGGCGATCGGCCCGGGGCGCCGTTGCCGCTGCGTTCGCATCAATTTTAACGCGCCTCGCGTGGCGCTGTTAACGATCCGTCCCCGGGAAATGCCGACTGATTTTTCATTTTCCAATCCTGGCTGAAATTCATAAATATGAGACTCTGGAGGGATAATTCTACGTTCGTCGGTCGTTGTTTTTCCAAATAATCCACGGTAATCTATGGAATGAGAATGGGGGAGAGACGGAGAGATAAGTGTTATCAGTGCTGTGTGCGATTTATCCGATCGGATTGGTTGACACATTTGCATAGCCGAAAAAGCAGGCCAAGAGCAAAAATAAAAAATAATATTATTTTTAAATTTTTGTTTGAACTACTCGAGCATCTTTCGGATGACCAATAGAAGCCCAACTTCAGATTATTTTGCGATGAGGATAAACGTAATTTTTCATTTTTTTTTTAAATTTATTTAAATCTCTCTATAAAATTACGGGAAAATTAATCGAATATGTTACGGACCGATTAAATTTTGAGAGAAAAAATCTTTTTAGAACTAGTTGAAAAATTAAATTTTTTTTTTTTAACGCGCACACCCATACGCTCGCACAGACCGCGTAAATGATATATTGTAAAAAATTTTCAATTAAAAATATTAAACAATATTCTTTCACGAGCGATCGTTCAAGTTTGGGTTAATCGTTAGCCTACCGGACGATACGGGCGCCCTTTAAAGTTTTAAATAACCTTCGTTTTTTCACGTATATATGTTGCATATTAAAGGTAGCCGCCTCTTTGCTCGCAACTACGAATACTACAGTCTTGTCCGCGATTTTGCCAACGGCTATAAAATATAGTCGTGTAATATACTCTTGGCGTGATAGGCTAGTTAAAAAAAATTTCTACGTAAACGCTACAGTGGCGCTGTTGTTTAAGAATATGTTATAAAATAAAAAATCCTAGAATGTATTGTACTTAACTTACAAGATAATCGTATGTAGCTTCGTTCACGGTATCAGCTGGAGACTTACCTAAAACCAACAAGAAATATAATACAATTAATTGATTGTATAAAAAATTGTCGAAGTAAATTATTACTAATATTATTTTTCTTGTGAAAATTAACATTATTAATAAATCTTGCGGGAAAATCGACGTTTTCTTATCAAAAGAATGAAATTACGGAATGTATAATAACAGAAGAAAACAAAAATAATTTGTGATAAAGACTTGCAAACTGTTTTTAATTTTTTACTTTATTATTAGATGAAACAATTCATATCATTATTAAAACCATAAAATAACTTTTTATCGCTAATTTGTCTTTTTGTCAAAAATGCCCATTTATAAATATAAGGCGCTTGCAGCTTCGTTGCACTTCTTCGATCCAACTGTTCATTAAGTTTTATTTTGCGATTTAACGAAAATTGATCGACAACGGCAACATAAGTAACATCAAGTTAATCAAAGTAAAATCAAGTCGATCAAAGCCGCTTATAAATAATAATTTTTGTTAGGCTGCGTGGAGAAAATTTTTAATTATTCAATTAGGTTTTTGGTCGTATATCGTCATGGCACATTAATGTAATCGAAAATGCTCCTCCGAGCACAATGGATATATGTATATATATATATATATATATATATATATATATATATATATATATATATTGTTTTAAGCCGACATGTACAAATTATATCCACGAAAAATTCGGGGAGCTCGAAGCGCGTGTGCATCGGTGCGAGTCGTAATATATATATATATATATATATATATATATATATATATATATATATATATATATATTATGTGTAATGCAGGGGCGTATGTACAGTATCCCAGGTACATTACAATATTTCGCCCGAGCAGCGGTGCCCCTTCCTTAGGGAAACGGAAGTGGGCGCGGGAATATATTATAAATCAAGCCGGTCCTACAAATCTGGTCGATAAGGGCGGGTAGGCAAGGGGGGAATTTAAAAAAACAGAGTAAAAAAAACTACGAATACAGAGCCCCTCGCGGAAGACCGACGTTCGTCCCACACCTATATATATATATACCACGATAACTTCGCCACACGCTCCTTCCCCCTTTCGACTCTCCTCGCGCGCGCGCGCGCGCGCCCCAGTCTGTCACAGGTGCGCGCTCCCGCTCGCCCCCTCCCCGCCGCGTATGACTCTCCTGGCCCGCAATACAGTCCGCGCCTCTCTTCCCACCCCATCACCCCTCCTTGCTCACCTCGGGGACCTCGGGACTAACGAGGCGGTGGGTGGGACGCCGGAAGCTCGCGTAAGTGGCTTTCTCCCCCTCCGCTTCCCCTCCCCCATTCCCCCTCACAAAATCGCGAGGACGTTATTTACGGGAGGATCGAGGCGGTAATGCGAGGTGGTAAGAGGGCAATAATTCGAGTAGACGCGTCATTTTTTAATTTACGAATATCTATAGAATAATAATTTTCGTATATTTACACTTCCGACGTCGATTCGTATGTATACTATATATGTATGGTTGTATTTCAATACGAGCGCATAGTATATCTGACGTATAATACTACGTCATTCGTAAAATGTGTAAAAAATGACATTTTTGAAATACACGTACACACACATGTGTATGCATAGTTAATTTCTTCATTTTGATAATTTTACGACACATTAGAGCAAAATCCTATCAGAATCTCACGAAATAATGCACACGCATGGAGATAAATTAAAAAATAACCAATTTGCATTAGATATATTATTATTCGCCGACGAGGACGTGGAATTGTTTTTTTTCTTCTCTTTTTTTGAACGAATTACGGGGGCTTAATTTTCCGAGGGACACGGAGAGAACGTTCGCCGATGGCATGAACTTTCGAGCCCGGCTTATGGAGGATATTGAGGCGGACTTTAATTTAATCGCGCAAGGACGCACTTACAAATGCCCGCGCGTCTGATATATCCCGAGAGTGTCTCGATCGATCGCTATCGAATTATCGCCGTCTCAGAGCTTCGGCATACGTACATACGGACCTGTACTGGCTACTGGAAAAAGCCATCGGGCATCAGAAAGCCGCGATGAGTTTAGCGTAGCGCAAGAGGAGGATGAGTGAGAGAGAGAGAGAGAGAGAGAGAGAGAAAGCAAGCAAGGGTACGCACATTTTTCTCTCTCTCTCTCTCCTTCGATGGAAGCATTCGAGGCCTTTGCGAGAAAGCGATAGAAAAAGTATCTAAGAAATCGTTCGCCTCTCTCGTCGCCTCGGTCCCATACTTGAAACGTAGCGCGCTTCCTCCACTAGTTCGCGCTCTGTTCTCGCTGCCCTCGTTCGCGGCAGAATTCTGACCTAGCAGGCCGCGGCGCTGGATATTACAATTTGGATTTAATCCTTTTTAACCGAAAACGGCCGTTGACCGGAAGGCCTTTTTTTTTTTTGCTCATTACGAGGTACGGCGTAACTCGTCTACTCACTTGCTAGTGCCACTTCGTAAAAAGCATTATTAAGCTTCAAAATGACATTATTTTAAAAAAAAAACATTGTTTTAACTAAAATATGATATTATAAAGGCTGTAAGATCGATAAAAATATTTATTAATTTAATTTCATTATGAAACATCATTAGATACGATTATATATTGAGATTCTATTGTAGATAATAATATAGCCCCCTGACCTGCCTCCATCTAAAGGATGCCCTCTATCGTTTCAACTAACATACACTATAACAATAGCTTACGAACGTACATTTTACGATTATCGCGAGTATTGAGGTATTATATAAACGTCTAAATTAAAATTTAAAAAATACATATTCTAAATTTTTCTCATTATATCTCGCATTGAATACAACGGGAACGCAGGAATTGAGAGAAAAATAAATTCACTGTTACCGTATGTTAATTCTTGTTTTATTTTGTTTTTTTTTTATTATATTACTTTATTAAATGGCAAAAAAAGATTTATTTATAGCGTTTGTCGGTCACCGTGTATATTATACGCTATAATAAAAATAACTATCGATCGGCGTTCTGGAAAAATTCATAGATAAATAAAAAAAAAACATGTTAAAAACATAATTATAAGATAATAGTTCCATCATTATATCCAACATTTTTATTTAATATTAATTTTTCGAATTACTAGTTGGAAAGGACGGTCTGCGCCTGTATTAGGCACACGTGCGCACGGTCACGCACACATCCATTCCACCCTAACCAGAATTCCAAGCATTTTCTGAAATCCCTCTCTCCTCTACCTTTTCAAATATCCCCTCTCGCTCTGGCTCTCTCTCTCTCTCTCTCTTATCTCTCTCTCTCTCTCCTCTCTCTCTCTCTCTCTCTCTCGCTAACTCACTCTCTCATTCTCTCCTCCCGCTTTCCCAGTCCCACTCTCATTCGGTCTCCCTCGCTCCTGGGCGCTCGCCCGCGCAGGAAGCGCAGGTGCGCGAGTATACAAACACACACACACACACACACACGCAGCCACACACACATATATTATATATATACATAGAGCGAAGCACGGCACAAGTGCAACCTGTGCCTCTGCCGCCTTTATACACAGCCGCCGATGCGGCGCATATACCACTATTTAATGCGTGTCCGCGCCGCGCCCCGCGCTTGAGTCAGGTAGATAGGTGTGTGTGTGTGTGTGTGTATATATATATACACAAGTTTTTGGCGGAAGGGGAGAGGGGAGAAGGAATACAAGGGACTTTCCCGCCGCCGTCGAAAAGAAGTAGGGGAGCAGGTTGAGAGGATATCGTGGGATGCGCACAATGGCGCTCGCCTCGAGCCCGGCGAAGGGAATTTTCCTTTCGTTTTCTATTTCGTTTCTTCTGCTTCTTCTTCCTCTTCTTTTTCTTCTCGCTTTTTCCCTTCCCTTCCATTAATCCCAATGTCAAGGCCAAGGCTTTCCACCATGTTTAAAGAGACCCGCACGGCTTTTGTGTGGGTGTTGGTGGGTGTGTATGTGTGTGTGTGTGTGCGTGTGTGCGTGTGTGTGTATGTGTGTATGTGTAGAACACAATTGATCGTGACTCGTCGCGTGAATCTGATTTTTTTATTGGATAGATTATACACCTCACGACGCGGTTCGTTAACGATTTCAAAATTTTTTATTTTCCTCTATAGCTACTTACTTGACTAAGACTTCCGTAGTTTGTAAAAGAAAAAGATTGAATATTTCGTGTATAATATGTCACTCAAAAAAATATGTTTTCGTAAGGAGATTTAACAATGAAACGATTTATTTTTAAATAAAAAAGTTTAATGCGTATTTTCTTAGTAATTATTAAACACCTTCGTTATATTTATTAAACCCTTTCCTCAAAGTCCCATTGGGTCTCCTGGACTAATTATTTATTTAAATTTTTTTTTCACTGTACAACTCAATGCCTTTTAATAAATTTTCAGTTTTTTTTTCCTGTTTAGCGGTTACGACTTATTTTGCTCATTAGATTAAGCGTATATATGCAATTATCTAAATATTCTGAAAATAGCGCTTGAACAAATTGTTACATTAACGATGAATTTACATATATACATTGTTTTTTTTTTGTTTTTCAATATTGTAAATTATTAATATAATTTGTACGAGAAACTTGATCTATCCGCGATATTAAAACGTATCTTATGCTGGTGAACAAATTTACTTAATCATATTTTTCACAAGTTTCGATTTCCTATCTGTATTTAGTTTCTGTCGAACTTTAAAAAAAAAAAAAAAACGGTGACAAAAATCGCTATGCACAAAGAGGGGAAAAAACAGGAAAAATTTTACAGAAGACACATCGCTCTTAAATAAATACGTCAAAGTTGTTTGTCGACAGTGCGCGCGTTCTATTGCTTGCCTCTAAAGGAATGAAGGGGAAGGGGGAGAGCAGCTGAGATCTATATATATATATATATATAATATGCGAAAGAAAAAGATGATAGTAAAAGGGAAGCTTCGCAGCTCTCTCCTCCTCCCTCCGCCATCTTTCGCTCGCGCGCCCCGCGTAAATTCTTAGGGAAAAAAATTAATGGATGTTCCTGTGGTGGGAGGGGGTGGGGTACAAAGCATTTTTGCTTATTACTCCGCGGAGATTTTTGCCGGCTGTATAAACGGAGTTTAAAGGGGACGGGGGCCCGCAGGTTCTGCAAATTTATTGGAATCGTGCTAGCGCGCAGAAATCCTCTGTCTCTACCTTCCCGCATTGTCATTCAATAAAGCAAAAGATCCGGGGCCGGGAGACGTCGCGCACGCAAATCGGCTAAGGGCCAAAACTAGAGTAAGGAGGATTTTTGCTTGAAAACGTCGTTTAGATATATATATATATATTGACGTGTAGGGAGGTCTTTAAAATCGATTCGTGTATACATCGAACGTGGCGTTACTAAATAACAATTGTTAAATTATATGTTTGATCTTTCATGCAATATTTACGAATGTGAAACATGAAAAATAAAACAAAAAAAAAACAATAAATATCTCTAAATATTCGGAATAATAAAATATCTTGTATCGAAAAAAAAATATCCCTGATAGACATTCTTCTTCGTGTTGCTCTTACAAAATATGGAGAAACAAAAAAGAAAATGAAAAAAAAAAAAAAATCAAATACACTTTTCTTCCAAATGGCAAAATTCTACGTTTTCGAATCGGCGAGCTCTTTGATCGAGCGCTGCGCTCATCGACTCGGACGCGCGCCAGCACGACGCGCATATTATAAATACTTGTGTACGTAAACGTTACATTATACGCTTACATCCGAGGGAGATGGCATATCCTCTCATCCCGATCGCGAAACCGATAAGGCCGCGTCACCTGCAGCGATTGATAGCTCTCTCTCTCTCTCTCTCTCTCTCTTCTATCTATCTATATCTTTCTCCCTGTTCATCGGTCTCTTTCTCTCTCGGTTACGTGCACGAAACCGATCGCTACGTCCGATCTTAAGCCCGTCGCGCATTATACAGATTCAGAAATGTCAACTTACGCGGGATTATTATATATAGAACGACACTTTTCGGGACATGCTGAGCTGATGGCATTCGCGCGTATAACGCATTTAGGTACACATATAGTTTCGCTCGCACGTCTCCTTCAATTTACCTTGAATCCTGATCTTTTCTATCATTATGTATAGCCGTTGCAAGATAAGATAATAAATGGTAAGGAATAAGAGATGTTTATATATATATATATAGTTCGGAACAGGATTTTAGAATTTTATGAGCACAAAAATTTCTGATTATAAAATTTCTTTTATATTAATGATTTTTTTTTGTTGTTGTCGAGAAATAATATGATATATCTCCACGCATACACGTCAATTATATTTCATTATTACAACGTATACAATATATGTTTTCTTTAAATTAATAAATAGATTTAATACCACGTACTTCTTTACCTGTACGTTAATTGCAATTTCACGGCATTTTTTAAACCACCCGGGCCCCAGTTCTGTAGAAGGCAAAGAGCTTGCTGATAGCCTTAATAAAAAACCAAAAAACGAACAAAAAAGAAATCCTGACTGCATCTTTTCGAAAATGTCGTATACCAGATATTTTAGGATAACGGGATCGAGAGAGGCCAGAATCGAGATGTAAAATGTCCGCCTCCCATAAAGAATAATTATTTTATGTACATTCGGCTCGTGAAGTAAATTCGAAAATCAAGGAATACATTGTCTCCGTTCGTCTTCAATCGACTTGAAAAAAAAAATTACAATTCCAATTTTTTGCACATGGAAGCAAGCATGACCCTGAGCTTAATCGATAAATCATGCGTCTATTGACCTTAATTTATCAAATGGCACAGGTCCAAAATCCAACGCGATAGCCATCAAAGTCGTGTTAGAGAGCGAAAAAGTGCTGGATAAACATTGCTCAATTAGTTACTCAAAAAGGGTTTCATTGTGCGAATAAAAAAAATTACAGAACAAAAAGTGATTGGAATTGGCAAGAACTCGTCTGAATTTTTACCGGATTTTTCGAACATTTCTTGGATTTCTAAATTGGTCCATTAGTTCATTGTAAAAAACTTCGGGCGTATTGAACTTGTAAAATATAAACTTGCCAAAATAAATTATTTCTGTAAAAAGGTAATTGGAATCGGACGCATGGTATTAGCTAATCGTGGCGGATGGTTTTGACGATTTTTTTTCTTCTTCTAAAGATAGCCAATCCAATAATCGAAAAACTAAATTATTCGTTTATCTGGATTTTTATAAAACGATCAACTTACTTGTAAGAAATTGTTAGTAACATATAAGGACCTATCTCCCATTAAAAAACAAATATTAAATCCAAATTATTTTTTTTGTTCTTGAATAGCTCGAAAATAACGGCATTGGGACTCGTGGATCTCCGCCATATCTTTCAAAATAAAGTGCTCAGATCAAAGTACGCGATTTAAATAACACATAATATATTTATTGCACAAATAGTTCGAAGTAAATAATGTGGATTGAGAAAGTTACGTCGAGCGCAACAGCAACCGACAAAATCGTAAAGATTATTTTCATTTCGAATTTATTATTGTTCAATAATCATAATCGCCACTTTCCGAGATATTGATCAACCTTAAAAAAAAAAAAAGTATACGTATTTATGTCCAAGTCAGGTATAGAAACGTGTCAGAAGCTGAAAGATTTCTCAGGCGTCAGAAAGGTTTTAAATAATAAGGAGGATCAACGAATACATCTGACATTTACTGTATCGTATATATTTTAAAAAAATCCCACAGTTGTACCTGTCTCTATACCGTCCTCGGACGCGCCGGCTACGTTGCATTAATTTCGAAAGAAGCATTTCGATGTAATGATGATTTTCTCCCAGGCCATCCGTGATCTGTAGATGAAAAGTCTAAACGAAAAATGCCGGACTAAGCGCCCGGTGTGTGTGTGTGTGTGTGTGTATAATGTATATTTATATATATACAAAATAATATAGAGAGAGATCTACCTATGCACGAACAGCCGAAGAATAAGAAAACGGGCGCGAGAGGAGATCGAAGGCGGAGAGAACGTTCGGAGGAGAAACGCGTATTGAGGGATTGAGCGAGGAAGAGAGGGGAGGGGTCAGAGAGAGAGAGAGAGAGTGAGAGAGTGAGAACGAGAAAGGGGAGGGGGGAGGGAGAAAGAGCGCCCTGCCCGCAGCAGCCTCGCTCGACTCTGCCTCGACTGTGTTCCACCGTCGGTCTACCAAGGTGTGCGTTTGCGAGTGTGCGTGCGTGCCTACATATCGGGCCAGGGATTCTCATACCTCGGGAGCCGCGGGAACCGAACGCGCTCACATATACCAGGTGTATTATATGCGCGCGGCGAACGTGCCGAACGAGCTGAATAAAGAACCAGAGAGGGAAAGAAGAAGGGAGGGAGAGGGACAGGGAGGGAGAGAGAGAGAGAGGAGAGAGAGAGAGAGAGAGAGGAAAAATGTGCTGCTGCGCCAGCTCATAGTTGGGACATTCCATGCTAGATTTATTATGAGCAGAGTCGTAAAAGTCGATTTTGGAGGATGGAAAATACATATATAGACAAGGCTAGCGCTAGAGTAACACAAAAATGTTTTTAGATTCACGGATTTGGAAAACGTTAGGGAGAGAGAGAGAGAGAGAGAGAGAGAGAGAGAGAGAGAGAGAGAGAACGAGAGAAGGATGCCATGTCAGCGAGGCGAAGGAAAAAAAAGAGAGATTTTTTTTACGGATGTTCTCGCCTCGGTCCCCACTCGTCGTTACCGATGGATCTTTTTTGCGCATATTGTAATGTATTTTTACCCGGGCTGGAAAGCCTGTTAATAATTTAACGTAAAAAAGAACGGCGGAATTTCGTAGACACTGAGGCGATCGATAGGACGATGGAACGATAGCTTTCAATGAAATAAGCCATGATCAAAATTTATCATTTCTTCAATATCTTTATATTACTATGTTTATATAGACATCATGTGATACATATTTAACGGAGTCAGATTTTAAACTACTATACCAATACTTTGACGTATATATTGATAAAAATTGAAATGCTGAACGATCAGTTTTTTTTTTAAAATAAATAATCGAATAATCATTAATATAAATCAGATTTTCACAAAATTTCTCTCATATGTACGTTCTCGGTTTATTGAATTCCACGCTAGTCCTTTAAATTATGGTTAAAAAAAGAATAAAAAAAAAAAAAAAAAAAAACGAAACATAACAAAACAAAAAAAGAAACAAGGAAACGCAATTAGTTCGCGTAAATCTTCAGTCCTATTTGACAGTTCGGAAAAAATGCCATCCGGTAATTTATTATATCATTCGGGGCCGCATCAAAATAGAATATCGGGTACTTTGAGGCTCGTTCGTTACATCTCCGAATGGCCGCGCGCCTGCATGCAATAACTTTGCAAAATCGTACCGCGTCCCTTATATTAACAGAAAAGCGATAAATTAACGTTTCATTAGTTCAGTGGCTCGTCTTTTATTTCCTGGATGTATAACGCCCGGCTATATAACGTGGCAAAGTCCTGCTCGCGTTGAAAAGAGCCGTATATATATATATATATATATATATATATATATATATATATATATATATATATATATATACAGAGGATGGTCTCTCCTCTTGTCCTCCCAGCGGTTCTCAAGGTGAGCATTAAACTTCTTTCCTCCTTTCGTCATCCTCCAGCTCTCTCTCTCTCTCTCTCTCTACCTCTCTTGGTATACTGATACCTCTCCACCTCCTTCCTTCACGAACTGCCGTAGCAAATTCAAATCATGATGATGTACAGCATCGCGATTTCCGACCAAAGTATAATACACGTCTCTGCGCGAGGATTCAACGCGAGGAAAATTCATAAAAACAACTTCCTGGATGGATTTTGATTTGCAAAGTGCCATTTCGCGTATGCGATCGTTGTTTTATATGACGCATTCTGCTGCTAAATATAGCAAGCAGGCTTGGATTAAAGTATGCAATACGTTTGTTTAAATATTATAAGATGTCTCGTCGAAAATAAAAAAAAAAAAAAAAAAAAAAAAAACAAACAATGAATTTGTTAATTTGAATCATTCCACACGAATCATTCGACTTCTGCTGAATTCACAACTATATATTTTCTTCCTTTATTCTGTGTACTACAGCACTGAAATTATTCAAAATACTAGGCGTGCAGCCTGCGATGCAGCGTCGTATGCAATTTTTAACCTTTTCGCTCGGACTTCCGATCGGTTTTCTATTTTATTTAGAGGAAAAAACAAAAATAACAAGATGGACAGAAATTCCACGGCCGGTCTTCTCGATGGGAGCCAATACAGCAGCGCCGGCAACGCCAGCGTCTATAATTGGAAAGTTCTTGAAGAGGCGTCAACCTAAGCTTATAAGGCCCTTGCGTGAATACTAATAAGCCCACTATTACGGAGAGGAGCGATTAACTATATATAATATATGTACACAGGCATCTATATAAACGTGACTTGCCAGATAAAAGCCAGACCGTGTAGAATCGTAGTCTTGGGAAAGTTAAAAAAAAAAATCCCGATTCCAGACGTAGCATATAACAGGTATATGTCATGAAATGGTGACCGTTGTTGACGATTGGATTATTAGATTGACTTTAGGAAATCACGCGGCTTCAAATACCAAATATGTATAATACACACACACACACACACACACACATTCTCTCTCTCTCTCCCTCTCTCGATTTATCGAAATTTTGTATTTTCTTTTTTAAGGCTTTGTGCTGGCGTATTCTAAAATGACATGCGTGAATTGGATGCGCTATGCATTGATTGGCAACAGAAGATTTTTCCATCGACTAAGCTATGCACGTAATATATATATATATATATATCTACATTTAAACAAGTCAAGCACCTTGTGTGCAAAAGCATCCACTTCACTTCCTTGGTTTCTTTTTACTTTCCAAGAGGCGCGAAGAGTGCAGTTCACGGACGTCCCAGTGTCTATTCGTGTATTATGATGCAAATGTACACACGCACACACACACACACACACATAGACACATCGGTGCAAGAGCTCGACTGATATTTGAGCAAACTATATTCGCCGTTGGCTTATTCGAAGGGGACTTGGAGAGTCGGGCTGATTCTTCTGGGATTCGCGATACTTCGAAGTCACCCGCTGAGACGAGGACTTTATTCGCGATTGCTTACGGGGTATCGCCAATCCAAGAACAACAACCCGACCGTAACTTTAAAAAGGCCCCTTGCCGAGATAAGCCAACGCCGATCGGGTTGCTCGATTTATCGGTCGCGCGGTTCTCGCGCGTAGTGCCGGGGACACGTCCGCGAACTACACCCAAGCCGCAGCACGCTATGGAGTAATGTTGCGCTGCCGACCCGAGACGCACCGCGGATCCAGGCCCGCCATTCTCGAATTGGCCCCGGGCCCATTACAAAGCGAACGGCATCTGCACGATCTGGCAGACGAATTGAAAGATACGATGGATTTGCCGAGCTCTCTAGAATGCCACGTGTGGAATGGCGATGAATCGTGCACGAAAGTCCCAAGTGAAAATTCTCGCCGAAAATTCCGGGGCGAAGTTCTGTCAACCGAACGGGAGGATGAAATTTGCCCGGTATTCCTTTGCGCTAGAATCGCGAGCGCGATCGATATCGGAAGAGTGCAATTTGTTTGTTCCAGGATTTTACTATAGGCTGTTTTTTTTTTCTCAGAAACTTTAAAAATCCAAACATTGATTATTCATATGTTGTCAATTTTTATATGCCGATATATTATTACGGTATACAAAATACTCGTACGATATATTCATATTATATCATATTAGCGCAACTATATGTTTGCCGTGTTATAGAACCATGGCTTTCTGAAAAGTCTCAAGTGTTGTTGAAATTTTACTTTTCGCGTTAATAATGTCGTACAAGCTTAAAATTAACGGGGATTCGCAATGTAAGCGACAAAAATATTTTTATTGCATGACAAAAAATTCCGCTACATGACGATTTTAATGGACAAACGATGTTTTCTTGATTTAATTGGTCATTTTCACATCTATTGTGTGCGAAAACAAAAGAAAGGAAAAGTTTCTCAAGGACTAGCTGTGACTTTTTTCCATAGTTCAGTATTAAAAAATTATATTAAGTATTTCTTAAATGGCGAGAAATTTTACAATAAAAAAATCGATCGTACAGTCCATCCACGAAGAACAAAACTTAAGTGTTGTCATATTCGCACAACGCATTCAGCAATGTAATTATCAGTTTGAGAGTGCCGTAATGCATTTTGAATTACCTAGCAAGCCTCGACTTTACTATATGTGTATGTGTGTGTGCGCGCGCGCGTGTATGTATGTAACTATAAACGCAATCGGACAGGCTTGCAGCAGCAACAGAAATGTACAATTCACCCACCGTCAAAAATCGAAAAATTTATTAAAAATATATTATAGTTACTCGACTTTGTATCTTACAGCAAACGCTACATTTGATTCTTATTCGATATTTTAATATTTTAACATTGAATGTTCAATAGTTCAATATATATTTTAATATTGAATAAAAATAAAATGCATTCAGCCATCCTAACGAGCAGTTGACTGTGTTGACTTCAGTTTAAAACGATCAATTCTTATATTTCTATATTATATTTTCTAAATAACAGAAGGGTTACAGAAATGTTTTTGCGCCTACTTCATAATATTGACACAAGCACGATATAAGGAAGTAAAAAAAAAGAAAAACCAATTCTCGGCTTACCAGCATCCAACGACGATATATAAGAATCCTAAAATCGCGCGATTCTATTGGGTTCAAAAAGCCGTGATATTGTTCCCCTAAGTCAAGATTCGATGAACCGCCAGAGTTTATAGCTCCGAGAACAATAATTGTCACCAGGTTCTCCGCAATTCGTAAACGTGCATATATATATATATATATATATATATATATATATATATATATATATATATATATTATTCCATTTTGAAATAAAATAAGAAAAAAAATCTCGGCTTGCCTCACGTGGTCTCGCCTTTCTCGTGCGCGACTTCCCCGGAGTGAGTCCACCTATATACATATATGTATATATATATATATATATATATGTATATATATATGTATATATATATATATGTATATATTATGTGCGCGCGCTCTTACCTCAGAATTTTTACTTTCGCTCCGTCTCTTTTCGGTCATAGTCCCCTTCTCTCTCTCTCTCTCTCTCTCTCTCTCTCTCTCTCTCTTCCTTTGTCGTCGTCCCCCGCGCTGACGCCGTAAAAGATCGTGTCAGACGTAACCTTGACAATGGGCCGTATAGCAACCGGCGCGCGAGTTCTCATATAGGACTCTCTTATTGGACTGGCCCGCGCCTTTACGACGGCGGCAAGGGAAAAAGTGCTGAGTCGTTCGCCTTGCTTAGATATATATATATATATATATATATAATTTTTTTTACTACTTTGCACCTTATATATATATATATATATATATATATATATATATATATATATAAATATATATTGTTTTCTTCTATTTTTTTACGAAACTTTCGGTTGGCATCTTGGAAGGATTTCGTAACTTCATCTGAGGGTGGCTGTATTGAGGTTCAACCGATGGAGTCGACCGGAGCTGCGACTCTTGAACGAAGTATAAAGTTACAGGCCTAGATTCGGAAGAATTGTTTTGTTCTTCTTATTTTAAGAAATACGTCCATTTTAGTACCTATAATAAGAATTTTTATTTTTCGAGGGAATCTGAGGTTGCAATTTTAGAACAAGAGGGTCAGTGGAAGGGAAAATGCTGTAGAAATTTTGGCATTATCATCCATTTTGGTTTTAGCACCAATCGAGATTTCACTTTTCTTATAGGTCCAAATGATTGCTTAAAACGTCGGCTCTCACCGATGCTCACGATATTACAGAAAATCGTATGATTTCTGACTGTCAGTCGACAATTTTGAAGATCCCAATACATTGTGACTTTATTGACGTGCAGCTCATCATTTGGTGTTTGCATTTTTTTTCACCGTCAGATTTTTTCGTTATCTCTTGCACGCCGCAGGCCTTCTTCAATATTTAAACTGTTGAACAATAGAAATTTTATTCCACAACGCAAAATTTCATGAAACTGCGTTGCTGAATAGTTTTTGACACTATAATAAATGGAAAAAAAATTATTTTTAGCCGGTTGCAAACAGGTGCGTTTCTACAAAAGAAATCAATATTTTGGCGTGTAGTTTGGCTCAAATGTCAGTGACAGTAGTATCAATTTAGAAATAAATCCCAATCAGAATTCTCTAAAAAACGAATTTCCCGGAATATTTTTCCCACAATATTATATTTCCATTATAGTTAATTATTTTCTATAATAATATTTATTTAGCTCGTTAAAGTCATTATTTCTTCTTTTTAAATTTTGTTATTTAATATTGTTAAATTATACGGATCCTATCAAAAATGTATTTATTGTGAATCATCTATCAGTACTCTCATCAGTTCTTTTATTTGTACAACAATCATCGTTATAGTCTCCAAATTAATTATAGTATATACTTTTTTTACGATTAAATTTAATCGAAAAAAGAAAACTTTATATATATATATATATATATATATATATATATATATATATATATATATATATATATTTTACAATCACACGAACGTTGAAGTTATTAAATTTATTATGGCAACGTATACAGATAATAATTAAAAAAGTAGTTTCTTTGCTTTTGAGAAAGTTGATTTACTATTCTGCTGTGTATTAATAATAAAAAATGCAGAAAATTTTATGTAGTAATTTTATCATTTCACTCAATGTTGAATTTAGTTTTAGATCCAAACAGCGTTTTAGATATTAACAGAATAATAGATGCAATTAAAAAATGCCTTCGTAATCATTTTATTAATTAATTTTTAATCGTATGCAATTTTAAGGAATTTAGTTCGTATCATGAACGAATCACATTTTTGTTTGCATTAACATGAAATAAAAATTTCTTTATATAGACTTTCCTTTATCTTAAAATTTATATGAATTCAAATACACAAAAAGAAAGATTTGAGATATGATTTAATACCAGAAGACTACCAGTTTCAGAGATAACAATTAAACAAATCAATTGCATGTGAAAATTCTCTAAAGAAAAATTTGCGTAAACCACCAAGCTTAAACCTTCCCCCCACCCATTTCCTTATAAGGAATTTTCGTATACATTTGATTTCCAGCAATTTGAAGGATAATATTTAATAAGAGAGATTCAGAGAGACTACGAGCGACAGAGAGGGGAGGGGATAAGCGGAAGATCGCCTAGCAATGCAAATATCGGTAAACATTCAGTCATTTATTACAGTGCACGAGAAGGCTTATAGCGACGGTCGCCGAAAAAAAAAATCACCGGGTCTCGGCAAAATTAATCGCCCGTGGCACCGGTAATCGGCCGTCGTTCGTTACGTCATCGGTGTCGGAGACGGCCGTATATATATATGTGCACGTTATAATGCGGTACAAAGAGGGCAACGATGAAATCTGGGATGCGAATGTTCGTGCTCCGAGTGTGGTCAAAGAAATCACGAGATACCGTTTTTCCGAATAAACAATGCAGTTAATTATACGAGAGCCATTGTCTTTTGATTCGGAATGCTTATAGTTATTGAGCAACCGTTATACAGCTTCACGCGCTTATTTCAGTCTTGTTTCGTGTACATTTATATATATATGTATATATATATATATACACATGCACACGATTCGATGGTATAGAAAGGATTTTGTATATGCATTTTTATCTTTTTTATTCGCTTTTCATCATTTTTGTCCATATTTCTCGTCTTCTTTTGACATTTTTATACTTTTGCTTGGCTTTATTATACAGATTATACCAGAGAAAAGTCGATCTCGCAGAAGTAAGCGAAATTATTGGTGATAAGTCTTGACATATACAATAGATACATAATGTAAATATTTATGACTAAATGGCAATTAATAATCTCCCTTTCTCTAATACACGTTATTAATGTCCAGAACCTAGTTCGCGCAGCGATCAATACTAGATTTTTCAAAGAATAAATGCACACGAGATCTAAACAATAGATCATACTAATAACATACTATCATTATCTATATTAGTGCCATTTAGAAAGTATACGTAACACACATGATCTACTTTAATTTTTTTAATATATTCTTGTTTATTCGCTTCTTTAATTCGTTTCCATTAACGTCGTTGTTGGCAATACTTTTTCATCGCATTGGCAAATCATTAAATAGGTTGGCCGAAGAAATTAATTAGTTTTTTACATTAACTTTTTTTGTTAGATTCAGTACGATAGATGCATCTGTATAAGTGTTATATAATTGAAAATCGATTATCCGTTAATGTGGTGCTAATGTGCTAATGTTTTTTTTTTTTTGTTTCTAGACGTCGAGAGAAGGGACGAAGCGCGATAATATACTTTTTTTTTTTCGAGATAGATAAATTAATACTCGAAGCCGTTTACGAACACGAGGCGCGATACACGTGTGCGGAGAGTGTGTTGCGAGAAATTTTTAAAAATATCCAATATTCGCTACTTTGAATTTGATTCAAAGACAGTAGAGTTGTGTACGATTTACACGCCCGAATCCGAAGGTGTGCGCGGCGGCGAAGCCGAAAAAGATAAAATTTACCGGCGAAGCTGCCTCTGACAAATACACTTGATGCCGCAAGTACGAGGCTCATAATCATTGCTCAGGCTTTTCCAGCCACGAACTGTTTTACGTTCCGATTTAACCGCTGTCCCAATCATGTGACACGCGCGCGTCCTTCCACCTTTGGATTCGCACGTCGCCCATAAGCATTTCCGCAGACGATCCGTCGGATTCCGATTAGAGCCGCGCAACACTATTGAATTAGACCGTTATTAAATCGGTGTGTTCGGAATATGCATACATAGATACATTTATTCATTCATTCGTTTGATCTTCATTTATGTATTATGGTCCTTTTCAATTTCACACGCGAAAGCACCATTTCCAGACAATAATGTTTTCCAGGCCCTTCTGAACATTAACCCATACATAGATCGTGAAGCCTTATACGGTCGACCGATATTACATCGGACATACACTTCGCATCCAGACACGTAAGTATAGATCGTATAATCCCAGCTCCGTACGAATTATCCGAAAGAAGCTTCTACTGGTTGTTCTTTTTTTTTTTTTTGTATCGAGCAGCACAGAATCAAATCCATAGAATTATTAAAGTTGTCTGTGACGTGGTTTATTGTCTCGCAAATTAGCATCGCCGACTTTTTGGTGAAAGTAAAGGTCCCGACTTTTACAGTGAAAGTAAAAGTTTTAAATCAACCAAATATATACGCGGCTTATTCGCCAGAATCGCATCAGCGCTTCAATTTTGAACATTTTCATTATTTATCGACATAAAATTATAAGGACCCCATAAAATAGTAAGCATTTCTGCGCAGATCAACCAGTTAAAATACTCCATAGTTGGATTTATAATATACGTATTATACTCCGAACAAAAAAGTTCTGATGTCAAGCAAACATAAATTTCAGACGATTTGCTTTGCTTCGACTGAACTCTTCTTGCATCATGTAAATACTTCCTTCATTTACGAATATACTTTCTCAATTTAAGAAAATAATTTACTTGGTACGGAACAAGAAAATATTTACGTGATAACGGGTATTTTATCTGAGTATGTTTTTTTTTTACTGAATTCTAATTTAAAAAGTCCGATTTTCTGGATATAACGTCAGAGGTAAGGGACCTTCAAGATCAATGAAGAGTTTTACAATAAAAATCCCAAATTTTGATTTCAGCTTCCGCAAGAACGGACAATTTAACGTCCATATATACATATTTCTATTAACAGTTAAAACATCAGCCAGAAATGCCAAAGCCAACGGTGGGCCTAAGATCCGTGTCATTTTAATCCACGATAAGCACATTCAGCCTTTCATACCCAATAAGTTCCAGATACTTGTCATCGTATAGCTCGGCAATTCTTTACAATATTATGTAGACAAACGTAAGCGAAAGTTGATCAGAATTCTCAATTTATCGCTCGACGCGATAATTCTCGGGTTACTTATCGTTTACCAAGAGCGTCGGACGGTGTATTAACGAGCTAAAACAAGCCAATTCTACCTCCATAAATGATCGGGTCTTCCGTGCAGCAGAAGAGAAATAAGGGAAACTCGGAGCGGGCGATTTTCGAAACTTTCTTTAACCCCCTTTCTATACACGGCGACTGCCGTCTATATTATAAATATATACCTTGCGGATGCGCGCCGCGGCGACGATTAATTAGACCCGAGCGCATTTATAAACTCGTTCGCCTCGACGCGTTTTTTCTTCTTCTCCTCCTCCCCTCCCCTCCCCACCCCTACGCCCCGCTCTCACCGCGCCCGTTTGCGCCGCTCCGCAGCGCTCGCGCGAAGAAAATCGCGCGGAGGTGTGCATTTATGTGTGTGTGTGTGTGCGCGCATACACGCGTGCGTCGCGTCGCCGCGCTCGAAAGTCCCGCGCGTCGATCGGGCGTTGCGGGCTGGATTTCAAATTTCCTTACGCGAACGCGTTAGAGAACGAGGAGAACTGGGGCGATCGGGAGGCGAGAGAGATCCAGAAAATGAGCTGGAAAAAGGTAATCTCGTCGCTGGAAACAGCTGATAATGGGACGTCATTCCGGGCGCAAGGCATGTAAGATGTAGGGCGTTTACGTGGTACGATCGAGATATATATAGTTGAAATTTATAGTTCAGGTGGGGAGAAGATTAGAATTTAAATTAATTCGAAGGTAGAATAAATTAGAATAGAAAAGAACAAGAAATATATCGTCTAGTGCACGTTACTTTACATATTACATATGCGCTGTAAAGTTAACGATGACAAGTGTTAGAAGATCCCATCTGTAGCAGGGCTTCTGTATGCAAATAAATAGAAATCAAGACATATTCCTGCTTTGGTGATAATGAAGTAAACAAAATCGAAAAAACGTTTCGCCTCCTGCATCGACTCTTTCAAAATGGAATGTGATAGAGCGAGCAATCGAAGACGAAGGGAAAGTATGAAAGTATGTATCCGAACTAGGCTACTTGTGTCAGCATCAGTTTATATCGTCAATCGTAAATCGCGACTGTGTCTGCACAAAGAAGAACAATCGTTATTTCCTGTCCGGATGCATCGATCAGACATCCAAAGATTCCAAACTTTGTTAAGGAACTTAGAATTTCGTTATAACCTTGGCTTGTGGGCGAACGTTATAATTTTATACGATCCCAGCTGACAATAAATGATACTCTACGTCATTTGCGCTTAAAACGAAATTGTACCAAAAATAACTGTTTACAGTAATTAATATTTACGGAGACGACTATCAGAAGCCAGTTCTATTTTTTCGTTGTTTATTAATTTTTTTCAGGTTGTATCTGACAGGTATTTCTGAAACAATACAAAAGTAACTACAATTTTTAAAGAAAAAGTTTCCAACTGAGATTTTTAATGGAGACAGTAACGGCACGACAATTCTTATTGTATCTCCTGCTCTTTTGAGATTTTACGTATAAAATCATCACGTTTCAAAGTCAGAGTTGAGACCTTTACGGTTAAAAATCGTAGTTGGGATCGTCTCCATTCGAATTCGAAACCTAAATTGTCCAAAAATGGCACTCTTTCGTGCCTCCTCGAACAAATAGCCAATTAAATGCTGCTCGTGTTTTCATTTTTCTTTTTTTTTACACCGCGCAACGCAGCGGCTTGTCTATTGGCCGCCCCCCCTCTCCCCCGTGGGCGCATCGGTCGAATTCTTCAATTCGAATAGATCTTGCCTCGCTTGATATCGTCGTAGTTGCGCGGGCTCGCGTAAAATTATCCAACGCTAATGAGGCGCTCCGTCATAATGCTTGATTGGCGGTGGGGGTGGGGACGGGGGGGGGCACAAACATTCGGACACACACCGCACGTACACTGCGACGATTGCACACGTAAACAATGACCTGACGGTACAATTCCAACGTTATAATTCAGCGCGAGGCCCGAGCGAGAGAGAGAGAGAGAGAGAGAGAGAGAGAGAGAATGAAGAGGGGCAGAGGGATAGAGGGGAAATATCATTACAGGAGCGTTTTATATACCAAATAGCTCGGACACGTAACAGTAGTCGAGAACTTAAATATAGATATATGTATCTCTCTCTCTCGCTCTCTCTTTCCCCCCCGTCTCTCTCTCTCTCTCTCTCGCTCTCTGTGTGTGCACATGTACCCGTGCCTGTGATACTTGGATAATGAATGGCGCGGTCGTGCGCACACGTACGAACGATAATATGGAGGTCCGCGCGCGTGGTGAAAAGATGGAACGGGCTCGGAGCTCGCGCGCGGGCGCCCGCGTTTCCCTGGAAATCAGGTCGAACAATGGCCCGGGAGAAGCGCATTAGGCGTGTCGTCCGCTCGATTTCATTGCGCGCTTTAAATTCCCTTTCTTTCCTCTCTCTCTCTCTCTCTCTCTCTCTCTCTCTCTCCAAAGCCTCCTGCATACGAACACATACACGTGCTCCTCGGCATCGAGTGGCCGTTTCATTATCACACGGACGAGTTGATCGACCGTTCGATTGCAGGTACCTTTTCGCCCCTTTATACTCTCTTCCTATTTATGCGCATGCATTGGAGCACGCGCGTGTAATAAGTACAGCGGTGGATTCGCGTGCTGGCGGGTGTGCGTATACAGGTATACGTTGCTACGCGCGCGCATACATTATAGCAACGAAACCGGAAGTGTCCTGTGCGAGCGGCAACAATTGATAGAATGCCGTCCCGTAGCCGGCGCGAGGATGCTTTTGTTATATTATATATATTGAGTACGATGGAGAGAGAGAGAGAGAGAGAGAGAGAGAGAGAGAGAGAGAGAGAGAGAAGGAGGAACGAGGCGTTGCGTCGGCGGCCTATTGATTGAGCTCGACCGCTTTGTTTTCCATCTTTGTAGTACCCCTGCCCTCCATACACCCCCTTATTTACATGCCGCTCGCGTTCACGGCAATTTCATCGCTTCATTTTGATTAAACGTATTTCAAAAGTTCGACGATTTGTTTTGTTTTGTTTTGTTATTTTTTTTGTTCTCTTTGGCTTTGTTACTCGTTTTATATACACATTTTTCGAGAACTTGCCCACTTGATGATGACGGGCGAGGTGCCAATAGTCGCCAACTAGCGCCGCCGTAGGCGTAGGAAAATTTGAATAAGTACGTAGCGAACCGTGGGTCTCGATGATACGGTCATTCGCTGATGTGCATCAATGTATATATATACGTATGTATGTACGTATATATGTATGTATGTATGTATGTATAGATGCATCTTCCATGTAAACCATCGAGGTTAATGCGCGGGGAACGACTGAAACGAGGGAAACGTTACGGCGATCCCATCGGGTGTTGTACAGAAAGGAACACGCGTGTATACATATATATATATATATATATATATATATATATATATATATATATCCTCGGTATACTTATGAACGCCACAAGTGCAGAGCGTTTGTGTTCCGGCCAGTTGCACCCGCGAGGAGGTGGCGGAGGAGGGTTCGTATGCGCATACACGGTCCTATCCAACCGAGGCCTGCTATGCTCGTGCGTATATATATATATATATATATATATATATATATATATATATATATAATAAACAACGGTTTGGCGAGTTTCACCGGCATCATCCGGGGCGATGCGTACGGAACGCACGAGCGAATGCTCACCCGGTTCTAGCCGGAAGTCGGTGAGACGCCGTACAGGCTCTCTGGGTCGATCTCGATCGTATGCCGTACAATACGGTATATTAGCCCTGAGTCTTTGCGGGTGTAGTTTTTGAAGGGGAAGGGGGGGGGTTTCGTACTTTGGAGATGCTCGACTGAAATAACTTGCCTGCGTGCCGTAATATGCGAGATCTATATTATATTCTCTCGAGGGGTGGGGGATCAGTTGCGCGTCTCGTTAAACGTCCGGAATGGTTTTTTCCCGCAAATTAGTTTATATGTAGCGTTCCCAAACAATTAGGTTCAAACGCAGTAATTCATATATATATATATATATATATATATATATATATATATATATATATATATATATAGTGGAATCATGCTCCGCTAGTGTGAACTATGTACGATTCTCTTGACATATATACACTGCTAGGGGGCGTCGCAAGGCATACGGTAGCTCTAGACAAATCATCAAATAGATAAACCGAGTGTATGAAAGAATAGAGATACAGATATATAGTAAATGATCTCAATCTACGAAATCGAAATAATAATCGGTAAATTCTCAGACTAAGCTTGGCGTGAATGTTTCAAGTGGTGGGAAAATTTTTATTATCGGTAACGATGAAAATTCGGGGAAAATTACGAATTTTTACAATATAAAGAAGTCCAAAGTGAATAATAAATCTTGAGAAGAAGAATTGATGCAATCACGATTTAAGAGGGAAAGAAAAGGGGTGAGAGAGAGGGGGGGAAGAGCCATTTCGTTACGTATATTCCATTTCGTAAACAATCAGAATTAGAAGATAAATTAAAGCCGGTGAGTGTCAATTGGAAATCCGTGGGATGGAAGAGACGAAAAGGGGGGAGTTCAAAAATACCAGACAGAGAACAATGTTGAAAACGACGCCGCTGCGCGATGTCAATAATAGTACGTCCTGCAACGAAATATGAATGGCAGTCGACGGAAAAGTTTTCCCGAAAGCATTTACGCGAATGACAAATGCAATCTAATCGCAACCGGCAAAACCACATACGCGCTGTATGTTTTACCACGATTACAATGACTGGGATATTATTCCGCGAGATAATAATCCGCGAGACCGACGAGACCACCGCAGATACAGTGAATTATTGCTCCTCTCGTCCTTCTCGTTCCTGGTCTTGGCGAAACGGCTTCGCAGGCCTGACGCGCCCTCATTAAAAATACGATAACGCGTAGATT